>JAYESA010000003.1:51174159-51774159 GCA_036927795.1 Iris macrosiphon
TCCAAAATTGAAGTTCGGCACGAGGATCAAGACGAAGACACCGGTCCACAACAGACAGAGAAAATATACATAACTAGCTAGGTTCAATAATAATCAATTTATGTTAGGAGAAAAGGTTGGTTTAGTTAGACTCAAATACATATATTTCAATGACCTATTTAATCAATGCCCAATATTAGAAATATACTTATAGTTTTATTTATAATTTAATTTAAAAGTATTTATATAAAAAATCTAATGAATTGTGTAAAATAATTAACAACATGAGAAGCCAAAGCATTAAAGTCTAACAGAACTACTTATTTTGGAACCCACTTTAGAAATATATATTTAAGGACCATCAATTTTTATTATTATTATTTAAACAAGTCAAAATTTCTTATCTCTATCAAAATTACGGTCGATTTCTTAAACTTATCAATGTTAGCTCAAGCCACATTAGGTCTAAGGACTTAGGTAAAACTCTACGCCACACAAAACATATACTGAAAGAGAGAGAGAGGCTCACAATTACTTCCTTCATGGGCTGATCAGGATGAACGCCATTATAAACCTTGTGGTCCAGATCCTGAGAGTTTTCTGGCCAACTCGATGTAGGAACCCTCCATTGCTTGGCAGAAACGGCACCAAGGCGCATAGAGAACAACCAGCCAGGCCTCTTTCCTGTTCTCCAGCCTTAGCAAGTTTTCGATCCCAGGCCTCGTGAGGCTGACAATAGCCTGGGACTGGAAGATGTCGTGTGTTCCATTTACCGAATTGATGGCAGCGACCCCATTGCCATTCACGCCTGCCTTGTGTGCATCTTCCTGTGAATTGTTGCCCTTGTGAAACCCACACTCCTTGGCCTTAGCATCCTCTCATCACCACCTTCCTTCTCTCTCGTTTTGTCCAGGCAAGACTGGCCTAGTACAAGGTTCACACCCAATTGACACAGAGCCCTGCGAGTGGAGAGAGTTCACTGGGACATCCATGCTCCTAAGAAAATTCCTGATGTCCTTGCCATCATCATTAGCAAGGGGGTTCCATTTTATCCGGCTGCCGGCGCGGCAGCAGGCAGCGGCCGGAGCAGCAGCCTCCGAGCAGGACGGCGACGGCAGCATCCGAGCAGGTCGACGACGGCATCCGAGCAGGTCGGCGGCAGCAGCAGACTGGAATCGCCGGCGGGAGCGGGGGCTTGGCCGGAAAGTAAGCTGTAGGGTGGTGGTGTTCCCCCCCCCCCCCCCCCCCCCCCCCCCCCACTCTCATTTATTCAAAAATCAAAAAATAAAAGAGAAGAGGTAGAAGAAGGAAGAAGAAGAATGAATGAAAATGTAGAGAAAGGAGGAGGCTACGGTTGAGGCTTGGGGGGATTCCTAGGTTGAAATATTTAGGGATTAGGGCTTGATGTGACATTAAGTAGGGAGGGGTGAGATGTGGATGAAGGGTGGAGATTTCATCCATCTAGAATGGATGGCCATGACTTGTCATGAGGAAAATTAATTCATGTAGGAATGAGGGTAAGGTTTAATAAAAATTACTAGGGCTCCCTCATTAGTTTAAAAATAATTGGGTGTTGGCACAAAATGCCAATTTGCAATTTAACCCCCTTAAATTTGGGAAATTGCACAACCACATGAAATGACGAAAATTGGGCGGGCGATTCGGGGTCCGATGTTTTGTAGGGTCAGGGGCACTGTAAGACTGGTACGGCTCAATTTGCAGGGCACTGGAATTAAATTGGGATTTTAAAATCAGATAAAAGGGTATCCTCAATTTAAATAGAAATAAATGCAAGTTGTGTTCAACAATTAATTAGGGGTACTTGGGGTCAAAATCAGATCAAGTCATCAATACCAATATTGAAGAAGACTCAGAACAGAATATTATCCTAATTTGGGTCGCACGAAAAATAGGTCAAGATGGCCTCCAATTTTCGATTGGAACGCACAACGATGAAAATAGGAGTTTATTTAAAATAACGTCCGCGACGATTTTTGTGCGGCCAGAAATAATGTACAGGGAGCAAAATTATAAGTTGCAAAAATAACAGAATTGAAGGCGGGCATGTCTAGGGCAAGATGGTGAAATTTGTTGGAAGACAAAAGTCTGGATAGTGCTCCAAATATCGAAGCAAAGGCAATGCGCAAAAATATTAAATAAAATACAGTAATTAATTACACCTCCAATAAATTAATTCTAAAATAAAACAATTAACCTCAAAATTCCATAAATTCTGACAGGTGCTCATCTACTGACTACTAGGTCTAGTCTACTAGCTAAAATAAAATAATTAACACTGCATATAATTATATATTGAATTACACGTCGCACAAAATTATTTAAATCAAATACACTATCATGCAAATAAATTAATTGTAAATAACATAATATTAAATATTGCAAAAATTCGAAAATACCCCTGTTTTCGGAACGTGGTAGTGACAATACCCCTAGAAGCCTATTTTTAGTTATTTTATATCAGTTTAACTCTTTAGAACCCTGTTTAATCTTTATTTTTGTAATAGGTTCTTGCGACGCCAGTCCGGATCTCTTTCCTCATCAGTTGCTCAGGACGTCAGGCAAGTACCTACCTCTGATCATTTCTATTTCATGATAGTGTTTATATCACCTGTTCTAGAACTGTAATACTTGATTCTGATACATTGTTATACGAGTTGGTACTAGTGGATCCCGTCATGAGATGTTATCCCCCTTATCGTGTTCAGCGGGTACTCTATCATGTGTATTTCATAATGTGCTTCGGGTATTAATTCTCATGTGCTATCATGTGCTTCGTGTGCTCTCGCCTTCATGTACGTGAGTTATTTATCATGTATGTAGCGTGTCAGGGTTGGATGCAAGAGTATTAGGGGAGAGGGGAGTAGGAGTTGGTTATATGATCAAAGCCAAACAGTATTCATGTGTATGTCGGTTATGCAACTCACGCATAACAGAGTTATCATAGATTATTCATGTGCAACCTAAGCCGATCACATAACGAACTTGTGCTCAAGGCACTTAGCTAGTATTCCTATTTTCTCATATGTAGTTACTTCTCTAGTACTTGTATTGTTCTCCAGTTTTATATTGCAGCTACTTTATCTGCTCTACCATGTATTTATTTTCCTGTGCATCTTGTATACTTTTCTATTGCTAGTCATATACACCTTACCATGTATTTGGAGTTGCTTTTAGAGTTATGTACTTTACTCCAGTCCTGACTGGGCATATTTTTTCCAGAGGATCCTGAGGATTTTTGCCTGACATTCTACGGGCCGGGCGTCGAGGAGTGTTATGACCCGAAGATTGAGGAGGAGCCCGTCGAGGAGACGCCGTTAGCACCCTAGTTAGCTAAGTGAGTTTTCCTGGGTTGTTCCCAGTTGCTATTCTGGATAACTGTATTTATTATTTTGTTGCTTCTGTGATATTGTAGACTTTAGACTTGGACTGTATATTTGGATATTGTACTTGCTCTCTTTGGTTCT
Source organism: Iris macrosiphon (assembly GCA_036927795.1). Lineage (NCBI taxonomy): Eukaryota > Viridiplantae > Streptophyta > Magnoliopsida > Asparagales > Iridaceae > Iris > Iris macrosiphon. The sequence goes on from JAYESA010000003.1 coordinate 51,177,624, forward strand.
TGTTTCTTTGTGATATCTTATCGTGCTTTTACTCTTCCCCTAGTTATTATGATTGAGGCATATATATACTGCGTAGTTGCCTTCCTTTTGGAGAGGTTATATTGACAGATTTTGTAAGTTATAGATTGTGACCTAGAACGGACCTTTACAGCGTTCTACCGCCGATTCTGTGGCGTAGGCTGGACGTACCCATGACTCATGCTCGATTTTTCGGGTGTGGATCATGACACCCTCCGCTGCCATGAACCACCCCCATCTCTACTACTCCGGCCACCCTTCACCACCCCACGCTACCCGCATCCTCCGATCATCCATACACCCCCAGCATCACCATTCCACACCACCCGCACCACCACACTTCCACCCGCACCACCACACATCACCCTTCACCACCAGCATCACTCCTCACCACTAGCAGCACCACCCCACGACCACTCTCCGGCCAGCAACCACCTCGCCGCCAAGGTAACCCCTCCCCTCTACCTATGTGGATTTGTGGTTTGCATTATTTTTGGTTTATTAGTTTTAGGGTGTAGTTCTATACATGGTCATGGTTATAACATAATTAGGGATTATATATGTTTAAGTTTTAGGGTTGGTTACATTTCAAATTTATGTAATTGTTCGTTAAATACAGGGTTGATACTTAGGGTTTTTATGCTGGATGTGAATCTTAGAGTATAGTTTACTTTGGTTACATGCATAATAATGAATTTATTAAGGAGCAGGTTAATTATTATGAGATGAGGATGCGATATTAAAATACTGAATATGTTTAAGGAACAGGTTAAAGTATTGGGAAAATATGAGAATGATATCAAACCATTAATCAGATATGGAGGGCTGATAAATAATAATGATTTTATTTGAGGAATGGTTAGATTATTGGGGAGCAGTATTCAAATAATTTAAGGACTATATTTGTAAATCGAGGGTTTAGATAATTATTAATTATTTATTTCAAGGATGACGTTTAAAAATATACGGGATAACGTCTGTGAACAATAAGGTGGAACTGAGGATTTGATCAGGGTTTGATTAACTGAATATCGTGATGAATATAGTAAGATGGAGGTTGGTTTGATAATATTTTACGGATGATAAATTTGATTAGATGTAACGCACTCTGAGTCAACCTTGGTCAACCCTCTAGCGTCGTGTCCCTGTGAGTTATAACTGAGTATGAGCATATGATTAGACGTGTGTCATATATATTTTTTGTCACGTGATAGTCTATTGATCGAGCTTGTATCTCGTCTCTAGGTACTACGAAACCCGCGGACTTGGATGTTGTACCGGATCTCCGTCATCAACAGCCGGACGCAGACAAGTGTACCTTGCCATCCTGTATTTCAGTTACCAGTTATTTATTATTTTAATATATGCATTGTGCGCGTATTTATTTAGAATCATTACTTTATGTCTGGATCACAACCGGGTGCAGACGTTCGTCGTAACGTCTCACAACGAATGATAGATGGTTCACAACACCTTGATGTACGTACCTGTGTATATCATAACCCTAGGACACATTCAGACCCTGTCATCGTGCCAGATTTCCTGTATCCTTATACTGACATCATGACCGGAACCTTGGATGACCTAAGGGTCACGTTGATTGATAGTTACTATAGTATGATGAGACTGCTAGATAGAGGTTCAGGTTCAGCGCACAATCGTTGACCGCTTGGGATGGGAAAGACAGTTATTAGACGTTTGGGCTCCTCTGCACGCGCTTTATATATGTATATGTCTTGTTGATGTAGTGTTCCTGTATCCTGAGTAGTAGTATCACCCGTGTGACTCTGTGCTCGGAGCTACGGTATGCCCTGTGTGTCTCTGTATTCAGAGCTACGATTTTATTTTGGACAGCCCACGCGTCGAACATTGTCTTCAAACTGTGTCACACTTAGTTGTTTATGCTAGATTACACCATCGTTGCACTTATACTTTCTGTTATACTTTGGCATGCTATATTTTTGTATATTGTAACGTCCCTCTGAGGATCTGATTCCCTGCCAGTTTTGCAGCATAGACGATTACGGAGCATTTGGAGTTGCTGATGGAGTTCCTTGCCTTGCGGGCATTGGTACCAGGTACTCATATTATTTCTACCGATATTATGGTTATTTTATTCATATTGATTATTCATCTGCTATTGTAGCCTAATTTTTGTAGACTCATCTCTTCTCGAGTCTATTCGATTTTGTGTGTTATTGGGCGGCCGACTTTAGTACATATAGCTCTTTCTTGTATATTTTTGTACATTGTGGATTAAGACATAGATGTTTATATTTACTGAATATTTAGATAGTGACCATTTTTATTACAGCTTATACATTTTTGAGTCAGACCCGAGTCTGGTCAAATACGTAGCTGGTGTGTCGCGTATTCCTGGTCCTACGTATTTTAGGACTGGGACGTGACAATGGGAGTTTGGTGTTGAAATTCTGGACTATTTTTGTCAGTTTTTCGGCCAACTTTTGATCGAATATTTGACCAATCTAGGACACGAAAACTCGTCTCACTTGAAGAAAAATTCTAGAGGGTTAGGTTGTGAATGTACACGAATAAACCGCTCGAGAAAAGGACAAGAGATGAAGGAGATACCATACATTGAAGTATGAACGTCGGAGTGGTGCTTCTGCACGCGTGTGCGTGCACTTATCGATGGCGGACGGTGGCTGCTGTGGAGCGGGGCGGCGGCGCTGAGGGGCGGACGACGATCGGTCATCAGTGCGGGGTGGTCGGCGTGGGGTCGAGGTATAGGGTCAGGGTTAGGGTTTCGATGGTATTATACGTATATGTATATATATATATATGTATTTGAGATAGGGAGAGGGAGAGAGCCACGGGAGGGTGTGTCGCGGGTTCTGGGTTCTGGGAAGAATAGGATTAGGAGTTTGGGTCTGGGGTAGTTGGTTTTGCTGGGAATGGTTAGTGAGGAATAGGTTAGGTTTTAGTTTAGGAAGTTAGTTTTAAGGTTTTAAGTTTTTCTTTCTTTTCTTTTCATTTCTTTTATTTATTAATGCTATTACTATTTCTATTATTACTATTATTGTTAATAAATATTATTATTATTATTATTATTATTATTATTATTATTATTATTATTATTATTATTACTAACTTTATATTTCTTTATATATAATTATATATATATATATATGAGGTTAAAAATTTTAAAAAATATTTGCACACAAAATAAATTCTAAAAAATTTGTCACCTTTAAACAAGACTCCAAAAATAATAATAAAAAAATTATTTTGTGGAATAATTCTAAATGGATATTTATCTAAGTAATTAAATCAATAAAATATATTATCTAATTAACTAAGAAAATACTCTAAATTTTTTAATAATTTAATAAAAATACTTTAAATAAAATTTATCATTTTTAGGGGATTTACAACTTGTCTGGGAGACTACAGAACCATTCAAACGCAACCGCGGACAGTGCTCCGATGAACAGGTTGATGAGTAAGGCATCATCCCGAGGTAGGTGACATATTATAGATTAAAAATATCTCATGTACTGACGGGATAACATTTTTGCATCAAATGTAGCCAGAGATAGTAGCTTATATTTGGGAGGGTACTCCACGTTATCCCACTTGAGAGATAGGGTTATCGAATCCCAAGCTTCTGAAGCCTCTCTTGATTATTCTGAGCATCAACGCGGGCACACAAGTCCCTAAGAGTCTCATGGATATCATCTGGCAGAAGAGACACTGAAGCTCGAGGTGCGGTTTGGCTGCTCGTGACATTAGGAGCCAGATCAGGCATGCCAAATTCCTCATAGGTCCCTTGATTTGGGTTTGTTTGCCCCAGGGCCGGTGGCTATATTGAGACCAAGTTTTATCTGAGTTCCAATACTGTGAGCATAAGAGTCTGTATCAAAGTACTGAGAGCCTGCATCATGGCTTCGAGTGCCTCAAAGTATTGTTGGTTACTGGATTCTGCTCCATGCTAGACCCCTGCAATGTACACTGGCATTTCATGGAAGAAGGTAGACGGGAAGGTAAATGCCTCACTTTTTGCCTCTAATGTTTGAGTATCATTGTCTTCAGGGAGAGTGGGCAATGTCGCATCATTTTTATCATGGAAGGGATTACTACCCCCGGTTTTAATCGTGGGCTCGTCTTTTGAAGCATGGATACCCCCAGCTTGGATGCCACCCATGTGTAGAGACTCACTGTCATTCAGGAAGGACGGATTGTCATGGAATACCGGAGGACTACTACCTCTAACTCTGGTTGCAGTTTCATTCAAGGTGGCATGGCTACCCCCAACCTTCATTCTCAAGCGCGTGCCTTGGAATACCCCCATGGCAGGTACCTATTTACTATTTTCAAACGGCTTCGCGGTGTGCTGATCGACATCCTTAGGTTAGGTGAGTTCTTCTTGGAGATCTTCTTCATAGGGGGCGGCCTCCATGTTGAGAAACAAGAAGCAAATGGGAAATTCCTCATCTTTGTGCGGTTGTTTCCTAGGATGCCGCTGAGATGGTGCCACAAAATACAATTGCTGAAATACTGACTATCTGGTTGAAGGTACTAGTGCCACTATACAGCCGCAGTTGATGATAATGTTGGCACAATCATATCTTTGAGGGGATACGTCATGCGCAAAGGTTGCTTCTCTTGACTTACGCTTGTGAATAATCACATTAAGTAAATCAGACGATGGAAGTTTCACCCTACCCCAATTTCATGCGCTGCGTATGGAGGTGAGAGTGGAATGTTTGCTTCCTGACCCAATTCTTCTGCAGAGACTGCAACGGGATCATTGATGGAAGACTTAAGGTAAGATGGACCTACTACATGTGCGTAGGTAAACTGGGCGCATAGGTCTGTCATCTTAATCTTTGCTCCCTGACCTAGTTTAAGTTCACATACGGCATCCTAGTGGGTTTGGAGAGGCTCTAAGGGTCAACCCACATCCAGTGCATGAGTGCCTGGGTCTACCCTATAGAGTCTTCTATTAGTACCACGCGTAAGGCTTTGGGGAGCAGGCGGTGCAGCCCCTCGAGCGCGCATGGCCCAGGCTATTTTAGGCTTCCCTGATCCGACACCCTTAGGTGCGTAATGTAGGGCATCCATATTAGGACTATATGAGTCCTTGTTAACGATGGCCTTGCTTGGAGGAGACTTTATGTGCCTATGATCAGTACATCTTTTTCTGCGTGGACGATGTTATATGCACGCATCTTGAGACTTAGCATAATTCATCTCAAGGACGGCTTCAGGGAGGGAGATAGGATGCGCGGCAACCTCATGTGCAACTGCGACGGAAGTTGATGACACTTTTTGGACAGAGTTCAAGTTTGGCGTAGCGCCTCTTGCAACCCAAATCTTACGAGATTTATGAGGTCATGCTAGCCTCGTTGAAGATCTCGGCTTATTGGCTGAGTACATGTCAACCTCATGTGCATCTATGGCAGGGGTTGACATAGCATCGGGTACCAACTTTGGGGGTGGCACAGTGGCCTTAGCGCCCTAAATTTTGTGAGTCTTGCGAAGTTCGACGAGTCTCATTATAGAGCTCGGTTTGTTCAGTAAATGTTTGAATATATGTTGGTCGAAGAGAAAGACCAACATCCTTTGAGTTGAACCCAACTTGGTTATATCAAATTGCGTCACCAACTTCTCGTTAAAGGAGAAGCTCTTCCCCAGTAAAGTCACCATTTTTGTCAACATCGCCAAAAATAAATAGGGTATCATCGACAACGGGTGAAAAGTTATACAAACTTTTTTATTGATTGCAAATTGACAAAGAGTACAATAAAATTTATATTATAAAGAATCTAAGTACAAAAAGATCTAGCAAGTGTGACGGGAGAGATCGAGTACTGCAACGGCTTCTTTAGTCCGTTGACGATCCAGGACCAAGGGGTTGACGAAGCTTTAAGGCTTATGTCATCTCCTCCTCCTCTTTCTTTAAGTTTGTCGTTGGTGCACTAGGGTCCTGGTTGTGATCGTGGTGTCTTCTTTTCGTGGAAAAATACCCACTATTTATAGCCTTTAGGAAGGTATTATGTAGGCGCATGTACGCGGGCTACATATTGGTGTATGGCACGGTAGGCGCATACTATGTTAAGAATGCCACATGAAAAGTCAAGATCAGAGGTTGTTGATGCACATAATACTGGTGAGATATGTCATGCCCTAATTTTTATGGCTGTGATTGCGCGTTGGGAATACTTTCACTTGGCGCATGGGGATGCCTGAGGGAGTAGTGGTTCATGCAACTGTTGGCGTATGAAAACACTAGTTACTTAGTGGCACATGGCACTGCAGGTGCATGGAAACACTAGTTATGAAATGGTCAGCACATGATACTGGATTATTATGGAGCATGGGGCTTGATCACTATGGTGCATGGCCTTTGATTATTGTTGGCATATGGTAGAGTTTTTTCATGCTTCTACACGGTGTATGATTAACATTCACAAGGAACAAGGCATGGACAAGGAGGTTATGATAACATATCTATACTAACACTCTCTGTCCCCGACTGGTATAATAGATCCAACCATGGCACGCTACGATACGGGATTCTATGAGAAGGTTGCAAATCTCCTCAAGAATCGTTGTCTATACAAGTACAAGTACAATAAGGCTTAGACAATATATACTAAGATATACAAGGAATAACATCTCAAGACAGGATCCTAAATAGCAATACGTGTAACCATGTATAAAGAAATCAAGGATCTCTACACTAGATACAAGAAACATAGAAGATATCATAAAAGAAAAACTATCAGAGAATGTACTCGCTTAAAATCGGGGTTAAATATCAAATCGTATCTGAATCAGTGCCACAAAGACCTAAATATAAAATATTATATCAATACAATGTTTTGCAATGATAAAGAAGTTAAACTAGTGAATTTCTAGGTCTTCAAGCCATCTCTAGGTAAAACCGGCCATAATAGGCAAACTATGTCAACTCTAGGTCAAAGTAGTCAAACTTGATCAAACTAGTCATTTCTAGGTTGTACTAGCCTATACCTAGATTTTTAGGTCAATATCTTAAGGTTATTGGCTATATTGGCTAATACTAGGTATTAGGATACCATATATATTAATATATCTATAACTTATATACATATACTAGTTAATATTATATATATATATATATATATATATATATATATATATATATATATATATATATATATACACTAGTTAATAATACTAAGTATTATACATATTACCTTATACTAGATAATATAGTACAAATTATACAATACTTTATACCATAATACCTTACATTACCTATAACTGGACTCATAGATATCTACTAATCTCATACAAATGCATCAATCATTTCTAGTATCTCAACTTACCAATTCCTAACTTAATAACTCATTCCTAACACATTACTTATCTGATACATACACATATAAGTATATAGACATATATAACCACATATACGTGCTACACTAGCTAAATCTGACACACCTAAAAATGAAGACTTGAAATACCCCTCCTTCGGGTACCCGACTTCTCGTCTCTTGATCAACTCAAAGTATCCACACACACTAAAATCTAAATGTTACCTAATGGATGTTACCTACTAATAATACTGACATACACTTACCAGCAGACCCCATATTTAGATTTATGACTGAAGGACAGTGCCTCTCACAACTCGCACCCAGTGAAGGGGCACGATTACGTAGGTACGTCCAGTTTATGCGGCAGCATCGACGGTAGAACGATGTCTAGGTCGACTATGCTATCTAAATATCTCACAATCAATGCGTAATCCTCTAGTAATATCTCAACTTCAAGAAGAGAGTAATAAACTTAATTCAACATAACACTCGATCATAATTCTATAGCATGATAAGATATCAAAGAAGTCTAACATAACTATGCAGTCTAAACAAATATAACAACAACAATAGAAATAATAACCAAATCTCAAATGTAAGAAGAAAACAAATCCGTTACCAAAATGCTAAAGAAAACTAACTATACTAACTAGTGAATCCGGCTAAATCTTCTGGCAGTCACTCCAGAACTAGTGGATCCATGTCTGCACCATCTATAGGTCGAGGTACATAGTATGTCGAACACCAATCTCCCGGATCCTCTTAAAAATATTTTTCAGTCAGGAATGGAGTGAAGTACAACCTAATAGCATTTCCAATTAATTGACAAAAATAATAAAGCAGTAAAATAGAGCATGCTATCTACGATGAGAATATAACTGATGATCTAGAATAATGAAGGAATAAGCAATACTAATAATAGAATATAAATCAATGCGTACAAGAATGAAGGAAAGAACTATAATGTCAGAAATAGAATAAAATAATCAATGAACTGAATAAGGAATCTATAATACACTATGTGTTTGAGATACTAACTAAATATGTAATCGGCCTGGGAGATTCAATTATTACACTAAGGAGCTAACTCAACCATACGTGAATTGCATGGTTAGTTAGTAGCCAATGATTACACTACTAGCCGATAGTTCTTGATCACATATTTAATTGGTATTTTTTCCACCTCGACTGATACGATAGATCGAACCACGACACGTTACTAGCCAATGTATCCAATATTTAACCTATAATATTCAATGTTATCTAATACCAATAAGGACAGTATCCGATAATATCTCAATAATCAAGATAATATCTTATGATTGACGATCCAATAACAATACCAATCCGTATACCATCGTGTCAAAAATTATAAGTAACATTTCTAAATACTTGAATTATAGTAGTAATCAAATAATGAAAACTATCATAGAATGTACTCGCCTGTGGTCCAGAGCAAATAATGTGAAACGGTGTCTGAACTGGTGTCACTGATCTATATATAGAATATTACATTAATACAATGTTTTGGGAATGAAAATAAATTAAACTAGTCAACTTCTAGGTCATAAAACCATTTCTAAGTGAAAATAGTTAAACTAGGTCAACTCTATGCCAAACTAGTCAAACTTGGTCAAACTAGCTATTTTTAGGCTGTATGAGTCTCTCTCTAGGATATTGGGTCAATACACTATGCAATTAGGCCACACTAGCTATTCTATGATACTAGAAAACCAATAAGATACCGTATCCTAAGATACGCAAGTTTAAAGATATGAAAAATATCATAATATGTATATAAAATCAATAATATCAATATTCTTAACTAAACTAATGCTAAGTGGATACCTTGGCTTTAAACCAATACGGTATCACACCACTACACACCCATCTTGATACTCAAACCCAATACTACCTTGACATTTACCTTAGTATCTCAAGGTAATTCAAATTCTAGTAGATATCTAACTACCCATACACTAAACTATATGCTAACATACTAAAGTATTACAATACTACTAATTACCTAACATACAATACATATCAATACTTATATATAATACTACAATACCAACTTATTAACAACTTACCATTAACTTATATACATATATACATATAGTTATTAGTCTACCAAGTATGTATATATGTAACTATATATTAGACTAACATGTATCGATAACTACCTAGATAGTAATATGACTAACTAGTAAAATATATACATATATATTATAGCTACTAGTCTAACAAGTATATACATATATCTAACTATTAGCTATCAGGGTATATATAGCTAACTATTATACTAACTACTAGTTATAATAACCATACTAACAGTAAACTACTAACCACCTTAACACTAAACTAACTGAACACACTGAAACTACTAGCTAAACACCTAAACTCATACCTTAACTCTACCTTGTTGAAACCCCCTGCTCCTTCCTCGACTCGATGCACCGTGCTGTTGTAGATGCAGCTCGCTACTGCTGCGTTGATGTTGCTGCAGTGCACTGCTGCTGCACACCGTGCTGTTGTTGCTGCAGCACGCTGCTGCTGCGTACTTGTTGCGGCGTACACACGCTGCTAGCTACTGCTGCAATGCTGCTCTTCCCCCTCCCTCGCTGCATACACACACTCACGCTCACTCACTCAAACACTCACCACACTAAGACACACACACATCTATGTATTAGATATCAATATATACATGTATTCTCACATCTATACATATATAGATACTCTCCTATATGTATCAATCTATATATATAAACATTCCTCTCATCTATACATATATGTATATATACAACCACACACACACACACACACACGCACACACACACACACACATATATATATATATATAAATATACCCATATAGACATATACTCTCATACATATATACATATACATACACATATACATTTAGGTATCTATCTACATATATTTACACATATACCTATAACCATATATGCATATCTATATAATATAAAATAGAGATACACATATACATATATATATATATATATATATATATATATATATATATATATATATATATATATATATATATATATATATATATACACAAACATTTAGAGATATTATACCTATCTATATACACACATAACTATATATAGATACATATCAATTTATGCATATATAAACATACACACATACATATGAATATCTCTCTATATGTATACATAAAAATACTAATATATATATATATATATATATATATATATATGCACATATACACCTTTACATATATATACCAATATATACACATATCTAAGAATATAATAGAGATACCTATACATATATACACAATCATCTACATATATATATAAACCACCACTCATCATATATATATATATATATATATATATATATATATATATATATATATATATATATATATATATATATATATATATAACTATTAAAATACAAGAAAATAAACACGTGGAGTGTATCGCACCCGTATTACACTAGATCTATGATATGCTTACGATACGAGTCCACACACAACCAAACGTACCCCGAATGATACAATTAAGTCTAAAATAATAAATATAAATAATACAAAGAGTTAATTATATATTTACGTATCTATATCAAAAAGTGATATGCTCAAACCCCCCGTGTCGGAAGAAAACCCCCAAATCAACCCGTATAGACAATTTATTGGGATACGGAACGTATCCAATTATGGACATGACACTAGCCACAAACAATCAAACATATATCAATTTGGTCTAATTGACCAATTGACAAACACAACATGTGTCAATCTCGGAATTCTTCCAAAATTGACACAAAAATATACATTATTTTCTCCATAGGCCTCCTATGAACCTAATTCCAATTCCTATGGGTAGCCTTAGCATATGGGATAATTTTTTATGGTAAAATCACAGATTTAGAGTCTAATTAAAGGAAGAAAATGAATTATACCTATTGGGAGATGGATTTTCAATAAAACCTCCAAATTGGATAAAATGAGCCTTCAACTTGTAGATCCTTGTTCCTCTTTGTAGATTATTGTTTTCTCCTTGTAGATCCTTACTCTAATAGCCTCTAGTGATGATATAGGAAGGAATTAGGAAATAATTTGGTGTAGAGATGAAAGAATTTGGTTGAGCAAAATTCTAGATCTAGATTTGGAATAAAAAATAAAGAGAGAGAATGTTTTTACTCCCTTTATATAGGCATCTTTTGTCCCCTCCCTCAAGCTACTATATAAAGTCTAAAATACTCCTTGGGGCCTCTCATAAATAAATTAATTAAGGAGTAAAGGTTCTTGTCTAATAGGTTTAACCTTTCGATACAATCAAATAGATTGCCACAGGGGCGCCATATTCTAGGAGCCCAAACTATGTGATTGAATAAATTCTCCTCTATCTGTTGCGGGTCGAGGGCTCCTTCCCCTTCTTCAAACTTCGATTCGTATTTTTCATATAAAAATATCTGATCAACGATAGAACAAGATCTATTTTGCATCATATCTAACTGATTCCTTGGTTCGAAACGAAGAAGTAATGTCACTCGATTATTATCAAACTGACTGCAATCTTTTTCTGTCCGTGAGGATCCCACCAGAGCGCCTTCTACTTCTAATAGGCCATGAACTAGATCCAAAATATTCTCAACGAATCCATAAGAAGTGATCCCATTTTTTTTATCGGGTCGGGGTGAAGACCAAAGATCTTGAGCGACTGATCCGGCAGAACAACTCAAAAGATAAAAGTATCTGTTGAACCGACCGATCCCACCAGAGCGACCGATCAACAGGAATCAGCTACTCCACGTACAGCACCAAATCCTGTAACCTATGCAGAATCATTAAAGGTGGCCCGTTTGCGGTCACAGGACCTGCATGGGCCACCACAAAAACAATGTCACGCCCCAGTCCCATAAATAACGAGGGACTGGACACGTGGCAATGGCCAGCAGCACGCACCGATGGACAAACCCAATTAATTTTTGGGCTTATTATTGGGCTCAATTCTAATTAGAATTAAAATGTTGGTCCATGGATCTAATCTAAACTAGTTAGATCCACTAACACAAGTTTAAAAATAAATCTAACAAGATAATAATAAATAATAATATAATAAATAAATATTCAACATGCATAATATTTAATTAATTATCAAATGACTAAAATACTATTTTCTAGAAAATATGGTAGTGACAGTGCCGACTACCCATCTTGATATAGGTTGCTGCTACTGCTTTTATTGTTCTTATTCTATTGGTACCCCCTCACTTCCTAGCTCACTGACACTCCACATAACCTTACCCCTACGGTTGTCAAGCAGTCATACTTGTACCCAACCCGATCCCCAAATTTGCAGTACCTAACCCAACTGTTGCTCATGTATTATTCACTGATACATGGTATCAGTTCAGATAGTTGGTCCCCCTTCTTCTTCTCTTAACTACAAAACACCAAGTGCCTACTGAAACACTCTTAAAATCTAATACTAATTAAGTACTTGCCCTTAGAATAGTTCACATTATCATATTAAGAGAAGCAAGCTACAAATATTATTGTTGTAGGATGGCAACAACCAACTTATGTTGCTAAATGCACAATGATGCATTGCTGTAATACTCAACTATGGCATATTGTTTCTAGTGTAGCCCAGGTATACATGCAATGTATGCCCCAAACCAGTCTCTCCACTGGTTGTTGATGGAACACAATTTTCCCTCCTTCCTTCTGTGCATAGCACAACCTCCACAACACATCACACAACCTCAAGTTACACTACCCTACACCAACACTAACACAGGTAGCAGTCACTCCCAAGTGTATACACACAGGTACTACAATATATATAGATACACACATGTACACTTAATTATATATATATAACCAAGTTATATACATATAGATTTATATAATACAACTAGTATGCCAATATAGTAATTAAAATATATTAGTATACATATAATATCCACCATGGCAATACAACAAACACTAGTGGTGCACCACACTAGTATCACACTACTCTATGATACTCTTATGATACACCCTTGATACTCCTACCACACATTACCAAACTTTTCCCAAAGCTCAAGAACATATCAAATATCCTAATTAAATCCTAATGAAAGCAATAGCTACCTATTCTAGTACTTGTGACAAAATATGACAAGTGTATCACAAGTGTCGAAGGAAAAAAAATCCTAAATTATCTTATATCATAAAGTATCATGATACGGCCTACTCGTATCCAATTATGGATATGTCACTAGTCTCATACAACCAATCTAGTGTCAATTTAGTCCAATTGATCAAGTTATAACTATATGGTGCACCAATCTCAAATTTCTACCAAATTGGGTACAAAAACCATTATATCATTCACAATAGGGGTCCTTAGAGGCTAATTTTTCTTCTTGTAAGTAGCCCTAGTCTATTGGTGGGTTTCTAATGGTAAAATTACATAATTAGAATATAATTAAAGAGGGAATTCAAAGTTGTATCTATTGGGAGATGGATTCTCAATATACTTCTCCAAAAGGACACAAAAAGGGTTCAACTAGTGCAATCTTCTCCTCATTGGTGCTCCTTGCCTCCTCATTACTTTTAGATCTTCTAATGGTAAAGAATGAGAGAAATTGAAAGTAATTTGGTAGAAATTTTTTAGAAGGATGAGTTGAATTGGGGAAGAACACTAAATTAGAAAATAATGGAATGAAATGGAAAGGAGAGAGAATCTTCTCTCTACTATATAGGGCTACCCACCCTTGCCCCCCTCTCCAAGCAATATAAAATGTCCATTTTACCCCCATTAGATTTTTATGAAGAGAGTTTAATTAGAGAGAAGCTTATATTCCTAATGAAGGGATTAGTTAATCTCTAATTAATCAAGGATGACTAAAAGTTGGGACTAATTAGATCTAACATAATATTTGGGTCCATGGTTCTTGTCAAGTCCAATTGGGTCCACTAGCACAAGTCTAATAATCAGTCTAGTCTACTAACAATAAATAATAAATACAATATTTAAATAATTATCATGCACAAAATTAATTAATTATGAAATAACAAAAATATCCTTAGTTAAAAATGTGGTAGTGACAAGTCTACCCCCCTTAATATAATTTTGTCCTCGAAATTAAAAGACGAAACTATCGCGAGAACAGCACAATTGATGAAGAAAGAATAATACCTCAAGGCTCAAACAGATAAGGGTACCGCTCCTGCATTTTATCCTTTCTCTCCTAATTAGACTCATCCGGAGAGTGATGCCTCCATGTAATTCGAACCAAAGGAATGGTCTGGTTCTGTAGCACCTTCTCTCTTCAATTCAGAATCTCAACTAGCTATTTTGGATAGCTGAGAGTCGGGCCTACCTTAATCTCTAAGTGATCCAATACATGACTAGGATCCACCAATACACGTTATGAACTCCCTCCAATACAAGTGTTAAGTTTAGTTGGTAGGCTACTACATTGATCCTCTCAAAAATATTGAAAGATTCGATGAACCGCGGACTAAGCTTCGTACCTCCACTGAAATGAATCATGCCTCGTGTCAAAAAAATCTTCAAAAATACTATATCTACAACTTAGGATAAAACAAAATATTAAAATTTAATCTAAAATAACAACCATAAAACACACAAAATCTAAAACTATACCTCAAACTCCAATGGCCTTCGGTGGCTATCGGTCCAATATTGTTGTCTATTTTGTACAACCCAAAGTCTATCTCTAATCATATTGACCTTCTCTGCTGCATCCATAACCATCTCTGGCCCTAACAAATCTCTTTCTCCCACATCGTCCCAAGACAAGAGAGTGTGACACCTCCGACTATATGAGCCTCAAATGGTGACATCTCTATACTGGCCTCGTAGTTGTTGTTGTAAGCAAATCCTACCAAATGGAGATGGTCCTCCCAAGGTTCTCCAAAATCTAGAATGTAGGTGCGTAGCATATCCTTGAGATTTTGAATAATCCTCTTCGACTTTCCATCAATCTGAGGGTGATATACAGTACTGAACTTGAGCTGGGTGCCCAAGCTAGCTTGTAAACTCCTCCAGAAGTGAGAAGTAAAATGACTATCCTGATTTGAGACTATGCTCATAGGAACCCCATGTAGCCTAACGATCTGTCTCACATACATCTCTGTCAAATTCTTCATAGACAAACCTACCTTAAAAGGCAAAAAGTTGGCTGATTTGGTCAACCTGTCAATGATGACCAAAATCGCATCTTTTTCTCTTAGAGATCGTGGAAGTCCAGAAAAAAATCCGTAGTAATGTGCTCCCACTTCCATACTAAAATGGGTAATGGCTGAAGTAATCCATATGGCCTCTGCCTCTCTACTTTCAACTACTAGCACACTAAGTATCTGGATATAAACGGTGCCACCTCCCGCTTCATGCCATACCACCACACACTCTCTCTCATATCCCAATACATCTTGTTGGCACCTAGATACAAAGAATACTGAGAGCGATGCACTCCTGCAATACCTCATCTCGCAATGTCCTACTAGGCACACACAATCTAGCACCGTGCCGTAAAGAACCATCCTCCGCAATGGTGAAGTCATCCTATAATCCTGGTCGAACATGTTCTCTGATGCTCCTCAAAGAGATGTCCTCATACTGGGCTACCTTTATCCTATCCATCAACTATAAATGTATCTACAAACCCCACATCTGCATCTCCATACCAGGAATTACCACCTCAATACCCAAGCTCTCTAAATCTACCAACAAGTGTCTATCCATCGTCAAGTATATAGCTATCGGGTACCTTCTTAAGGTATCAGAAACTAAGTTGGCTAACAAGTGTCTATTAATCGTCAAGCACATATCATTGCAGTTTATATCATGAGAAGAACTACCTTACCTATGATATAAACTACAATGATATATTGAAGTCCTTCATCAGCTCCAACCACCGTATCTGCCTCATATTCAGCACTTTTTGTGTAAAGGCGTACTTCAAGCTCTTGTGGTCTGTAAAGATCTCCATACGCACTCTGTACAGATAGTGTTTCCATAGCTTCTGAGCAAACATGACCACCACCAACTCCAAATCATGGATAGGGTAGTTATTCTTATGCGAACATAATTGCCTAGATGCATAGCCCAAACCTTTTCCCAAAGCATCACTATAGGTAGTGAATCCACCTGACCCTGATGGAAATATCAAAATAAAAGCCAACATAAACCTCTTCTTCATCTCATCAAAAGTAGCCTGACACTCCTCTATCCACACAAACTCTATGTCCTTCCTGGTAAGCATGGTCATTGGCTTAGCAATCCTGGAAAAATCTTGCACAAACTTTATGTAGCATCCTGCTAGACCCAAGAAACTCCTGATCTCTGCCACTGAATACGGAGTACTCCAAGACTCCACTGTTGTGATGTTCTTAGGATCTACTGAAATTCTATCACTAGTCACAATATTCCCCAAGAACTCCACCTTGCCCAGGAAGAACTTACACTTCAACAGCTTTTCGTACAACTTCTCTTTCCTGAGAGTCTCCAATATAATCCGCAGATGCTCCCCATGCTCTTCTGGTGTCTTCGAGTAAATAAGAATGTTATCAGTGAACACCACCATAAACTTGTCAAGGTACTGGTGGAATACCTTATTCATAAAATTTATAAACACCGTCAGGGTAATAGTCAACCCAAACGGCATCACCATAAACTTTATTGGCCATACCGAGTCTGAAAAGCAGTCTTCGGAATGTTCTCCTTCTTCACTTTCACCTGATGGTAGCTTGACCTCAAATCTATCTTTAAAAACACTTTCGTATCACTCAACTTATCAAATAGATAGTCAATCCTCAGTAGCGGGTATTTATTCTTAATAGTAAGGTTGTTCAATGCCTTATAATCGATGCACATATGCACTGATCTATCCTTCTTCGGTACAAATAATATCGATGCACCCCCTAGTGAAGAACTAGATCTGATAAACCCCTTATCTTGCAGCTCATCCACTTACTTCTTCAACTATGCCATCTCATTGTTGTTGATTCTATAGACATGCTACAAATTTGGCTCTGCACCTGGTACCAAGTCTATAGAAAACTCAACATCTCGATCTGGCGATAATTCTGGCAACTCTTCCAGAAATACATTCAAGAATTCTGCTATCAAAGGATGAGGCAACTCCTCATCTTCCACTAATGCTCCACAGATAATGCCTTCGCTCTTCTCCAAAGTTCCTCTGGCAAATTCGAACTCTAGCTCTCCTGGCGGGATGAACAAAAATTTATCTCCTCTACAATCTATAGTAGCATGGTGCCTACTCAACCAATCCATCACGAGTACAATATCATAGCTCAGAAGTGCCATTATGAGTAGACATGCACTCAGCTCTCAGCTTTCTAAGGTAACTCTCTAATCCTTACAAATATCACTAACAAGGATAATGCCTCTCCCTGTCATGATCTTGCAAGTCCTACTCAAAGCCTCACCTATAATATGATGCTTGAGAGCAAAAGCAACAGACACAAAGCAATGAGAAGATCCACTATCAAACAATGCTAAAGCCAAAATAGAATCAAGAAGAAGAGAACCTGCAATAATGTCACGCCCCAGTCCCAAAATACCGAGGGACTGGACACGCGGCAATGGCCAGCAGTACACACCGATGGATAACCCAATTTAATGGATCCATCAGGGCGTACTTAAGCTGTAGTATAACAGTAAATAGAACCAATGATGCAAGTCACAGTCTATTCTAATCTCATCCACAACAGATAATCACAGATTAAATGCCAGAATAATGCAAATAGAATAAACTAACAAATCTCAATAAAAGTGTCTCGGTGAACAATCCGAGAACAAGTCTGATACATCAATGCAATAGACAGGAAATAAAGGAACTGGAAATAGAAACAGAAATAACTGACTATGTAAAACCAATACTCAGGAGGAGTCCTCTGGCACGATCTCGTCCTCAGGTTCTAGTACAGCTCCTAGAAGTGCTCCTGTATGGTATATCTCTGGATGGATCTCTTCGGCTATACCTGGGAACATAATCCAGATCCAGGTCCTCAGGGGACATAGCAAGGTACAAAATAACTCAAGCCAAAATAAATAAGCAGTACAGCAATAAATAAATAATAGGGTAAACTATGTAACCAGCTAAGTGATAAATGCAAGTTGAGAGCATCACTAGAACTCAGGCTGAAGCCACTACAAGCTCTGTGTCGGGGAGCCGGTAGCGGTAATAGCACGTAAAGGGCCAAGCTCGGGTTTAGAGTCTTGTGCCTCACAATAATAGGGATTTTATATATATATGATCAGCCTGTAGCCTGTGTGTCTCTCCCCACCCAATATAATCACATGTCTCATGTCCATGTGGCCCCATGTCCATGTCACGCAAGATCATATCTAATGCAGCAAGTCATAATAAGCTCTAAGCATATATGTAAAGAATATGTCATGAAACCTGTATCCTATACAGAATCACCATGAATGTCTCAGGAAGATTATGTCTCATGAACAGTGTCAGGTGTCCTGGGCTATGTTGTACTTGATAAGACAAGTACGAGAAGTACAGGGTCTCGGTATCCATGTCTATGTGACGTTACACAACTCCGCGTAAGGAGTTGACACCCGACTATTAATCGGACGCTAAGTAAAGTCACTCGGTCCTGGGTTGAACAGTTTAATCAAGATTATATATGTATACACAAGAACTCAAGCAAAGTACTATAACAGGAATCACTGCGAGTTGGCAAGGTACACTTGTCCACTGATGTATAAATAAGTCAAGGAAATAAGTAGCAAAGCTGCAGGATTTGACAAGGTATACTTGCCTGTGGTTTTGGCTCCAACTGTAGCTCTGGCATTCGTGAAATCTCCAGGAACATCTCCGGATGATGAAACAAACATTACCATCAGATCCAGAAAATATCAAATAGCTAGAAATGCCTGTCCTTGAGTCCAATTTGGAGACAAGGGCAAAAATGACAATTTTGGGTCAAAACGAGGTCCACATATGGCCCGCTTCACACCGAAAAATGTGTCAGGGACAAAGGTCTCCAAATTCATCAAACTTAGTGTCAACAAGTCAAGAACGATGATACGAACCCAACGGAACTTCCAGAATTGGATTCCGATGAGCCGATCACAAAATCGCCCGTCAAGTGGAGCCTGTGGGGCCCACGATACGCGATTTTGTTAATGTTCTCAGAATCGAACCAAACTTGGGTCACAGGACCAGCGTATCGCTATGAGTCGGATGGCACAAGTTTCGTTTCGATCCGACTTGTGTACACAAAGTTACGACGCGCTCCAGAACTGACGGATACGGGACGGTGTCCGCGGATATGCGTTGATTCCGGTGTGCACGCACATCCAAATCAACTTCTGCGAAATCCTGCACGTCCGTATCGACGGCGCGCACGTATCGGTGAAGACCGCAAGCGACCAAGTCGTCCCGTTTGGCAGGGCGTACCCGGTTCTGGGGTGAATCAGGGCATTGTTTTTTCCTGTTTTTGGATCGCGGTTCGCGATCGCCACAGGACGTGATGCACCGAGCGGGTTGCACGGGCACCGAGAGGGCCACGCAGGGTTCGCGATGCAACAGACGGAATCAAAAATGGGGCAGCAAGGAGAGAGAAACGGGTACCTGAACAGGGCTCGAGAAACTGAAGTTTCTCGTGTCCGCGTCGACACGAAGTGTCCGAGTCCTCGGTGACCTAGGGTTAGGGTTAGGGCTGCTGGCCGAAGCTTGGCGGCGGAGGCGGGCCAAAGGGAGGCTGGGGGCTGCGCTGGCGGCGCTGGCCGGAGGCGGAGGCGCACCGGAGAGGGCGGGGGTCGCGCAGAGCCGGCCGGAGGTGCTGTGGATGCTGCTAGGGCTCGCTAGGATGGAGGAAGGAGGAGGAAGGAGGAGGAGAGGGGGCTGGGAGTGGCGGCGCGCCGGCGGAGCTAGGGTGGGCGGTGGAGGCACGGCGAGAGGAGGCGGTGGCGCGGGCGGAGAGGTGGCTAGGGCGGTGGCGGGGGGAGAGGGGAGAAGGGGTTTAAATAGGGCAGGCGGCGGGGGTCGTAGCTACGGGCGAAGCGGCGACGTGGCGGAGGTCGCGGGGCTCGCTGGGGCGCGTGGCCGGACGAGGCGGGCGGGGCGGCCGGGACGCGCGGCGGAGGAAGCGGGCTGCCGAGCGGAGCGCGGGTCGTGGGGGGGAAATAGGAACGGGTTCGCGAGTTCGCGGGTGCGGGTTCAGTCGGGTGGACCCGACCCGACCCGCTAGAGCGGTCCGGTCCGGTCGGGTTCAGCTGGACTGGGTTCAGGCCGGTTCAGCCCGATTTGAACCCGGTTCAGCCCGGTTTAAATTAATTAATTATTAAAAATAGTTTTTGGACCTTTAAAAATATTTTCGGGGTCCAATAAATTTTCAAAAAATTACTCTAAGTCCAGTATTTTATTTTACACCCAAAAAATTTATTTTTATAATATTTTAATATATTTTTAAAAACATTTAATTTTATTTAATGCCAAAAATACCTTGTTTTTAATTAGCAAAAATTCCAGAAAAATTTTAGAAAATTTCAAAAAATCCAGTTTTGTAAATCTTGAAAAATTAGGGGGTTTACAATCTACCCCCCTTAAGAGAATTGCGTCCTCGCAATCAAAGAATAAACGGTCAACAGAGATGACACGGTTGCAAGCATTGTTTGAAACACATCACAAGACACTTAGGGAAAATGTCGTTTTCCTAAGAATAAAAGTTATGCACTTTCCAGAGTAAAAATCTAGTTAAGGCAAGAGAACTACAACTATTAGAAAAACTGGGTTATTATTAACAAGTTCTAAATTACTAGGTTGGGGCTAAGGTCACGAACCAAATAGGCATGAGCTAAAACAATACTAGCAACAGATAACTACGAATCACTTACGCGCATTAGCTACTCCATGAGTCTGCGCGTCCTCTATTGTCATCGCAAAAGCTTGTTCCCGTTCTTATAGTTGATTCCTCTGCTGCTGTTGAGCCTGCTGGAAGAGTGTTATTTGTGGAGCCAAGGTGGCCTCGGCAGATATCCTCCTGGGGCTGGTGGTCTGACTCCTTCAACTCTCGTTTGCGGTGCTTCCAATGCTGGAGAGGCTGGCCTTGGTGCTGGTAACGCTTGTCGATTTATCATTAGTGCTCTCTTTCGATGCTGAGGACAATCCTTGGCTAAGTGTTGGTTTGATGCGCAAATTAAGCATAATCCTAACTTACGTCTACACTCGTTCTCAATGTGGCCTCGCTTGTGACAATGTTGACAGATAGGCAGTACTTGCGGAGATGCTTCTGGTGGCTGGTGCATATGAGGCTTCTTTAAAATTTCTTCCTATGGTGCTCCGGCTGGTGCTGATGTGGCTGGTTGGTGAATCACCACTGCTTTCTCTCGACGTTCAGGGCAATCCCTTACCGAATGCTTTTTGGATTCGCAAGATAAACATTGTCCCAGTCTGCGTCGGCATTCTTTAGCGAGGTGGCCTACCTTGCCACAGTAGTGACAAGTAGGAAGGACTAGTGCTAGTGGCGTAGATGCTCTCTGTGGTGGATTTATCTATGGTCGCTTTGCAGCTCTTTCCTGTTGTGCTTGGTCTGGTGCTGACGTATACAGCCGCTTCTGGCTGGACTCGATCCTTGTGGTGCACTCCACGGGTCGTGCTGTAGTAAGAACGTCTTCGTCTAAGGTAGTTGCATTTGAACTGATTAACTTTCGTGACTCCGAGCTAAATCTGTCGATAAAGTTCTCCGCTTGGTTTTGCTGAGCTTCTTGATGAACCTTCTGATAGGCTTGCATCATCGCGTAGAATATTCAAAATATTTGTTGTTTGTCCATAGGCGGTCCTAGTAGAAAGGGAGGCATCAGTGGAGTAGACTGCGTCGATGGTGGAACGTCATCTTGATGGATTCTCGAGGCAGGCTGACTTGCTTGACTGCATTATGATGATTGACCTTCACCAAATGGTGTCACATCATCTTCGTGGGTAACCATAATGCCTTGTGGTATTCCTGCATGAGCCTCGTTGCTGGCTTGTGGGTCCATTTCCCTGCATCCAAAATAAACAATAAGAGGCACACAGGAATCAAGGCAGTATGCAAGTCAATAATTTAATTTGAATAGATATCAAGAACGATTCAAGCAAGTGGATGAGATCCTAGAAACTTATCATATTCTTATTGCAGGCCTGTTCGGTCCCTAAGTGGAAACCGAACAATTTAGTCGTAGACCTGCATGGGTCACCACAAAAACTATGCCACTCCCCAGTTCCAAAATACCGAGGGATATGACATGCGACAATGGCCAGCAGTACGCACCAATGGACAACCCAATTTAATGGATCCATCAGAGCGTACTTAAGCTGTAGTATAACAGTAAATAGAACCAATGATGCAAGTCACAGTCTATTCTAATCTCATCCATAACAGATAATCACAGATTAAATGCCAGAATAATGCAAATAGAATAAACTAACAAATCTCAATAAAAGTGTCTCGGTGAACAATCCGAGAACAAGTCTGATACATCAATGCAATAGACAGGAAATAAAGGAACTGGAAATAGAAACAGAAATAACTGACTATGTAAAACCAATACTCAGGAGGAGTCCTCTGGCACGATCTCGTCCTCAGGTTCTGGTACAGCTCCTGGAAGTGCTCATGTACGGTATATCTCTGGATGGATCTCTTCGGCTATACCTGGGGACATAATCCAGATCCAGGTCCCCAGGGGACATAGCAAGGTACAAAATAACTCAAGCAAAAATAAATAAGCAGTCCATCAAAAAATAAATAATAGGGTAAACTATGTAATGTCACTACCATATTTTCAGATAAGGGCATTTGTGTAATTTCACTATTTGGAATAATTATGTATTTAATTAATCTGCTGAGTTTTATAAATTATTTATATATTGTTAGTTGTGTTTGGTTTAGGGCAAACCCTAGAACTCATTAGGACTATAACCCTAATGACTAACCCTAGTTGAAAACCAAATTCTAGAGAAATCCTAGAATTCCAATTTTTGGTTTGAACCTCAAACCCTAGAATGACTAAACCTTAGTTAATTAGGTTCTTCATGACCTAACCTGGGGGTTTAACCTAAAAACTATGCATTGAAACCCTAAAACCTAGTTTATTATAAAAGGGAGCCTCCCTCAAAACCATTCTTCATGTAGAAAGAAGAAACCCTAGCCTCAATTAAGAAAACCTTTCCCCCACCTCCAGATTTCGGAATCTAACCCTAGGGATTCCATCTTCCTCCTCTAAAGCAAGGGAAACAAGGAGCTTGGGTCAAGAAGCCTTGGGGAAGAAGAACCTTCATAGGGAAACCATCTCCCTATAGGTAAATCCGATTTCTAATCCATTTTAATTCTGATTTCTGTTGTAGTTGGCCTCTAGGAACCCCTGTGCTGTGTAGATCTCGAATTCTAGGGATTCTACATGAAAACCTAGGTCGAATTAGATTTGGTATTCCAACGAGGGTTTCCCCAAATTCGTGGACCCTAGATCATTTAGGGTTTGCATATGGCCTGATTACATCTCCTACATTTAGTCTAGATCTCGATTTTAGGGTTGATTTTGGGGGCTTTTACTGTTCAGTAGGTATTTGGGAGTTTTATTGTAAAATCGGGTTCTGTGGAGTTACTGTGCAGTTGAGTGTAGCTGTGTCATGTGAAACCAGTGTGTAATTCTGTGTCCTTGTATCAGAGTGTCTAGGTATTAGGAGTCTGTGTCAGACCAGTGTCTGTGTGTGTTTCTCTAACTATGTATAACTTAGTATCATTATACCTATGTGTTAATATGTGACTGTATGTGTAGGATTTTAATTTCAGTAGGTGCAGTGTGTGTCTGCCTATGTGAGTTCAGAGTATTAGAGCCTGCGGGTGTCTCAGTGATAGATTATTGTGTGTGTGTGTCTGCCATAGAGCTTAATACCTGTGTGTCTCAGGGAGCAGTTAAACTGAGCAGTGACAATGAGTGTATGTGTATAATAGAACCTATGTAATTCTGTTGTGTGTAGTTGTGCAGATGCCTGTGTGATTGTCTGAGTGTGAGAGTGTATCAGTATTCCCTTAGCCTACTGTGAACCAGTGTCTCAGTTCAGAGTGTGTGAGTGTTTTCCTGTGTGGATATAGCAGTAAGTTAGTGAGTTTAAGATTTCAGTGTGTTAGCCTGTCAGTGCATCCCTGTGGACCAGTGTTATGTGTATCCCTGGGTATCAGTATGTGCTTATCTGTGTGTGTGAGGGAACTTGAGAGTCTGTGTGTTCTCAGTAAGGATGTGTGTGTGAGAGAGAGATAATTCCCAGGTTCAATGAGAATTCTGATTAGTCTGTGTATTAGTTAGTTAGATTCTGTGAGTGAGCTGTGGGTAAATGACCCAGTGTGTGTCTTTGTGTCAGTGAGTGTATGAGAGTGCAGGGTGTTTTGTGTTCTGTGAATCCCTGTGTATATGTGTATGGCAGTGTGTTAATTCCTAACATGTGTATGTATGAGTAGTGTGTTGTGTATCAGTTCATATATCTGTGTATGTGTCTGTAGGAGAGTGTGTGTGTAAATGCTGTGTGTGACAGGTAGGTTGTAGCATAGGTAGCAGGGGATTTGGGGTTATCATGAGAAAGTAGTTGTATTGAAGGGGTGTGTGTGTGCTGTGTCAGTTTTCAGTGAACTATGAGTGTGTACATGTGGCTGGGTGTATCAGTGAGTGTAGGGTGAAACTGTGTTGGTTCAGTCAAGCTCAGTTGTTAAGTTTTAGTATAGTGCAGGGAGGGTGTGTAGGTAATGGCTTTTGTTGGGATGTCTAATGGTGTATCAGGGTATGTTAGGGAAATAGAAATGTATATAGTGTCATGGATCATGTAATACTAGTACAATAAGATAGCATCTTATAACTATGCACAAGGGTTTTATAACCTACTAGTATCTAATATAGCTAGTAACAGCAGATATTGGTAGTTATTTTCTATCTTAGAAGTATGATATAGAATCAACTAGTGGGCCTAGTCAACCTAGGATAGACTGAGCCAAAGACCTAGAAATAGCCTAACACCCTCATTTCAACTTAGCTAATCACTTTTATCATTCCAAACACCATTTAACATTGATATTTTATATATAGGTCATTGTGATTCCACTTTGGACATCGATCCTCACCCTTTTGCTCAGGACCACAGGCGAGTACATTCTCTGACAGTTTTTATTGTTGATTATTTCTATAATTCAGTTGTATTACATACTTGATTCCGACACTATGGATACACGGGTTAGCACCCTAGATCCCATCATGAGGAGTCGTGATTGGAATCCATCGTGCTAGCTGGGGAATGGGGAACTATTAGTAGATTATGTGATCATATCCAAACATTTACATGCATCATAGCTCACCCCACTTCTCACGTCGGGTGCGGCCTGACCATTTACATGCTTCATAGCTGTTATATATGATTAGCCTGACCACTACATGCATCATAGTTAACCATATGGTTAGCCTGACCTACATGAATTATAGTTAATCATATATAACCAGCCTGATCTAGTCTCAAGCCGATCACATAATAAACTGATAATTCAAACACTTAGCTAGATGTCTATTCTTTATTCAGTTCCACTTGTTCTAGCATTCACTGTTTATTGTTCATTGCTAGATGCTCTATTGCCTATTTCATTTCTCCAGTACTTTATATTTCCAGCATTTATTCTCATCTTGTATTTCTTACACTGTTTATAGTTTTTGTCAATTTAATGAAACTGCTGTTAGTGCTTGTGCTTCGCTCCAATCCTGACTGGATAATATTTTTCAGAGGACCTGGAGAACTTGTGCCCCACTCATTACGGCCCAGGTTCAGAGGGAGATTTCACTCCGAAAATCCCAGAAGAGTTGCCTATCCTAGAGGAGATCTTACCTGCTAATACTTAGATTACTTTTTCTGTATTTATTGTTTCAGACTGAGACTGAGTTGTACTATTATTTTGTGACTTTGTGAGGTCATCTAGACCCAGGATTTGTGTTGCACTTTGGTGATTGGTTTGTATAGAACTCTTTTTCCATTCTCTTCGTGCCATTATTTCTTATAGCTTGTGATTGAGTATATTTATAGAATTATGGATTATTATCATTGTCCTCCATGCGGAGTTGAGACTATTGACAGGATATATATGTTATATTGAGACCTAGACAGCGTTCTACCGCCGATGCTGCGGCGTAGGCTGGACGTACCCACGACTCATGCCCAAATTTAGGGTGCGGGTTGTGACATGTAACCAGCTAAGTGATAAATACAAGTTGAGAGCATCACTAGAACTCAGGCTGAAGCCACTACAAGCTCTGTGTCGGGGAGCCGGTAGCGGTAATAACACGTAAAGGGCCAAGCTCGGGTTTAGAGTCTTGTGCCTCACAATAATAGGGGTTTTATATATATATATATGATCAGCCTATAGCCTGTGTGTCTCTCCCCACCCAATGTAATCACACGTCTCATGTCCATGTAGCCCCATATCCATGTCACGCAAGATCATATCTAATGCAGCAAGTCATAATAAGCTCTAAGCATATATGTAAAGAATATGTCATGAAACCTGTATCCTATACAGAATCACCATGAATGTCTCAGGAAGATTCTGTCTCATGAACAGTGTCAGGTGTCCTGGGCTATGTTGTACTTGATAAGACAAGTACGAGAAGTACAGGGTCTCGGTATCCATGTCTATATGACGTTACACAACACCGCGTACGGAGTTGGCACCCGACTATTAATCGGACGCTAAGTAAAGTCACTCGGTCCTGGGTTTAACAGTTAAATCAAGATTATATATGTATACACAAGAACTCAAGCAAAGTACTATAACAGGAATCACTGCGAGTTGGCAAGGTACACTTACCCACTGATGTATAAATAAGTCAAGGAAATAAGTAGCAAAGCTGCAGGATTTGACAAGGTATACTTGCCTGTGGTTTTGGCTCCAACTGTAGCTCTGGCATTCGTGAAATCTCCAGGAACATCTCCGGATGCTGAAACAAACATTACCATCAGATCCAGAAAATATCAAATAGCTAGAATCGCCTTTCCTTGAGTCCAATTTGGAGACAAGGACAAAAATAACAATTTTGGGTCAAAGCGGGGTCCACATGTGGCCCGCTTCGCACCAAAAAATATGTCAGGGACAAAGGTCTCCAAATTTGTCAAACTTAGTGTTAACAAGTCAGGAACGATGATACGAATCCAATGGAACTTCCAGAATTAGATTCCGATGAGCCGATCACAAAATCGCCCGTCAAGTAGAGCCTGTGGAGCCCACGATACGCGATTTTGTCAACGTTCTCAGAATCGAACCAAACTTGGGTCACAGGACCAGCGTATCGCTACGAGTCCGATGGCACAAGTTTCGTTTCGATCCGATGTGTTTACACAAAGTTACGATGCGCTCCAGAACTGACGGATACGGGACGATGTCCGCGGATACGCGTTGATTTCCGTGTGCACGCACATCCAAATCAACTTCTGCGAAATCTCGTGCGTCCGTATCGACGGCGTGCACGTATCGGTGAAGACCGCACGCGACCAAGTTGTCCCGTTTTGTGGGGCGTACCCAGTTTCGGGGTGAATCAGGGCGTTGTTTTTTCCTGTTTTTGGATCGCGGTTCGCGATCACCACAGGACGCGATGCACCGAGCGGGTTGCACGGGCACCGAGAGGGTCATGCAGGGTTCACGATGCAACAGACGGAATCAAAAATGGGGCAGCGAGGAGAGAGAAACGGGTACCTGAACAGGGCTCGAGAAACCGAAGTTTCACGTGTCCTCGTCGACACGAAGTGTCCGAGTCCTCGGTGACCTAGGGTTTGGGTTAGGGCTGCTGGCCAGAGCTTGGCGGGCCGGTGGGAAGCTGGGGGCGGAGCTGGCGGCGCTGGCCAGAGGCAGAGGCGCGCTGGAGTGGGCGGGGGTCGCGCGGAGCCGGCCGGAGGTGCTGCGGCTGCTGCTAGGGCTCGCTGGGGTGGAGGAAGGAGGAGGAGAAGGGGCTGGGCGAGGCGGCGCGCCGGCGGAGCTAGGGCGGGCGGTGGCGGCACGGCAAGGGGAGGCGGTGGCTAGGGCGGAGAGGTGGCTAGGGCGGTGGCGGAGGGAGAGGGGAGAAGGGGTTTAAATAGGGCAGGCGACGGGGGTCGTGGCTCCGGGCGAGGCGGCGACGTGGCGGAGGTCGCGGGGCTCGCGGGGCCGGGGGGCCGGACGAGGCGGGCGGGGCGGCCGGGACGCGCGGCGGAGGAAGCGGGAGGCCGAGCGGAACGCGGGTCGTGGGGGGAAAAGAGGAACGGGTTCGCGGGTTCGCGGGTGCGGGTTCAGTCGGGTGGACCCGACCCGACCCGCTAGAGCGGTCCGTTCCGGTCGGGTTCAGCTGGACCGGGTTCAGGCCGGTTCAGCCCGGTTTAAATTAATTAATTATTAAAAATAGTTTTTGGGCCTTTAAAAATATTTTCGGGGTCCAATAAATTCCCAAAAAATTACCCTAAGTCCAGTATTTTATTTTACACCCAAAAATATTATTTTCATAATATTTTAATATATTTTTAAAAACATTTAGTTTTATTTAATGCCAAAAATACCTTATTTTTAATTAGCAAAAATTCCCAAAAAATCCCAGAAAATTTCGAAAATTCCAGTTTTGAAAATCTTAAAAAATCAGGGGGTTTACAAATAACATCTCCGATGGGCTCGATCTCCTCGACCGTCATGATGAATGCTCTATCGTGGGTGCACCTCTATGATGCTGGTGCTGGACAAAATATTGCTGCTGAGTCAAAAGTAGAGGTCCCCTCGGTTGTGCTGCAGGTGGCCTCGTCAGTGCTCTCTGAGCTAGAATCGCTCACTGATATGCAAGACAAGGATTCAAAGAACAATCTCTCAACTGATGTCCCTCGATGTCATAATACAAGCATACTCCAAACTGCACTTGCAGACTTCCCAGATATGGCCTAGCTTCTTGCAGTAATAACAGGTAGGAGCCTGCTGAATCTTTCTATGATGCTACTATGGTGCCTGATAAACTGACGTCCGAGATGGAGCCTGAAACTATTGTGGCTGTTGGAACGATCCCCTGCTGGAACTGGGAAAGCTTTGTAGGTCCTGCACTGCTACTAGCTCTACCAAAGATATCGTGATCCCTCTTGGGCCTTAAGCTCAGATCCTTCTCGACCTTGCGTGCCTTCGCAAGAAACGTTGAATAAGTCTCATGACTAGATGAGATGAGGACCTTCACCTTCCAGTTCAGTCCCTCCCGGAAAAGTCTCGCTCTCATCTCTGGGTCTCGTGCCATATACTCCGTGTATCGGCTCAGCCTATCAAATTTTACGGCGTACTCCTCAATTGACATACTCCCCTGCTGGAGGTTCTGAAACTGCCATGCCAAGTCCAATCTATCAGTAGGGGTGAAGAACTTCTTCTTGAAAAGGTCTTTAAAACCCCTCTAATTCTGTCCAGTGTCAGCAAGAAGCGGTTCATTCTTGAACCAAGTGCGAGCAATGTCTATCATTTGGAGCCCAACGACCTCGATCTTCTTATCCTCGGAGAGACGAGACAGCCGCATGATACACTCGATGTCCTTGAGCCAATCATCCATATAGATGATGCCTTTTGTCCCTTTAAAGTCCCGAGGTCCCAGCTTCTTAAAGTCCTGGATGCTACCTAGCTTTGGCTGGGTATCCTGCTGCTATGATGGAGCACCTCTCTCAACTGTTGCTAAGACAATTCTATCTAATAATATTTCACAATAATATATCACCTATCAAATAATATCTTAACTCTAAATATAAATACTTAGTCACAATAATTCTATAAGATGGAACAACACACGAATATGATATAAAGAGAATCAATAAATAAGAGTCAAATGATACAACTCAAAAAGTAGTCTTTAAGCTAATCCAAAATCAATATAAGTCTCAAATAGTGATATTATCTCAAGTCTCAGAAGCTAGAAACAAATCCAGTATAGTAAGAGCTAGCTAATCTACTGAGCTACAGCTAGTGTGTCATCTCCCGCGACTGGTATTAGTCTCTCTTGTGCCAAAGTCTCTAACTCAACTCCTACCACATCCTGAGGTCCATAATGTGTAGGATACCAATCCTCAATATCATCTAAAAAATATATCCAGTCAGGATTAGAGTGAAGTCCACCTCTAACAGCAGTTCCAATAAATGACAAAGACTATGTAATAGTAAATAGAGAGAAATACAAGATAAATAGAATAAGAAAAAGAAATATACAAGGTATGGAATATTATAAATAAATACAAGAGCAATGAGTATAATATACAAGAGTCAAGAAATACAACTGGCTAAGTGAGTGAGTACTAGCTTCAACATGTGATCAGCTTGGGAACTTGCACATGGATTAGGGCCTGGTTAATCATATGTGCGGTGTATGATTAACACTCACAAGGAACAAGGGATGCACAAGAAGGGTATGATCACATATTTACACTAACATTCCCCGCCCCGACTAGTATAGTTGATCCAACCATGGCACACTATGACACGGAATTCTATGAGAAGGTAGTAAGTCTCCTCAAGAATCAGTATCTATATAAGTACAAGAAAACCCTTGGAGGTATCATCGTTGGAGGTAGTACAATGCATAATTTTTG
This sequence comes from Iris macrosiphon, assembly GCA_036927795.1. Taxonomy (NCBI): domain Eukaryota; kingdom Viridiplantae; phylum Streptophyta; class Magnoliopsida; order Asparagales; family Iridaceae; genus Iris; species Iris macrosiphon. The sequence continues at coordinate 51,208,598 of JAYESA010000003.1, forward strand.
GTTGGATTGGAATGTCTTAAATTTTAATTGACCCCGTTGGAGGTATCATCGTGATTTATAAGACGAGAACCCTTCAGACTTTCCCGAGTAACTCGTTCGACTCCTCTATCTCTAAGCTTAGTTAAAATACATATGTTTCGGGGATGCCTGAAATATGTGTACGATCCAAACTCAGTGATGTGCTAAAATCGAATATTGTTATAAGTGAATATGCTAGATACTCTTGGATGAGTATAATGATTTAGATAAGTTTGCCTCAACCCTAGATTATCATTTGAGATTGATTATAACGTACCCCGCGTTAAGCGATATATTCCACGCTAAGGCGTATTAGAGATCGAGTCAGAGCTTGGATTGAATGATAGAGTCATTCAATGAGACAGACCCAGCACACACGCGACACACATTGTTATGCTTGAGATAGATTCGATAGTATACGATAGAACAGTTTGCGCTCAGGAAGTCTCGAGGATGAGACTTGTTCTGAGTGGTGTATAATGTAATGACCCGTTCCGTTCAAGCGGATAGCCGATTCAAATGGCGCTAGTGCGATGACCCGACCCACTTTGCTCAGTGAGAAGACTTGCTTGAGTAAAAGGATTCCATATTTGGCCCTTCAGGAGTTCAGACTTAGACTTTCAAAGGCTTGCTCGTAGTATCGCTCGATCGATGGGTGGCTACGATGAACTTGTCTTTGCTTAGCATGCACGCTTAAAAATATGGACGATACATGCTAGTCGCCAAGTGAATCATCCCTTGCATGCTAATAAAGAATACAATGCACCCTGCTAAGAGAATAATCTCATCTTGTATTGCTTGTGTTAGAACATGAAAATAAAACTTGGCTTATAATTAGACAATTGCATGCTACCTTAGCTTTGTGCTAGTAAACTCCACTAATGCTTCGAGTAGATCATTATATACTCTTCGTCGTACACTGCTTCACATATTTCCACTGTCCATCGCATAGATTATGTCGTCCGATATGCCTCTATACGGTTTCACTCCTCGCATTACCCTTTAGACCCGTGCTAACGCAATGGCTTATGTTCTAAAGTAGACTATACAATATGTTGCCTTATGCTTATTTTTCATATAAATGCAATGATTGCCTGCTTACATGCTAACTTGTACTCATTTGCCTCATTTTAATGCTTGTCACTTAATGTATGCCACAAATCAATGCACTTTACTACTTATGATTAACTCAGTTGAGGCAGGAAAGCTATCATGATAGTTATTCCGAGCCAAGTATTAAAATATTAAAAGTATTCTGGACTGTTAGGTCGCCAAGGCATTTTTCGAACTAGGGGACTACAACATAGAAGTTAAGCAAGATAACATCATCACATCTCTGGAAATAAATACTCATTCTGTATTGAATCTGACGGCTCGGGAAGTCGATACTGTACATGATAGATCTTGACTGAACCCGTAACCTGTATCTGTTCCTGTAACTGCGAGAATCTGGAATACTTGAGGATACGCGCGGTCGTTGACAACTTGTGCACAAGGAAGATATTTGAATCTCGTTCCGCGGACAGTCGTCGGGACACTGGGGCCGATCTGATCTAGATGGAACCAATCGGTAGTCGTCTGTTATTAGGCAGGATGTGTGCAATGCCACCCGTATTATATATTGCTTGTACACCATCCTTGCCTCGAGACTACATGGTCCACTATGGAAGTCATGCCAGTGACCTTCTGTCATATAGATTAAGTTGGCTCAATTGCGACAACACGAGTGCGAGTCATTGCATTGAGGCGACCGTTCTGAGTAACACATCTGCATCCACATTTGTATCTGAATACCTGAGATCTAGTATAGCACACCTGAATGGATATGAGCATTAGATATTTTAACACTTGAACAATCTTCTGTAACACTTCTGAGAAATCCTTGTAACTCGTGCTCCCAAATCAGGAACCCGCTCGTGGCACATGTGTTTGCTTATATGAATTCTTGATTTTATATATATTCGTTCTCGGTTTAACTTGGTTGCCTTGGACAGGAAAGGACAAATGATAAGTTGGTAAGTCTCGTCGTGTTGCTCTTATATCGCATGGCGCACTGCCATACGAGTTAGGCTTTATATTATGTCATAAAATTGATCATAAGGCAAGACTAGAAAGATAACTTAATAGATGGTGCACGGAACCTATATAACATGTTTTGATTTGTCGAGCGGACGAGAAGTCTCCCCACCAGTGCATTCATGTACTGATAACCCACCAGATTGCTTGTAGGGTGCGGGAGAACCTTGTTCAGTGCGGAAACCCCTTCGTGCGTCCTAAGGCATGGAGTTCGCTCTGGAGCCTTGGAGCGATGTGTCCGGAGCTGAAGCACATATACAGGACATAATGTTGGAACATCGCCTATGTATCATTCCATAATTTTAGCCACTTGGCCCGCTTTTATTGTTTTGAGAGAGAGGACTTGAGCGACTTGTAATCTCGTGTAGCACCGCTTGTAATACTGATTCAATGATCAATAAAGTGCTTATTTTACTTACATACTTGTGTTATTCAATGCTTCCGCTATTGACGACTATGTGAACTTGTTACCAATCTCATGTTCGTTTCTTATTCCGCTGCATACGGACTATCTGTATGTCTCTGTGGGTTAGCTATTTCTTTGCATGTTCGAATTCATGGCCTTGTACGGGCGCAACTTGTGCTTATGCGGTATCACGTCCTGATGGACACGATCATCCCGCGGGAGAGCTGGCGCGGTGATTCACGCCCAGCGGGGACGGTCGATCCTGCGGGAGATTGGGGCGTGACAACATATAGTGTTCGGCTGGGATACGTGCTTAGATATACGAAAACATGATGTATGGAGCAGTGGAATCCTTTGTGAGCAAGAGAGATCAAAGAGTATTGTAAGCCAACTTGGCATATTCATTAGGGCCATTCAAAGTCTTTGTAACCGCTGCAATTACCAATAAAAGAGCTTCGCTTCACATACTCTGTGTGTTTTCATTATGACTATATTTCTTCCGCTGCAAGTCTGTGTTTTCGATGATAACCAATATGTTTTATCTTTTTGCCTTATGCGAGTGCAATCTAGACTCGCACAGCATCACGTAATGGGGGGACGATTATCGATTCTGCGGAGTCGGAACGTGACACATAGTATTTATGGTAATGGAAATTGAAGTAAATATAATGCATTCTCTACTAGTATAACAGTCATTCTCGCAATATTTCAATTTCCATTCAGTATTATTCTGATTGGTGACCCATTGGCCCCAAACTATTTCGATTATTCCGTGGTACCTAACCATATTCCAACAGTTTCGTGATACTAAACCACATCCCAATAGTCATGTGGTACCAAATCACATCTATACCGCTACCCATATGAAGCTCTTACTACATAGTCTCGTGCATAAATACACTTAACAGTTACAGTTTTCATTATTCCATTTCTTAGCATGTTATCGATATGTTATAAAGGCAACAATAGAAATTCTTTTATTAAGATGTGAAGGAAAGAAAAGAAGGACCAACATCACTAACCATGATCAATAATCTTTATGTTCCGATCATACAGATACCAAACAATTCCACAAAAAGATGATTTGATGTGATGTACGATATTTTTTAATTGGTATGACCATACAAGTAAATCATGGTCGATAAACCATCAAATCCAACCAATTAAAGCTAGTCTGTATCACCGATCAAATTTTATAATTTTTTTGTACAACTCAAATTCAACTTGCCTATCCAAGCCACAACTCCGCATGGAGCGGGATATTACACACCTTATGGCACCTTGGCCAGTTGGTTGTGCTGAACCTGCTACTTTTCGACACGGACAATCAAGTCGCCTACTCTGGGGACCTCAATTTGATTGGTCAAAATTCTACAATCTCATTGCGCACCTGCTCATTCGGTTGTCGATGATGTTAACCCATTGTGATACCCATCTTTGCTCGGATAGCGTGATTGTGCTAAGTTGAGACCGGTTTCCACCATGATAACCATGTGCATAAGTTGGTAGAAGTTTCCCACATATGGTGCCAAAATAATGCTGCTTCGCACCGGTTTGTACATATTGACCCAAAGAGGCCAAAGACGAGGAGTTTCGTCCGACGGGAGAGCTACTGTGCCGCCTAAGCCCAATCGCACATGAAGCTAGACTGAGCATAGGACCCAACACATCAATTGGGCTTTACCCTCCCCTATGGACAAAGGGCGCCTATGCCTAATCGCACATGAAGCTAGACTGAGCATAGGACCCAACACATCAATTGGGCTTTACCCTCCCCTATGGACAAAGGGATATTTATCGACTCTTCGATGACATTACCATTATGTCCCTCTTGGTTCTACTTTACAGCTGGTGGGAAGTGATGCCTCCTGATATTGGGTCGGGACCTAAAGGCGAGATTTTGGGGCATACTACATAAGAAGGCACAAAGTCAACTTCAAGTACATAATTGAAAAATCATTAAGGAGACGGTTTAGTACACAAAATACTATATAGTCAAAAATTCTACATTTTTTGACAATTAAATTCACTAAAAAGTTATATTTTCGTGTTTGATGAATATATAAATATTTTCTAGAATATATAGTTCGTATAATAAAATATTATATTTGTTATTGATGATAAAATATATTTAATAGTTATTGTTTTTTGTTTGTGATTTTTTATAACATAGCTTGTTAAGCTACTATGTTAGTATTCAACATAGTTCATGTCCAATTGATATCATAATTTAATTACTTATAAATTAATTTTTATGATCTGATTCGTAACAAACTCATCCTGATGTGAAATAAACCCCACCCAAAAGACAATATTTTTAAAACAAAAAAGAAGAGGAAAAAGACAAACAAACAAAAATTATTTTCTAAAAAAAGAAAAAATAAATAAAATAAAAAGAAAGAGAACATACCAACAAAAGAGAGAACAAAACAAAAAAAACAAAAAAAAACCCTAAAAAAAGAAAAAAAAATGAATTTTTAAAATCGAAAAAAGATGGGGAAAAATAAAAAGGACCAAAAAAAGTTTTTAAAAAAAAATTAAGAAACAAAAAACTTTAAAAACAGAAAAAGGATGAGAAAAATGAAAAAAACGGAAAAAAAAAATTCAAAAAATTATAGAAAAAACAAAACAACAAAAAGAATTTTTCTCAAAAAACTAATCTAAAAAATGAAAAAATTCTTTAAAACAAAGGAAAAAGAATAAAAACAAAAAAGAGGAAAAACAACTTTAAAAATAAGAATAAAAGAACAAAAACAAAATTAAAAATTAAAAATTAAAAATTAAAAAACAAAAAACAAAAAACAAAAAAGTAAAAAAGATTAAAAACATAAAAGGGAAAAATATAAATATAAATAAAAAGAGTAGAAAATACAAGAAAAGATGAAAAAAAAAATTACTGAGACAAAGAAAACACATTCTTAAGGAATAATATTCCCTGGCCAAATTGTTTATCCGGATATTCAAAATTTTCAGAAATAACTTTTATAAAGTAAATTAAACACGAGAATAGATTTTGTATCATAAATTTGTCCGATAATAAAAAAAAGTCAAAAAATGTTTGGAACGCGCTTGTGCTCGCACGAGATGGTGTCGCCCCTCCTGCTCCACACGTCCTCCACACCACCTCACGCGAGCACGAGCAAAAGCGTACAAAGTAGCACGTTTGAATTAAAAAAAAAAAAAGTTGCCGGCCAGATAATTCCTCTTACATCTTTCTATACATACCTACACGCTTCTGCAAAACAATTCTTGCTAGCTTCTTCCACCAATACTGCCTCAGATCCTACATTTCCAACTTATACCTCTTTGATTCACATATTTCAACACCTAAATTTGTAAGGCTTATGGGCCTTATGATCTATATTCCCATACTATATCAGTCAATTTTTCAATATGAATTATTTAAACTGCTACAACTCCAACATTCATTTTCCTTGCATTATATTAGGTCAAGCCACAAGTTCAACTTGAGATAGTAACCAAAGATGCTCCTTCCACAATTATTCTATATACAATCAAAATAGAGACGATCACTTCCCAGTTTGAATTAATCAAAATTAGAGGCATAAGTAACCATTGCCATGCTCTTCTACAAAAAATGGATATTATAATGGATATGCACTAAAAATAGATATAATAATTGATATTCTATTAACACGAGAAATTTATATTATAATCTGAATCATGGTCAATTTTTAACTCTTCAAATATTAAACAATTGAACAAAAAGATTATAAAGAAATAGCTTTCTTTTATACATAGCTTTCTTTTATACCACTTGGCTCGTGTTCTTTATGAATACAGAGTACTACAATCCTTTAGGTTTGATCACAACCTAGCATAATGCACACTATCCCGTAACTGGGTGGAATGTGAAAACTGTCCAAATTTATTTACATCAAGGCATACCAGTTCCCCCTCAGGATGAAGACAATATCATATTGTTCTTCAACAAAGTTCCTCAAAAAAATTATCCTGCAAACAAAACAAAAATATATATACTAAATAGCTTAATATAAAAACACTGAAATAAGTGTTTAAGAAAATCAAGAGACATTCAACTTACATTGAAACCAAGCCTTCACGCCCTTTGGTTTGGAATGGATGGCGACTCACCGTACAATATGATATGAGCAAGTATTTTCACTACATGAAAAAGGAAATCATGTATGGAAACATTACTAAAGACATCTAGATGTCTGGCAAAGGTATCTTCCTGCAGATGGCTAGATTTTATAAAGTACTACGAGTGAGTGCACTATTAGTGCTTTTTTTCCTCAAGACCACAAGGATTGCATTGCGAGAAAAATATGATTCTTTGGATAACTTTCACATCCTTCACTTCACATTAATTGTTCCAGACATTTTCCTCAACTTTTGAGAGATTTCAGAGAATGATGGTCTTTCGCCAGGATCAGAAGCCCAACAACTTTCCATCAAAGATTTCCACTCAGGATCACACCAAGTTGGCACTTGAGGACGTAACGTACAGTTCACGATTCCCCCTAAAAGTAATGATGATTAAAAATGAAGCACTGCCTATTATGCTAGAAGAGAGTTTCATTGCTAGAGATTAAGATAATGACTAAATAAATATTATATTCTAACTAAATGTATGGCATAAATGTATCTAATTTACATAAAAATCCAAATATGCAATCATTCTACTGTGTTTGATGAGATCAAGTAACCTTTGGTTTCAAGCATATGCATATGCCTATGATATACGAAGTAGGATCATCCATATTAGCAAGGGTATCCTTCAAATGGATTGTCATAAATCATATTATTTCAACACCACCTTCTTAAACATTTTTGTTGAAATATAATGAATCAAATAAAAAAAAACAACCAAGGCAAACTGAATTTAATATCTAAAGCAAGTGACCATTTTGACCCGTAATGTCAAGTTTTATATTTAAAATAATTTGTATATGTCAATAAAGATTTTACATATTATTTTTTTAACTTCTAAAAGTTTGTCCCAATATCTAATTTGATCAAAGAAATGCTTATAACATTATTAAATTATTTGTGAAATCAGAATAAGCCATTAGATATTTATATGAAATGAGTGAAATGCATTGCATTCATCTTAAATGGATGAGTGGACATGTTATAGGCATGGCGTTCATATAGTGGATTAGCTAACCAATAGAGTTCTCATAAATCATGCAGAAGCAGAAAAATTCATGGAAATATTTCTATTAAATTGTGATGATTTTGCATTAATCCTTTGGCATGTGAAATTTATGACATGTACACTGGTATGCTTGTAGCTGTCGACAGCTTGTAGTAGTTCACTCATCCTCGACCATGTTATTTAATTAGGTATAATTGTGAACTTTTTGTATGATGGCAAAATGGGTAGACGAGCTGCATATAAATATATTACACTGTGGCACATCGTGTAAGAATGAGCTATTGCTCTGATTTCAACTTCTTGAAGAACAAGGTTATTTTACTTCAATGACGATCATTGGACGCCTCAATGACCTCGATTCAACTTTAATTGTCCAATTAGAAGTACAAATATCAGTCATTAGAACTTAGTGCTCCATAGTAAGGTTGTACTATAATGACCACCACATTATAAATATCCATTATTCTGAATTTCTAATGTGATAATTAACACTAAACATGAACTTATATGATCTACTATTTTGTAATAATCAGCAATATATGGTTGATATCAATATCCACTAATATTGGATTACAATTGAAGTCAATGTTCATTTTCCATGATTATAGATATTAAATTTAGTATCCAGAAACTGTATTCTTTATCTGCTTGTGCATGAGACATAAAACAACAAAGTTACACCCATATACCCACTCTGTATACACAGTTTATACCCTAATCAAGCCAGTTTGCAAGTAATAAAGTCAGAATTTAAACTAGCTATGATAATAGTTGAAACAAGCAAACTTAAAAAAAATGTAAAGCCAACTACGCAAATGCACAGCAATCATTCAAAATATAAGTCATGGTCTATAAGGTGATATTTTTATATAAACCTGAAACTTATGGGATCATATTTTATGCTTCAGATGGAAAGAACAGTTTTTCACCTAAGCGTGTAACTGGTCACAGTTTGACTAAACCTTGACGAGGAAGAGACGTGGCCTACATAAGTGAAACCGTACCTTTATCTTCTTTAGTATTGGAACTCAAGAAACGATGCATTCTAAACAAGAAATTGCTACCATGACATGTAGGAAACATACAGTCAACAACATTTAAAGAAATCAATATTTCATGTTTTTGGCAAATTATAATTCTTAAAAGAACGTGTTCAGTTAGGCTGTGTTTTAGTTGCTAAGAAAATAAATGAAACAAATGAAACCTGATCCTACGTAAACAGGATCATATTTCTACATGAAACACTTTAGATTTCCCTTTCCTCATTTTCTACCAAACCAAACACAGCCTTAACAGAATCTCCGGTACACAAATACTTCATAAGCGTGAGAAATTTTTTTGCTTAAACTTACACTTGTGCAAAACATATTTTCAACAAATAATTTTATATAAAATGCTTCTAAAATAAACTGAAAAGTTCTCCGAACAATTTTCTTTTAACCTGAAAAAAGCAAGTTAAATCTGATAGCACTCCCGACCAAAAACTTAGTTCTCAGTAAAACTGGCAAATAAGAATACAGAAAAACAAAAAACATAACTCAGGATCGGAATGACTAGACATCATACAGAAGAAGAAGAAGAAGAAGAAGAAGAAAATAACAGTCGAAAACAATGTAAAGAAAACCTTCCGAAATACAAAAAAGAACCAAACTTAAATTAGTTAGATTTAAGGTTTTCTTAGTGGGGCGGGCAGTCAATGTGCATTTAGAACTTAATCTGAATTTGCAAATCAGAATTTAAATGTGTATCATTCTAGCAAGATTTTGTAATTCTGAGAGTCTTTCGATTATGAAATCCAGTTCATGTCAGATTCCATATCGGCACTAGGTCTGTTATTGGTAATTCCTAATATCATAACCTGATCTGACTTTTTAACAAAGAAGGGGCTTCTACTTCTGATGTTAAAAGAAAACCTGTACGAATACCGAGTTTAGCTCTAGTGCAACTTATGTTGCAAGAATACAGACATGGATGCAGTAAGGACATGATATGAAATATGAATACGAGATACAGTCATTTTCAAATGGGAATAATATGCTCACTTGTGTTGCAGGAAATACGGTCAACACAATCCAAATAGAGAGACCATTTTCTCGTGTTTGTGCAACATAGGGTGCAACATATGAAAATCAAAATATTTCCGGTTAATTTTAAATTCGGAAAACCCTCATTTTTCTTATATATGATCACTAACCCAACAAAAAAATTTCTTAATCAAAAACTGGGTTCAACATGTTAAAAACAGAAGCAGAATAATATTTGGATTAGATTCAGGTACATAATTTGAAATCGTAATATTTTTCAGGTCCTTATCTAGGTTTACACGAGTATTCATTGAAGCCGACCTTTTGAGAGCTTTTCCTGACTATTGCGATCATATATTAGATGCATATCATATAAATTTATAACATTTTTTAAATTAATTATTACTATTTATTCCTAATTAAGAAATTACTATTAATTAATGTTTTTAATTCAATGATGAACATTCACCATAAAGAGAAGAAAAGCGTGAAATGAGCATGAGGAGGAAAATGCTCATTTATGTTACAATGAAGAGAGATTTTCGAATGACACTGTGCTGGAAGGGATTTTGATAATCACTCATTTATGATTATAATTGAATAGGGTATAACAAACTTGTGGGTTTTAAAATCCAAATCCCTAAAAGTTCCACCAATGCACCCGCAATTTTAAATCCAGTCACTCGGATTCTAGACCCCCCCCCCCCCAAAAGAAAAAAATTATACTTGGAAACACACTTGAGATTTTGTATGCAATGCTAGATAATAATAACCTCCAACACAAATACCTATCATAACAGTACCATAAGACCTTTCTTACAAAAAACAGTCATCAATCTATATCCCAACAGTAATTCTAATGATGTAAATCGACGACAACTATGACAGCAATCATGTATACATTCCACATAGTTATATAAGTTCATGAATGCAGTCACTTAAGGATGCCTTGAAGCAAAAGAGCGATCTAGAAGTGAGCTACCAATTGCTCAAAGTCCTGCAAGGAAAGCTTTTAAGAAATAAATCATATCTGTATCATAAGATCATATAACAGTGCAGTCTACCAATTATTGAAGCACAGCGCATATCTGCATAGGGCTCTTCCCCAGTAAGTAGTTCCCACATGACTATCCCGAATGAATAAACATCGATCTACAAGGGAAAAAAATCTATAGTAAGAGAAAACTAGTTTTTTTTTCCCTTATGCTAGAATAAATGAACACAACGATGAAGTGCAGGAAACACCACAAGATAGCCTTGAAGAATAACCTCTATGTTAAAGTATTATTACCTTCTCAGTTACCATACTACTCTTGCCACTAAGAAGCTCAGGTGCCATCCACGGTAATGTTCCACGAACTCCTCCTGATACCAAGGTATGTTGTTTTACCTTTGATAAGCCCAAATCCCCGATCTGAAATTGTCAATCAAGCATTATATGAAATACAGCTTCTGCAACAAAAATATAATAGCTAGTGGCATAGTACATATAATGAAATGAATGGTGAGTAGGAAAGATCACATTATATGTAGTCGAAAATCATGTTGAAAATAATAATCTTTCGACCCTCAAGGGACTATACACATCTCAAAATCTTCAGAAGTAAGAATTTCATACATCATGTTTGAACAGTTAGCACATACAAGCATAGAATTTTCTACCATTATATATTATATTTTAAGCTCATAACATTTCCCTGACATGTTAGTGACACCTGAAGACACTAGTGTAATACGCATTGCATAAAAAAAGGCACAACCGTTCTCACATTCTAGAATTACACATTCTAGAATTAAGACTACATCGCCAATAAAAATGTTATAAAAATAAGGCAGCATATGAAGTATGAAAAGCTCAGTAAATGTTACATAGATGTACTACAATTTATAATGGGAGGATTCAGATAAAGAGCGAGTACATTCCCAGATGGGATCATATTGAAGTATAAAAGTTGAATAAAGTGAAGTTTGGAGATGAAAAGGAGAGAAGGAGAAAAGTAGGAGAAGAGAGAATATGAGAAAGGAGATTGTAAGGACATAAAATCCTAGGTTAGATCTCATGTCTATTTATATTGATATACAATACGTCCACAATTACTATTATACCCTCATATGATAAATAACAAAATAAAATAACTCTAACACCCTCCCCAAACAGGAGCATATAGATCAGACATGTCCAGCTTGCTACATAAATCAGAAAATGGACCACGAGCTAGTAGTTTTGTGAGGATATCACATAATTGATCCTCTGACCGAACATAAGGAGTGACAATCTGTTTCTTCAGCAACAAATCACGAACAAAATGACAATCCACCTCGATATGCTTTGTGCGCTCATGAAACATCGGATTACTTGCGATAAACATTGTCGACTGATTATCACAATACATCTCCATCGAAATAGGAATCATAATTCCCATTTCATGAAGAAGAGACTGCACCCACATCATCTCAGAAGCTGTATGAGTCATCGCACGGTACTCGGCCTCTGCACTAGAACGAGCCACATTATTCTGCTTCTTACTATGCCACGTGACAAGATTGTCACCCACAAACGTACAATAACCAAAAGTAGACCTCATATCACTGCGACTGCATGCCCAATCAGCATCACTGAACTCCGTCACCGTAAGCAACTGAAAAGTTTTGTACAACAAACTCTTTCCAGGTGCACCCTTCAAGTATCGAAGAATGCGAGAGACTCTCAATGTGGTTGTCGAGAGTCATGCATAAACTGACTAACTGCTCCCAACTGCATATGCGATTTCTGGTCGAGTAACAATAAGATATATAAGTTTGACAACCAAACGTCTATAATATCCAACATCCTTGTAGATTGGGAATAATTTTATATTTTTTAAGAAGAGAGGGGAGTACATTATATAGGAGAGGCTAACCCCTCTCCCTATTAGTCTACCCGATGAGGGACTAAACTCAACTCAACACATAACTCAACAGCCTCCCTCAAGTTGGAGAATAGATGTCAATCATGCCCAGCTAGTTACAGAGAAATTGAACCCGAAGACCTAGAAAAGATTTTGTAAATATATCAGCTATCTGATCGCCGGTCCTCAAATGGTGAAACTTTATCATCCCTTTCTGATACTCATCACGGACAAGGTAAATGTCGATTTCAATGTGCTTTGTCCTTTCATGAAATACAGGATTAGTAGCAATATGAATAGCAGACTGGCTATCACACCACATATCTGCTGTTTTATATATATTGTGTGAGTTGTTGATATTATTGTTACTAGACAGGGTTCTACTGCCGATGTTATGGTGTAGGCTGGACGTACCCACGTACTCATGTCCGATCATCGGGACGCGGGTCGTGACATGAACCGACCACCCTATAGTCTATATTTCGACCTGTTTACATCATCCATTAGAACAACCAAGACATCACTTCCTCACCTCTGCTTCAATTGAACCATCCACCCTCTACTTCAGGTCCTCTAGCTCCCATCCACCCTCTATTTCAATTCCTCTCGCTCCCTCTACCGATTCGAGCTCACCTCCCTCCGCATCAAGTGGCCAACGCCCTGGTCTAATCAGGAAAACCATCACTAGCTAAGCTGGGCTCCAGGATCCCCGACACCATCTCAAACACACAAGAATCTCGTTAATCTGAAATTTGCCTTCAACCTTCCAAAGGGTGCCATCTCGAGCACTCTAGCATCATTCCAAAGCACAATCCTGTGGCACCCGCAGGCCATCCCCGAGGAAGACTTCTTCATTAGAGTCCACGCTACTATGACACCCTTGAGCCAATCTCGAGAGGGATTCTTTTTACAAAGTCGGCGCTCTTGTGGCACTCTCAAGCCACCGAAGAGGATTATTTCTCCAAAGGTCCAAGCTTCCACAACACCTTCGGGCTACAATGGGGGACTGTTCGCACAAGCTTATGTTTTCATGGTACCCTCAAGGCACCCAAGGGGACTGTTTCCTCAAAGTGCATGCACCATGGTGGCCCTTGTCAGCCTAGGGCCAACATAGAGGAACTGAACAAAACTTGTTTCAATAGTAGAACCATTGCGAGTCTGAAGGGATCCTATTAAGAGTAGTGCCATTGGATTTTAATGCTTCTTTTAGTTCTACATTGGCTAGAGTGGCTAACCCCTATATATGTCACTATGTTTAGTTGCCTTGAGCTCTAATGAAAGTAATATGACAATTCTCAAATGTATTATTTGACAAGTCATTTTCTGGATTACAACTTAAGGTTGATGGGTACTTAAAAAAGTATACATTTGTATGAGCTTATGACAAAACAAAATTATAGCAATGTTGGACTAGAAAAGGACGTCAATGGATTTTAGAGCCTGCATGTACTTGGAAAAGAGAGGAAAGTTCAGACAATTGTATTTAAGTATCATTCAGCTTTCTAGGAAATTGTCTTCTTTCTCTTCTTCTCCTTCATCATGGTTGATGTCAAAAATGACCAAGTATCGAATCTCGATATGATGAACCAATTAATAGTTCTAAAAGCAAACTAAAGAAAATGATGAGTTCATACCATAGGTATAGAATACCGAATGTGTGGATTTAATGTATAGTACTAACTAAGAATGAGCAAGAGAAAGACATACTACCTTACAAATGGGTCTTTGTGGATCTCGCATATTCACTAATAAATTCTCGCACTTCAAATCAAAATGGACTATATTTTTCCCATGCAAGTATTCCATCCCAAATGCAGCATCCATAGCTATAATAAGTCTTTTCCGACGATCAATTGTTCTGCTCAATAAGAGATGCTCAAAAGTTAGATCAGGTCCACAGAAAAGAAAGAAAAAACAGATAACAGTATGAAACAACGGAAAATAATGGAACTACAAACTGATCATTATGTTATACCTATCTTTCTTCTGCAGAAATTGCTTCAGGGATCCATTAACCATGAATTCTGTGACAGTTGCTAAACTTCCATCAGGGCCATCACGAACTACCCCATAGAAGGATACAACATTTGGATGATGCAGTGAACTCAAAATCAAAGCTTCTTTCCAGAAATCTGCAATCTGTATATAAACAAAAAAATATCATAAGATTTTACATTCAGAGAGATGTCTGAAATAATTATCTCCAGAAAATATCTTATTAAAGCAACATGTTATTTTAAGAAAAGAGAAGAAAGGAGGTGCAAGGGAGCAGGGCTCTAACATAATTATAAATGCTATTGTTACTGTTTTTATTCATAATTTTGATTATGACACTGTGACTTGTGCACTTGAGCAAGAGTAGTTCGTGATCTAGTTTACTATTTGCATTGTGACTGGTGATCTAGTCTTGTTTATCGTATCGTGATTCTTGTTTTGTGATCTTATTTTATTATTGGTTATCGAGACTAGTGATTGTATTGAGATATTGTCATAATTCTAGACTTGGATCACACACTTACTTAGAGAGACATGGGGTGGGGGAAACAACTAACAGGCATGAGGTTTACCCTATTCATTATGTTTCATATTGTGAGTTCAATCATATACCTGTTGTATGATTGTCCTATCCCCAAATACTGAGTTCAGTCATGCAACACGCGTATGACTGTTCTACTCCTTAGTCGTCTACATGTCCAAAGGTTGTATTCCATTTACACGAGATACTGAGAGGGTTTGGTATTGTTTTACTGTTCATCCATTTCACCTATTGTTAGTTTTATCATGTTTTCTAGTTGTGGTCTTACTATAGTTTGCTTCATATATTGTTTCAGATCTTGCTATTTACTGTTGCACTTATTTTCAATTCATCATGATAGATTTATATGTACTGTGTATCTCTTTGGTCATATATGTACTTTTCTCCAATCCTGACAGGATACGTTGACATTTTAGGTTATCCTCATGGGGCTCATGCCTGGAATCGAAGTTAGCTATTTTTTCTAGTTATCTTCTCATCCTGTGAAAGTCTGAAATGCATAGCTTTCATTCATACGCTTTTCAGTATATTTCCTTTCTAGAGCTTGATATAGTTAGTTAATAGTTAGAACTATGGATATACTCGACCAATAAAAAATTTAAAAGTATAGACATCATACTACCACTAATGTTGCAGCGTAGGATGGATGTACTCACGTACTCGTACTCGATTATTCGGGAGCGGAACGTGACATGCTTGCTTTCAGTTATATGAGCTTAAACTGCATAACCAAAAGTAAGGTTGTAAAAAGCGCTATCCGTCTGACTAGCGCCTAGTCCATCTAGGCGGCCGCCTAGATGTAGGCGGTTCAAAAGATATAAAACAAAATAAAAAACCTAACGAAAATTGCATAAGAAGTCCATAAAATCCCATAAAATGTATAGTCGGGAGTCGGGAGGACTAGGCGGGCATCGGACGGACACCAACCGACTAGCGCCTAGGCGGACGCCTTTTAGAACAGTGACCAAAAGGTATGTCTACCTACTTATCAACTAGCCATCTAGGTGTTATGGCTTGACCTTCTCATACTCATAGCTATGTTAATAGAAATTGGCACCAACGTCATATCAAGTCGATGGTCGGCCATAAAACTTTGTTAAATCTTTTATTGAATTTTGTTATTCTCTATAACGGACCCTATTATAATGAGCGAAGACTTAGATGATGATTATGATGACGAGGGTCAACGCCAAGGCCTTTGGTCTTTATCGCCTCACTGCCTCATGCTTATGGTTATAGATGTCAAGTCGTATTTTGGTTTCATAGGTAAGATAACACAATTTTGTAAAAAATATCATTAATAGTATTTTATAATGTTTATGGCATTTTACAATTTGTCATTGTCCTAAAGGTTGATCGACAAAAGTTTTCAAATGTCGGTCAACGTTTGATGGGGTTTCCCTTGAAGAATTCTTTGAGATAGAAAGATTTAAGCATTAAATTACTTAAGACACTTAAGTTACTTAAGACTTCTAAATCATGTTTTAATATTTTTACTTATTATGTTACTTAGACTCTTAAATTACTTATTACTTGATATGACATTTAATATAGGTAGTTTTTTATATTTAGCTAGTGGTGGAATGGGATAAACTTTTATTCGGGCTATTGACTAATATTTAGAGGCGTATAAAGCATATAACAAATGATATCATTACCCCTAACTAGGAATGGAAAAGACAAAGGAGTAAATGCATAAAAGTAAGATAGCTAATCTACTCTTCAGCATTCCCTCGCAAGATGGAACTTGATGAAAGCAAGTCCAGCTTTGAGAGAGTGAAAAAGAAAGAAACATGAGATCATCTGAAACAAAGTCAGACTTCGTCACTGAAGAACCCCTTAAAGAAAATTGAATAAAACATCTAAAAAAAGTTGGACTCAGAACTATGAGAACTCCCAGAAGAAAACTAAAAGAACACCTCAAGAAAGTTGACTTCAGAACTACAAGAACTCCAAAAAGATAATTGAAGAAACATCTCAAGAATGTTGGATTCAAAACTACGAGAACTCCGAGAAGAAAACTGAAGAAACATCTCAAGAAAGTTGGGCTCCAAAAGCGGAGACCTCCCAGAAGAAGATTATCTAAGGGAAAGCTGGACTCCGAAAGCGAAGAACTCCCAGAAGAAAACTAAAGAAAGTTGGGCTTCAAAAGAGAACTCCTAGAATAAAACTAAAGAAAGCCAACTTCCGAAAGTGGACAATTCCCAAAAGAAAATTGAAAAAAGTACGACTCCGAAAGCGGAGAACTCTTACAAGAAAACTGACGAAAGCTGGGCTCAGAAAGCATAGAAACTCCTAGAAAAAAAAATCAATTGAAGAAAGTTAAGCTCCAAAAGCGGAGAACTCCTAGAAGAAAATCGTTTGAAGAAAGTTGAACTACGAAAGAAGAGAACTTCCAAAAGAAAGTAATCTAAAGAGTTGGGCTCCAAGAAACGAAGAACTCCTAAGAGAAAACAAAGAAAAGGATCCACAATGGGAGAAATCCCGAAACAAACCAAAAGAGAGTCGAGGTCGAGGAACGCAAAGTCATATGGCGATCCAGCTCACCGCTATGCGGGCTGGAAGCTGAGTCCCTTGGTCGGGGTAAGGGCGGAGCCCCCAAAATATTCTTTCCTTTTTTTTTGTTCTTTTTTGTTCACGTGCCTTACATCACAAAGAAACTAAAAAAATAAAGAAAAAAAGGAAAATAAGGCAAACAAGCTTTAGGTTGGGTTAGGAACAGTAATGGGTTTATATCTTAAATAGTATGGAGGTTTGATCGCGACCGTTGGATTATGATCCAATGGTCTGTGTTAAGAGGGGTCCTCTTCTCCATAACTGAAAGTAGGGTTAGGATTCTCTTTATGAACAGAGAAGAGACGGCCACCTTTATGAACAGAGAAAAGAGATGGCTATAGCACTCTACAGGTATAGCACTCTGACGATGAGGAGGGGCCGAGGGTTGTCGACGACGGGGGTACCATAAGTCGAAGCTCTTGCGATAACCAGTCATGCAGGCGGTTGATGGTGGTCATTCACAGGGGCCTTCGATGGTTGTCGGTCGAGAAGTCTTAGATCTGGAGTGGTAAAGGAAGATGATGTCCATTGTTGGCTACCGACGGTGAGGCAAAAGTGGAGGGGAGGTCGGATGGGCTACTGGAAGTCTTGAGGAGGCGCAACTAGTTTGACCGGGTCGTCGACGAGGTTAGGAACCGGCATGGAGGTCGAGCTTCAGCTAGTGATGGAGAGGTGGCTATAAAACTCGTGGTGGTTCGCAAGAGAGCTTCTAGGCATGGACCGACAACGACGATGTACAGATTTGACGGCTTCAACGTAGGTTGGTGATGGCGTGGATCTAGTGGAGGTAGATTGGAGATGAGGAGACGATGGCTTCTAAATTAATAACGAAACGGTGAGGATGACAACGATGGCGGTGACTACAACATGATCGTGGAGAGGAAGACTTCGGTTAGGATTTCGACGGCAACAAGGATTATGGGGCTGATTTTAGTAACGATCGGGAACCACAATGGTGGTAGTGCACCATCAGCTAGGGCTTGGATATATATATATATATATATATATATATATATATATACCGACAATATATTCTCGACGCGGAGATGAATGCTACGATCCCGAGTAGAAACATCTAAGGGCAGAGATGAGGGAGAGGAAAGAGCAATATTGAGAATTTTGGTAGGATGTGATAAAATTTTATTAGTAATATTGGCCAATATTTATAGAACTAAAAAGAATATGATGAATGATATTACTACCTCTAACAAGAAATGGAAAAGGCATAAAACAGTAAATGCATAAAAGAAAGATAATTAAAGTGTATATATATATATATATATATATATATATATATATATATATAAAAACACACGGACATCGGGCATTTCGAAACCCGACATCCAACATGAACCTGATACCTGATGCCTATAACTCTGCTCACACTGCCTTACAAATTGATTCATGAATTTTCAAAGTGGTGTCCATAAGTATATAGGTATTGAATATATGTAGGAAAACCGCTCAAAACACCAGTATTTATCTAACCAATCAAGACAGGAAAATGTCTCCAACTATCGACAACACAACTATTTTAATTTTAATCTGCATCTCCCTCTAGCATCCACATTTTTCCTTCCTACAGTAATATGGTTTGTCACTTTACCCTACTGAGTAATATGCTTCTTATATATTACACGTGTAATTTTGGTAATGTAATTGATAGTAATAAGCAAGTTTGTCCAATGACCATGGCGTATGAGTTGTCTACATCTTGAGAAATCTTGAGGTCCAATTGCAATCTTCAGCCACCCTATCCAGGTCCTGTTAAGTAACTATGTTACCTAAAAATACCAACATACCAAAAGGAACTTATTATCAAACTCTGCAACCCCGAGTCCATTCTCAGCTACACATGTAATTTACATAAAGTTGTAGTCCTATATTGAACTTTTCTTAAGTGGATGGTATTTACTTTGTGATCCTTCCCATGCTTACTAATATGAAATACCTAACATAAGCAGATTTTTTTTTTTTTTTTTGAGGCAAGACCTAAGCATAATTCTAAACATTTAACAAAACAAACCTTATAACAATTCGACCATATGTCTTCAAGAATCCCAGTATCATTCACCAAAAAGAACTTAAAATTCCCTAAGCTGGTTCCAAATACATGGCAGATGATAATAGGCAAAAGAGATCCCTGGCAGTGGAAACAAAACCTAGAGACCAGCTGACCGGAAGGGAACCCATCATTCAATCACATAATTTATGCTTACCATTTTCATCAGAGATGTCCTCGAAGGGACACATAATTTATGCTTACACTCACAAAATCATAGAGTAATACATAATTACTAGAGTCATAACTCAGATTATAAACCTAAGCTAGGTGAGACTCAGCCTTTACTGCCAATGAGATTGCCATCTATTTAGATAGTTCTTATCCCTAAACCATAAAATGTTACCAATTTGCATCATTTATCCATTTTATCAAAGGTATGCGCATGAGACTCGAGCTTCCACAGCTTAGAACATGTGAGGAGAGGCACGCGCCTCAGTGAGCCTCATATCATAGTGAGGCGCATGCGCAGTTGAGGCATCAGGCATGTCTCATGCATATACTGCTTTATGTTTCCTTTATATATATTTTTATATAATTTTTACTAAGCAATATTTTTTGGGGGGAGTAGAGACCACCATTGGATCTAACACAGTTGATATCTCTTGGAAATGGGAAAGCTTCATAAGATCAAAAGAAAAGAAGAAGGCCTGAAACTCTTCCTCAGCTATGTTATACGGACACAGATTAGACGTGACATACCAAACATGACGACACGGATTCAACACATATTTTGGTGTAGTGTTGTTTGGAGTGTCCATGCGTGTCTGATACGAATGTTCGACACGGCACAACACGAAAATGCTATGTATTTTGGAGTGTTTGTGTCCTAGTGCATTTTGGAGTGTCCGTGCGTCTGATACGTGTCCGACACGACACGGCATGGAAATGCTATGAATTTTGGAGTGTTCGTACTTCTTAGCTGACGGTAGATCAAATGGAAAAAAATACGCACATGATTTATAGTCATGCCCAATATTGGCACGTCCATTTTCAATATCTATTACATAGTCATATATGATTTTAAATATTACTTTTAAAAAAATTGAATAAATGTGTGCCTCGCCTTCATGAGGCTCGCGCTTCAGTCTATTACACCATTTGCGCCGTGGTGCACCTTGAGCCTTGGGCCTTTAATAACTTTGTCGGCGAATAAACTCTTCTCAGTTTTCACTGCATATCGGTATCCTATACAATTATGGGAGTTTTCTTATTAAACAGATAACTCCTATTCATTATGTATGACGAACTAAGGATATCTACCCTGCAGTATATCTGTCATCATCTTTGATCTTTGATTAGTCAACGGTCTTCACTCGGATTAGATTAACAAGAATACTATCTGGGTGGGTAATAAGCAAAGTCATCTAATCGCTATTTCTATAATCTCCATGAATCTGATTGTTCAGCCCATCCTTTGGTTTGGACCACCTCAATATGCACATGCATCAAATGACAAGACCATATTACTTGAATGTAGGCATAACTCTTCCTGGATCCATATATACATCTAAATGGTAAAATAACTCTCTGAAGATGCCAATCTAGATGTATACACGGTACTGAACAAAATGCCCTGTATTCAGTAGTATGAACATAGCAGATAATGGTTAATTGGTTATATATACCAAAGCAAGAATGAGATATCTATGAATAAAGTATAGTCACCATTCTCCACTTAGAACCAGATATCAATGATTGAAGTACAGTCTCTGTTCTCAACCAATACTGTATAAAGTTAGTTCAACTTTGAAATTCGAATCAGAAGACCACATGATTATCAGATCATAACATCTTCCAAGCACGGGATATCTATGAAATTAAATGCAACCTCCATTCCCACCAATTATTGTAGAAGTATGTATCTTAGTAATTTGAGTTAGAAGGGAATAAGGATCATTATATCCTACTGAAAGTTAAATAATGATAAAAACAAGAAAACAACAAATTTTGAATAGAGAGGTCTAAGGCTTACCAAGCGTTCTCTTTCAGATGGTTTCCCAGCAAAGCAGCTAGCTTTAATTCTTTTTATAGCCACATCGGAACCTTTCCATTTTCCATGGAACACTGATCCATATGTACCAGAACCAAGCTGTTTAATCTCTTCCAAGTCGTCATTTTTTATAGTCTGCATTAATAGTAACCAGGCTTAATTGGAGCTATGAACTAGTAATATAATAGCCATTCTTGAAATAGACCCACCTGTAATCCTTTAGCCAGAGCTTCAGCTTCAGCTGTTGTAGGCTCAATTTTAGAATTCTCCTTCTGATCACCATCCCCATCTGATTCAACCTCCAATTCAGCTTGACCATTCTGCAGAAGAAAACAAGTTTCGAGTGTTTAGTAGTCACACAGTGAATGAATAATGAGTAATTGACACCTTGACATCAGGTCGACAGCCGGTTAGAAAAAAAAAATTTGTCAAATCTTTTATGGAGCTTTTTAGTGCTCCATAGCCTACTGATGGGAGAAGGTTTGGACAACAACGAATGAATAATGAGTAGTCACGCAATGGTCCTTCAACCTAGAACAAACAGGATCCTTATTTATACCTCCGGCTGTATTTCCCGTAAAGATTTCTTTTTGTCGTCATCATCATCATCAACCTTGGCTTTTACCTCCTCAGCAGTTTCCAGAACTGCCTTTTTTACAGAAGCAATCAGCTCCGGCAAGTAAGTTAAACATTCAGCTGCAACATCTCCGCCTTCATTGAGGACATTCGTAGCAGGATTACCAACTTTGTCAACTTCAGTAGTATGAGGCACATTTATTTCCAATGTCTGTTCTTTATGCTCATCTGTTCTCAATGGAGGGTTCAAATCAGGGACATAGGGAAGGTGGCCTTCTTGTTGAACAATGATTGGGTTGACTCTAGAATTACTGTCATCAACGCCATAGTATTTCTGAGACAAGCCACCATTCTGTCCACTCCAAGGGATCTGTCTCGGATCATCCACGGCAATATGAGTAACACTTGGGCTCCCCTCTCTCATGAAACCGTTGTTGGGTTGCATCATAACGGGCGAATCGTAAGGTGATCCTTGCCGTAACGAAACCTGTTCCTTCCTCCTAGGAAACTGAATAGGGGGTAAATTTTGCGGTACTTGGTAGAGGTTATCTGCTCCATATTGCGGAATCTGGTTGCCCGGATGGAAAACGTCGCTGCCGAAATCGGTAATGGGCCGAGCGTATCGACTCTCATCGTGCCCGTCATAGAAACTCCCATGCCCATAAGGAACATTCACCACATTGCAATCCACCACAAAGTTTCCCGAATGATACACCCTCGGGTCCTCGATCCTGTAGTGATGAGGAAGCCAACCGCGATCATGAGCATGGGAGTCATTGTAAAACGTGGGCTCCCTAGCGCGATAACACTCTGCGCAAGAGCTAGGCTGATTCCACCTAGGATCGAGGAATCGCGGATCCGATCTCTGGAACCCCATCCGGCAATGCTCGCAACCGCCACTAGTGATACCACCTCCCTCGAACACATTGTGGGAGTGGCCCAGATTTCCCCGGAACCCTAGAGAAGGAGACTGGTGATCGTCGTGGTACCGGGGGGAGTTGTTGAAATCGTGGCCGGGGGAGAAGTATGCCGGGCTCCATGGGGCGTCGTGGGGGGTGTGGGGGATGTTGAGCCGGCGGAGGTCGGGATAGGTATCGCCGTTATCGGCGGTGGGAGAAGGGGGTTTGGGGTCGACCAGGCTGTTGAGAGCGTCGACGTACCTCCGCTCCGTCTCTCTCTCATCGGCGGTGTCGAAATGGGAGACAGAGGACGCCGCGGACAAGGCGGAGAGGTCGGGATCGGAGCCGTGGTGCGAGAAGAGGAAGATCCTGAGGCGCGTGAACCCTCCTCCTCCTACTCCTCCTCCTTCGCCAGCGGTGGTAGAAAGGAGGAGCTTGTCGTACTCCTCCATCATGTTGACAACGTCGTCGTCGTTGACGACGGATACGAGGGCATCGAGGTCCTCGTCGGGCTGCTGGTACTTGATCACCGAAGCCCCTTCGAAGAGATCACGCATACGCGAGAGGAGGTCCTCGTACGAAACGTCGCGGGGGATGGAGACGATGCGGGTTTCGCCGCCGACGTAGCGGAGCCGGCCGTCGAGCGGGCGCGGGAGGATGCTGCCGCCGAAGCTGCAGAGGAATTTCGCTCGCGACGAAGAAGCCTCATCTCCTCCTACTCCAGAAACCTCCATAATTTTCTCCTACCACCAATCAATCCCTAGATCTGGTCTTTTAATTGAAAGTACAGAATTAGAAAAGAAAAGAGGAAAGTGAAGATGGAATATTATGTGGGAATTATGCTATGCCATTAGAATTGTCCATGTTTCTCTCTCCTCCGCTGCAGAGAGATCAACTGCGTCGTGTCTGGCCAGTGCCACGTGGCGGTATCGAGCCCGATTATACTCTCTCTCTCTCTCTCGCTTTTCTCTACCATTGGCGTCATTTTTACTTTTTATTTTGCACTATTTTTTATTTTTTATTTTGCACCCATTTATTGTTCAGCCCAATTCGGCTTCTGTCGTGCGTTCCTGTTGGTGTTGACAGCTGTGAGCGAGAGTTTTGTTCGTATCAGGGAATGGGCTCTGGTTCTGGAGTTTCGCTTGGCCAAGGGTGCAGGGTGTATTATTGAACGGGAAGCTTAGGTCCTAGGATGATGTCCAACCTCGAGGAACTCACTAGGACTGTGGATTGTGGTGAATAGTAAGGGTGATCTTATCCACACACACAAAAATAATAATAAACTAAAAATTTAAAATTTTAAAAGAGAAATTAAATTAAAATGTCATAATCAAAATTAAATTGAACTGATCGAATAATCGGTTTGAATTATACGGTTTGTTCCATTAAATTATTTATATTATTTAATAGATCATAATCAAAGTATGAATCGTGGTTAAATTATTTTAAAATTTATATATAAAAAATTATATATATTTGTTGTATTTAAAAACTGCATCAAAAGTTGGAGAAGTAGTTAAATTATCAAAGTTGGTCTTCAAAACACGTACATAAAATTGTTGTTTTTAAAATATACATTAAAATATACGCATTTTTAATCATAAAATATATATAGAATTGAAGGTATTTACATAATTGCATAAATTTTTTTCAGTTTCAGTTTTGGATGAAAATCGAAAACATAATTTTAGTATTTTCAAAATTGAAACTGACCAAAAAAAATTCAAACCGAACCGAATTTGGTTCAGTTCGGTTCGGTTCGGTACGATACGGTTCAGTTCGATTTTCGGTCCACAACCGAATAATGCTCACCCATAGTCCTAAGCATGTTAATCAAGCACAGTTTTATCAAATAATAAGGTTTATTAGTAAAGTAATATTTTCTAACTTAATGTTTGTTTATGTTAATAAAGTAAAGTTCCGTGTTATAATTGTGGGTTTCCAAGTCACACAAATTAAGGTGGGTGGAGTGTAGGGGTAAGCATTCGATTTATTCGTTTTCAACCGAATCAAATAGTCAAAACTGAATAAACTGAATTTCTAACATTCCAAAATCAAAATCGAACTGAATTGATAATCGATTTGGTTTGTTCGGTTAGGCTATTTTGATTGTTTGATGGGTCGAATCCAAAATTGGGACTGTGGTTAAATTATATTAAAAATATATTTTTTATACCTACATTCATTTTATTTCAAAGTTGGACCACTAGTTGTTAAATTATCAAAGTTGGACTTTAAAACACATACCTAAAATTGTTATTTTAAAAATATACACACTTTTATCATGAAATGTGCATAAAATCGAGGGTATTTATGTAATTGTGTAAGTTATCTGATTTTTTGTTTTCGATTTTGGACCAAAAACGAAACCCAAAATCAAAAACGAAACCGAATAAAGAATTTTAATATGTTTAAAACTAAAACTAAAACCAAACTAAATTCTTCAAATGAATCGAATCTCTTATTCTATTCGGTTCAGCTCGGTTCTCGGTCCAAAACTGAATAATGATCACCCCTAGTGGAGTATGGATGGAGTATTATATTATTTATCCAACAACTATGCTACAATACCATAATTTTATAGAATAAATATTTTGAGTTTGCAGTAATTTAGAGTAAAGATTATGATTAATATATATATAAATATATTTTATTATTTGCATTAATTTAGAGTGAAGATTATCTTTCATATAAGATTTTTTCCTTTTGATGTAAATCATTATTTATGGATAACCACAAATAGTGGTTGCACGTATCCTAAAGATAAAACTAACTAAGATACACACAAATCCCAATATTTTCTCCCCTATATATAATATCTGGCAAACCTAAGCAAGGCGGTAGAAAGGCGAATCTCAATATTCAGAATAGTCATGTAATGACCCACTCCGTTCAATTCGGAGAGCCGATTCAAATGGTGCAAGTGCGACGACATGTCCCGCCTAGTACAGCGAGATGACTCGCTTGATGCAAAGGCATTAAGACTTGGCCCTTCAGACGAAGTTCAGACTTAGACTTTTCAAAGGCGCGCTCGGAGTCTCGCTCGGCCGATGTGAATCATCGCTAAGGTGGATGGCTCCGATGAACCTGTCTTTGATTAGTCTGCACAGTTAAAATACGGACTATACATGCTAGATCGCTAGGCGATAACCCTTGCATGCTAATAAAAGAACTCATCGCACCTAGCTAAGGGAATAATCTCATCTTATGTTACTTGGCATAGAACATGAAAATAAAACTTGATATTATAGTTCGATCCTCGCACAGCCACTTTAGTTTTATGCAAGTTAGAATTCGTTATGTGTCACCCTCACTTTTCTAGATAGGGGTAATTTAGTAATTTGACATAGTTATTTTATTTTAGAGATTATATTTAATTAAAGTGCTATATATATTTATTTGTGTTCTGTATTAATTATTTATAGTTAGTGCGCTAGCCTATTATTTACACTTGACACTAGTGAACCCAATAAGACTTGTCATGATAACTAATGATCCCAACATGGGTTAGGCCCATTAGACCAATTCTCTCTAATTAATTAGGAAGATTAGACTAATTTGCATTAGTGAAGAAACTTCCCAAAATAACCATCCTTAATTATTCTTCATAATTTATCATGTAGGGGCATTGTGGACAATTGTTGGTGACTTAGAGAGGTGGGAAGGGGGCCGGCCACATAAGAGGGGTTCTCTCCCTCTCTCTCTCTCTCCTCTTCATTTGTTCATTCAATTTAGATCCACAAATTTCTAGATCCCCAATTCACTGAATCCTTCCATCAATCCCTCTCAATTCATTCACATTCTCTCTCATTCTCATTCTCATCACTCAAGGAGCATTGGAGCTTGGAATTGCAAGGAGCACTAGGAGAAAGAACTTTGGCAAGGAGATCGTGTCCGGATCGTGTCCGTAGGAATAATTCATTGGAAATCAATCTCCCAATAGGTACAATTCTTATTTCACCTTCATTGTAGGTTCTAAATTATGCATTTGACCATTAGGAACACTTCCATGGCATAGAGCTACCTATAGGAATAAGTTCTAGGCTAATTGAATGTGTATTATAATTTTTACATGATATTTTGTGTCTATTTTGGGGGAATTATGAGATTGACACATCAAATGTGTGTCATGACGCTAATTTAGTTATATGGGACTTAGATCGGGATTTGGATACTAGCTACATGTCCATAATTGGATATGTGTAGGTCGTATCACGATACATCGTGGTACGCGTCGGTAGATTTGGGGATTTTGAGCCAATAAGTGCAATTTCTTATATTTACATGATAATTAGATATTATATATGTTTATATATCATAATTTATATATTAAGAGGGTTTCATGTGTTTTAGAGGTTAGTATCATGGTGGTGTTGGAGTAGGAATATAGTATCTTGGTGCACCATGGTGTAGTGTGATACTAGTGCATGTTAGGTGTTTGGCAATTGGTATCAAGTGTTAATGTGGGTATCATGAGGATATTTGGTAGTGTTTGGTGTGTGTTTGTGTTGGGGTTGAGGAGAGTGTGCTTGGTGTGGTTTTGGGGAGTGTGTGTGTGTAGAATACAAGTAGGAGAAACTCTTTTGCTACATTCAGGAGATTTTCAGTGCTTTCCAGTGCTTTTCAACTGCTTTTCAACATAAGCTGTAGCAGCATAAGCAGCAGTAACAACATCTTATAGCAGCAGCAGCATAAGCAGCTGCTGTTAGAAGTTAGTGATGCACAATTATGTCGTAGTGTATGTGTAGGGTTAGTGTGTGGTAGAGTGGGGTATTTGAGTGTGTTAGTTTTTGTGTCAAGTGTGCTTAGTAAGAATGTATTCTAGAGGGTATGCATAGTTAAGTGGTATCTTGATATCAAGATATCAAGTACCAAGGTTGAGTAAGGGGTATTAGAGTGTCAAGATATTGATAAGTGTTAATGAGTAAGTAGTGTGTTGAGTGAATGTTAGTGTTGTGATATTTGGGTATTAAGTGTGTGTGTGTGTGTGGTACCATGTTCCATTGTGTATTTCACGACCCGCACCCGGTATGAGGGTACGAGTAGTGAACAACATTCAGCCTACGCCACAGCATCAGCGGTAAAACGTTGTCTAGGTCAACTATCTATAACTAACCATCTCATACAATGTTATAATGCACCTGTCATGGATCTCAACTCCAGAGGAACAATAGGATAATGATAATACTAAATACTCAATCATAATCTAAAGCATGATGTGATATCAAAGAAGTCTAATAAACTACAAAGTCTAAACATCAACACATCATCTAAATCTCAAATACTACAACAATATCTCAATCTCAATACAAACAAGTCTCAATAATCCCCAATAGTATGTACAAGCCAAAAGTTTAGTAATTAGTCAAAAATAATAACATAAGGATTAACTAGGTCTCCTCGGTAATCACTAATGTGTGTCGGGACCCATGGTTGCCATCCCCTCCTCTGCTCCATTGTACGTGGGACACTAGTCCTCTAAACAGTCATCTGAAAAATATATCCAATCAGGATTGGAGTGAAGTACACCTCTGCTAGCATTCCAATTAATTGACAAAGACTATAAAATAGTTATAGTAAGTAATACTTGATGAGCAGGAAAAGAATAAACCAGAGAAAGAAATAGAACATCAGCTAAATAAAGTACAATGAAAGGCAAATATAGTGACTCAAAGAGCATGGCAATAAAGATTGTAAATAAAAGAAGAACTAAACTTAATAGATATGATATGAGTCCATCAAGTGTAATGTGAAGCCAGTAAGAAAATACTAAACTAGTGTGTTTTAAAATACTGCTTTCGACATGTAAATGACTAGGGGTAATATGGCTCATCGCACACTTGGTGTGCGACTGCTATCATTCCTGATTAGACCAGAACAGGTGATTCCAGATTTTTGGGAATGTTTACATGTCTACTAGAGTATTTTTCTGTCCCGACTAGTACAAATGAATCCAGGTCCTGGCACGTAAATCAATATGAGTCCAGCTAGATAAAGTAAGTGATGCCAGTAAGTGAGTCATGATGTGATACCAGTAAGTGAGTCCTGATGTGATGCCAGTAATAAGTCCTGAAGTAGAGGCAAGACAAGTATGATGCATGTATCGCAAGAGAGTAAATCCATATAATACCAATCCGTGTATCCATAGTATCGAAGAATCAGGTAAAATAATACTATAAATCCGAATCATAGTAGATATTAAATAATAGAAACTATCAGAAAATGTACTCACATGTGGTCCAGAGCAAATAATGCAAATCGATATCCGAACTGGTGTCACACTGACCTATATATGAGTTTCCAGAGTTACTTGGTGTTCTAGAATGATAAACATATTTAAAATGAGTTAAAGATATGCTTCTAGGTCTTTTGTAGGCCAAACTAGTCAAACTGGTCAACTCTAGGTCAAATTGGTCAACACTAGGTCAAACTAAGGTACTTGACCTATATTAGCTATTAGCTAGCTAATACAAGTCAAAACTAGCTATACTAGTTAACTAACGCTAATATTTAGACAATAGGATACTAAGATACCCTTGGTATCCACATACACTATCTTACCTATATATATATATATATATATATATATATATATATATATATATATATATATATAGTTAGCATCCTAGTACATTTCTAAAATATGCAATATACCCACTACTTAGTTATCACCAATATTTAGTAATACTTACCTTTTTCCTTATCATTAGGACCCAAAACTTGACACTCTTGGTACCAACACCACCTATTGTAGGTATGTCTCTCCATCTACACTTATTACTAACTTTGATACTCAATCCACATCACTTGGCACACTCAGCCTTCAAGTGTTTCTCACAACTGATGCACACAACCTTCTAGCCACTGATACACTAATCTATTACACAAATAGTTGGATACTCATACCTGGCACACACTCTACTTGCACAGACACACACACACACACACACACACACACACACACACACACACACACAGATACACCTATATTGCTCTACTCGAGCTTTTCTTGCTCAGTAGCAGCAACTGAACCTCCAATCACTTCACCCCTACCCTAATGTTGCTGCTATTGACCCTAACCTTGCATAGGCAACTTGCACACTGTTGTGCATGCAGTTGTCCAATCTGGACACTCACTGCTATGCAAAATAATATGTGTTGTCTGCAACCATAGTCTCCTTCTCTCACAACTGACCAGGTACCCCTATTTGCAATTGCAGTTCTTCCCTTAACCTACACTCAAGATCTTCAAACCATATTGCCTACCACTTACTGTAAATAGGCCTCTTCATTAAACAACAACTCAACTTCTCTCTACTATCAAATACACTCATACTCTCATACTCTTCCTTACTGCACATTATTTATTCCGATACACAAGGGCACAATACAATACACTTACTCTAATACACTCACTAAGACCTGATACACTAAGTGCATTTATAGTCACATTCCCATAACAGTTACTGGCACACCCACAACTGACTTCACCTTACTGCAGGTAGCAACCTGCATGCACATTTCCCTTCTAATCCTAGCTCCAGATCTGGCCTATACCCCATTTGTAGACTTGCACACTGCCTGTTGTACCCCCAGGTATCAGGGTTAACTGAAATCCCCTCTTCCTTGTAGCACCTGTACACAAGTTATTGATACCATTAGGTATCAGTCTACACTGATAACTGAGAGCATTCCCAACTCGAATGGGTACTCCAAGCTTAACTACCTGCATTCTCACTTAACCTTCAGTACATGCACTCCCGTCTAAACACCACTTTCACAACCACACTTGGCATGGACACTCACACTCACAATATCTGATACTCATAAGGTTGCTCTCCATCTCATATGGACACTAACCATGCCCTCACTTAATACTACTCAACAACACTCAAGGCACTATACCTATGATACACCTACCATTGATACACTAAGATAATCTCCTATCTAGATGTTGTCATTCCCCCTGAACTTACTGTGCAGTGATGCACAACCACAACACTCACTTACATACACAGGTAAACCCCCCGTACACCCTCCTCACTTGCTGCTCACTGCTCACTCACAAAAACCCTCAAGATCAAACCCATACATTCACATACAAATCCCCCCTTACTATGCCTTTGATACCTTACTCTCTAAACTGTTATTGCTATTACAACTAAGGCAGTTGCACTTCTCTGCACATAGTTGTAGGGCAACTCTTGCACTGCAAGCCTACTCGAGCTCCTCCCCCGTTCCACCTGGACTGAACACTCTTGCAGTGTGTACACTGTTGCTGCTCCTCTTTGAATTTGTAGTGCACCACTGTGCACTGCTCCACACCAAAACCCCGGACAATCCTTCACTGCACCTGCACCTTCAGACCCATACTTCATTGAACAACAACCCTGCATACTGATCTCTAATCACATTCTCTAATGTGTACTGTACACAACTTCACTCTATACTAACTCACTCACACGCCTACACTAAACACATATGAACACTTACATCACCAACTTACTGATACTCCAGTGTTCCATATTTCACCAATATGAACATACATGGACATATCTAACACTATCAGGTGCAAAGCGTCCAAGATACTCAGTAACTGGTACTTAATTCTCATTTGTATATCCTTCATATTCACAAAACTAAACACTAACACATAACGCACAATACACCCAAACCATCGTACCATGCACATACACCCACAAGAACACCCCATATACATGTAAATGGATGTAAAATCATATATATATATATATATATATATATATATATATATATATATATATATATAAATGATTATCTAAAACAACATATAACTAGAAACAAGTGTTAAAACTAAGATGAGAGCAATGTATGTCCAATTGGGCATTTTGTCAAACACTTGGCGTGCGTATCGCGATACGTTGGGATACGCCCATAATACGCATCCCAAATGGATCCAAACTTGACCCGAAGCACACCTACGAGTTCTAAATCACAATTAGGACCTAACGAACCTACTCACAAACCCTAAAAATGTCATTCTCGAATTTTCCCCAAAATAGCACAAAATACAAAGGAGGAAATCTCCAAATGGGTCAAGAGAAGTCAAAGCTCCTCCACATGGGTAGCCCTAATGCAAATGGGTCCTTAAATGAGATATTTACTCTAATAATGTATTCTAAAGAGATAAATTTTAGATTTACCAATTGGGAGATGGATTTCCAATGCTATGGCTCCAACACCCAAAAGCTTCCAAGAACACAAGCTCCAAGTGCTCTTCTTCTCCAATCCTTGCTTCTAACGTCTTCTAGTCTTCTTGGGGAAGAGAATAAGAAATATTGGGGTCAATTTGGTGAAAATTTGGTGTAGAAGGAATGGTAGAAGGGAAACTTCCAATTTAGGATTTCTCTTTGAAATGGTGGGAGGAAGAAGATGAAGTTATTACTTTATAGGGAAGGGGGCTACCATTTAGTCATTAGGGTTAGGGTTTAAATCTAATGTGAAGTGTCTAAAACACCATCTAGTTAGTCATGACAAAATTAGAGAATGAGCTTCTCTTCCTAAAAGTGTTTAGCCTAACTTTTCTAATTAATTACACTAGTCTAACTAGAGTCTAACTAGAGTCTAACCAAATGGTTTAATTAGATAGTCAAGACAAGTTGGTTAGGTCTACTAGGGTCACTAACAACTAATCTAACTAATGGCTAACCACTAACAATATATATAATAATATAACATATGCAACTATATTAATTATTGGAATAAAATAATCCAAAAATATAAATACTAGTTTGTAAAAATAAAAATTATCACTCAACAATAATTCGGAATACCAATATTCACAATAATAACAAGAAATAGGAAAAAGTCAAAAATATTCCATCGGGAAAGTGGTTGTGACAAATCTACCCCCTTGAAAAAAATTTGTCCTCGAAATTTAAAGTTGGTCGTACTTCTACTAGGTCAAACCCCCACCCCGCAATAACAGTCAATAAGTTCTATCTAACAACATGCATGATCATGGTCATATTGGTCATGATATCCCAGTCTCAATCGGGGTCACTATACTATCTACCACAACATAAAATAATCTGAGAGGTACTAATAAAACACACAACAAGAGATGGAAAGGACATGAAGAAAAAACAGAACGGAACACGACCTGCTAACCCATCACCCGTAGCATCGGCCTCCTCGACCGTCAATGCAAAAGCCCTGCCCTGCTAGGGTATCTCCCTCTGCCGGTGTGGAGCATGATATTATGCCACAGGTGGCCTAACTCCCTCTTTCTGACCTCGTGCCCTACCAAATAGGGATATTGTAAGGCAATCCCTCATCCGGTGTGTTGTGGATCCACAAAACAGGCACACTTTCAACCTCCTCCTACAAATATTCCAAGTGTATCATGACTTCCTGCAGTAGGCACAAGTGGGCATTGGTCTCTGGGGCTGCTGCTGAACTGGAGCACGAACCTGCGCCTGAACCTATTGCTGTTGGATATGGGGATGCTTAGCTGGTCCTGCACTGCTACCAGCACCACCCGAAACATCTCTACCTTCCTTGGACTTAAGATCTAAGTCATCATCCGCTCTCTGCGCATCCATCAGGATCTCCTCAAAAGTAGCTGTGTGGTGTCCCCTAGTGAGGGATTTGATCTCCCAGATAAAACCCTTCCTGAAATTTATGGCCTTCCCTTGGGGATTCTGTCCCTCCATAAACCTGCTCAATCTGTAAAACTCCGCAGCGTACTCGTCCACTGTCATACTCCCTTGGACGAGGTCTAGGAACTGGCTCTCTAAGTCACTCAGAGCCACATCTGTAAAGAACTTTTTCATGAAAAGCTCTTTAAAAGCCTCCCAAGTTAATCCTGCCACCGAGATCCTCGGGTCTGTCCTGAACCATGTCAATGCTATGTCGAACATCTCGCTACCTGCTGTCTCCACTCGTAGACTCTCCAAAATCTGCGCCAGTCGCAGGTTCCTCTCCACGTCCTCGATTCAATCATCGGTATATAAGATCTCTTCCGTGCCTTTGAAGTCTTTCATCCCCATCCTCTTGAATTCTATGATAGTCCCCGGCCTCGGCTGCTGCAGGGTGAACTGAGGTGGTGCTGTCTGTGGCTGGACTAAGGCAACTCTTTCGACCACGGCGAGTGCAAGCTAGTGGACATTCTCAATGCCCGGCCTCATAACTTCTTACTGGTGTTGTTGTGCCTCCATCATCTGCTGAAAGAGTGCAAATATCTGCGTATGATCGTCTGTGGGTGGTGAAGGTAGAAAATCCTCTGAGACTGTCGGCGCTGCCCTCTGTGCCGAAGGTGGAGCTTCCCCGAAAGCTGCTGCAAAAATGCCTACCTAGATCGGTGACTGAACTGAAGCTACTAGAACAGTATCTGCTGGTACTGCCCTCAAAGGCGACGAAGTGACCAACCTCGCTGACACTGCGCCTGAGCGCTGGGAACGCGTCTTCGGCGGCATCCTGAAGATAGATTGAAAACAAATGAATCAATATTGAGCAAGATATAATGTCATCAAAGAAGGACATAATTATTTAAAGTAAAGCGAGCATTCAGATAGATAAGTTATTTATATTATTGGAATAAAATAATCCAAAAATATAAATGCTAGTTTGTAAAAATAAAAATTATCACTTAACAATAATTCGTAATACCAATATTCACAATAATAACAAGAAATAGGAAAAAAAGGCAAAAATACCCCTCTCCGGGAAAGTGGTTGTGATAGTGTGTGTTAGTTAAGTTATTTATATTAAGTTATTCAAGATACTTAGTTGTGAGTTATACTAAGGTATCGGGTAGTTATCATGATACGACACAAGATACTAAGATACGGGAATAAGGTATTGACTCAAAGCCAAGGTATTAACTCATAGCTAAGGCATTGACCCATAACCAAGGTATTTGGCCATAGTTAATGTATATGAGATACGCCTAAGTATTTGATTAGGATACTAAGGAAATTATCTATAGCCAAGGTATTAGTAGGTATAGTAGGTAATAATGTATAATATAGTATAATAAGCTAGAAACCTACCGGAATGACCTAGAAACCTAGAGATAACCTAGTAACACCTATTTTTAACTAGTATGGCTCTATAAACCAACTTAGAAGCTAGTTATGAACAAATTGGGATAATGACCTAGTTTGACCGAATCGACCTAGTTTGTCTAGTATGACCTAGTTTTGACCTAGAAATGACATAGAAACCATATTTTAGCCTATTTAAGTATGTTTATCACTCTAATATACAAAATGACATAGAATTTCATATATAGGTCAGTGTGATACCAGTTTGGACACTATTTTGTATTCTTAGCTCAGGACCACAGGCGAGTACATCTCTTTGTTAGTTTTTATTTCATGATAGTAGATATATCACATGTTCTAAAACTGTTTACTTGATTCTGACACAGTGGCTACATGGATTGGTACTAAATGGATCCTGTCATAGGATGTTATCCCCTACCGTGTTCAACGGGTACTCCTTCACATGTATTTATCGTGTGTATCAGGTATTGATTATTGTATACTTCATATTCATACACTGCTCGTGTTCAGTATGATTATATTTGTGTTCATAATGTGTTGTGATTGGATACATAAGTATTGGTTGGGGATGGGGGAGTAGGAGTTGGTTATGTTATCAAGGCAGTATATTCGTGTACATGTCGATTACATATCATACATGTAATCGAGTTACCATATTATATTCATGTTCAACCCAAACCGATCATATAACAAACTTGTACTCTAAGGCACATTGGCTAGTATATCTATTTTCTTTACTTGCAGTTATTTCTTATTGCCTATTCTTCCTTTCCAGTACATTATCTGTTTACTTTGGTTCATTTATATTTCCTAGTTGCTAGTTCATCTTGTATTCTTTTTTATTACTTGTTATATATGTTCTACCATGTATTTGGAATTGCTTCTAGAGTTTTGTACTTTGCTCCAATCCTGATTGGATATATTTTTTAGATGATTGGCTTGAGGAGTAGTGTCCCACTTACTACGAGTTGCAGAACGGTGAACCATTAGAGTATACTCCCCTAGAGTAGGACAACCTAGTGCCAGTGACTGTGGAGGCTTAGACTATATTGTTAGACATTATATTAGTCTTATTTTAGACTCTTAACATGTATTATTATTTTGGGAGTTGCTTTGTGCCTAGACTTATATTATGGACTTGTGGATATATTTATGACTCTTGTACTTCTTTTCTTTATTCTATATCGTGCTATTTCTTTCCCTAGTTTGATATTGTGATTGAGTATTGGTTTTATTATTATATACAATATTTTTCCTCTATTTGAAGTTGAGATAGCATGATAGGTACCTTATATATTTGGTATGAGATATTAGATAGTATTGCTGACCTAAACTGCGTTCTACCGCCAATATTGCGGTGTAGGCTGGGTGTTGTTCATGTACTCGTATCCCCATTCTGGGTGCGGGTTATAACATTATGTTTCGAATAAGTCAATATTGCATGATCAAGTATAGCACTTCACCTTCATGTTTGTAATGCTTGTCACATAGTCCATGCCACGGTCAGATAACATGATACATGTCTTGATTCATCTAGTTTTGCCGAAAGACTATCAAATAGTCGTTTTGTGTAAGTATGAACATAGAAGTATTCGGGACCGTTAGGTCACCAAGGCAGTTCCTGAAATAGAGGACTACATCATGATAAGTTAAGCAAGAGTTATGATCACACATCTTGGGGAGCAATACTCGTTGAGGATATGATCAGGCGGCTCTAGGAGCTAATAAGTTTGTGAACATAGACAAGATTTGAGCAAGTTTGTGATAAGAGATTTGGAAGACTAGAGTTCGCATGGTTGCGGACAGCTTGTAGAAAAGGTTTTTATGGTTCCTGCGGACGGTCGTCGGGGCACCGGGGCCGATCCGATCCGGGTAGAATATTTTAATAATCGTTTGAATCGGATGGGATGGGGGCAAAGGCTGTCACGACCCACACCCGGTGTAGGAGTACGAGTACATGGGTACGTCCAGCCTACGCCGTAGTATCGGCGGTAGAACGCTGTCTAAGTCAACAATACTATCTACATATCTCACATAATATATAATGGTACCTGATAATAATATCTTAACTCCAATAAAAGGACAAAATAATGGTTCAATTATAATCGATATTCAATCACAATATAAACTAAAGAAAGATAAATGCACGATATGGAATAGAAGAAAGAGTCACAAAGTGTCACTACCACTTTTCGGGAGAGGATATTTTTGTCTTTTTCTATTATTGGTAATATTGTAATATTGGTATTTCAAAAATTATTATATTGAATGGTATATCATAATTATTTATTTATGGTGCATGTTATATATTTATTTATTGTAGTATTTAAATATTGTTAGCATGTTACTTTATATTTTGGACTTTTGTTAGTAGACCTAACTAGTTTAGAATTGACTCTTGGACCAATATTTATTTTAGTTAGACTTGAGCCCAACCACAAGCCCATTTCATTAGGAGAATGATTTAAATAGTCAAACAATTAGGAGCAGAACCTTTCTCCTTAATTATTTTTTTCATGACAAGCCCCAAAGGATATTTTGGACATTTCATATTTCTTGGACATGAAGAAAGGGGCCGGCCACTACATAAGGGGGGTGGAGACTCTCTCCTCTCTTTTTTTATTCCAAATTTAGATCTAGAAAATTTTCTTTCCATCCCTACCCAAATTTCTTCCCAATTCCTTTTCTATTCATTATTGGAGGCTATTAGAACAAGGAGGAAGAAATAATCTACAAGGTGGAGCAAGGATCTATAAGTTGAAGGCTCTTGACACTCAATTTAGAGATTTCATTAAAAATCCATCTTCCAATAGGTACAATTCAGTTTTTTCTCTCTAATTAGACTCTAAATCTGTAATTTAATCATTAGGAACCCTCCTATGTACTAAGGCTACCCATAGGAATTGGAATTAGGTTCATATGAGGCCTATGATGTCACGCCCCAATTTCGTAGAATCGATAGTCGTCCCCCGGACGTGACACCATGCATGCCTAGGTTACGCAACGCACAAGGCTAAGGTATTTTATATAACAAGTACATATTCAGAGCGCAGATAATTGAAACACAATGTTGAAACATAAAAAAGTTCTCTTTATTGATAATGAACATCTTTTACAAACTCTTAAACGAGTCAGATAATTGTCAAACGGGCTTACAAAAGTGGACTCAAAATGAGATAGCCGTCCAGTATATTATATCCCTTTTCTAAAACTACAAAAGCTATAGATACCTTCTGGAGAAGCTATCGCCTTTTCTCGGAGCTGCATAAGTTGTGCACGAGCTCCTGGAAACTTTAAAAAGCTGCTTTTGAGGCACGATCAGGGCGTGCCAGTAGCTGGACTAGATTAGGAAGTAGCTAGGCTCCTTGCATGATCGCCTTAGTGTGGAGAACCTGTTGCAATGAGGGTCAGTACATCGAAATGTACTGGTGAAGGTGAGCTAACTCAACTGAACCAAATAACACGTTGTTTATATGAAGCATACAAGTTATTTTGTGGTCTTTCTATCTTGTCTTAGTTTATTTTACAAGTAAGCATTGGATATAAAAATTTACTGAAATAAATATGCCACCGTTTGGTGACTTTTATATGCCCGTCTGAGCCACCTGCATAAATACTTACCATGACCTTCCTTTCACGAAGACATAGTTAGCTTGCACGGTTTATACATGGGGACCATTAGAAAGAAGCTATAAAGGATGAGTTATAGTCTATGAACGAGGATGGTATGCAACAAAAGCACGTGAGGTGCTACACGCCATCCCGTCCAGCACATGAGACTATCATAAAGTTTCGTCTGAATCGGATCGGTGCCAACGCCCTAGTGACCGTCCACAGGAACCATAAACCTTGTGCACAAGTTATCCATAATCAAACGATATTTATACTAAGGTATCAATTAATACAGTTTAAGGCAATATGAGCACGAGACAAGTGATATAGCATGATCTATTTTGCATAGTCTCCCTGATTAGTTTATTGCATAGCAAGGCGTGTTCTATACATAGCATAATTTATAGAAGAAGTATATATTCTAACTTGAATTAAAATACTATGAAAGAATATTTAAGTGAACTAGAATGCAACACGATAACCGTTCCCAAATTAGTAGACAAGCACAAGTAATCCAAGTCTATTCCTTTCTTTTATTTTGACATCTTTTAGTTATTATGGTATCGTTTGATCGGAACAATCAAAATGCAAGATTTTAGGTGTGAAGACTTGGAAGAAGGGTCAAATGAATCGAATTATAGCCACCTACAAGTTGGTTGGAGAAAAAGGAAAAATGTACTTCAAGACTCTGCTCGCACGACGTCTACTACACGATCACCTGCATTGCTAGGAATATATGATCAATACCTCTTCTATTCCTTCCAAGCTCGGAATAAAATATAGTTCAATGAAGGAAAGCAATAAAATCCATCAAAACTATTCAAGAAAACACAAATCCGAAAACTAACTCAAAAGCACAAAAGCAACAAGGCGACAACGAAAACTAGGCAAGAAAATATGTAGCGGAGAGGTCCCTCTTGACTCTGCCGCTAAGTCCATCCTTGGGGCACGGTCCACTGAATATGGAAATCAATTCTAAAGAAGCAAATCTATAACGAGAATAAGGTCTTGATTCAATCTATCCCGATCGAATGATACTGATTAGTATTTCTTAGCCGCGCTTTCCGAATAGGGGGAACGGGGCACCACATCCTAACCAACTAATAAGAAGTTTCGTCCAAGAAACTTAGGAATAGAACCTACCACTATGAAACAATGAAGTGAACCTTTCCTTCATCTCAGACTCAAGCTCCTGGGTCAATTCTTTGAACGAATGATTTTGCCAAAGTACGCACACGAGAGGAACCGAACGACTTTGAAGCAGCTTCTCTTTGTAATCCAAGATCAGCACAGGATATTAAATATACGTTAAGTCTACCTTCAAGTCCAGTTAATCAAGATCCACAACATGACTCGGGTCATACACGTACTTCCTAAGCTGTAAAACATGAAAGATATCACGCACTTCAGATAGTGACGGTGGCAAGGCAATCTGATATGCGATCAGGGCAACTTGCTTAAGTATCTCGAACGGGCCGACGAATTTTGGACTTAGCTTTCCTTTTGCTCCAAATCTGGTAACTCCTCGCATGGACGAGACTTTGAGAAATACTTGATCGCCTTCTAAGAACTCAAGAGATCGACGGTGCGTATTTGAGTAGCTTTTCTGATGACTCTGTCCTACCTTCAGCCGTTCACGGATTAAACGAATCTTCTGGACAGTTTGTTCTATGAGGCTGGGCCAAGAATTTACCGTTCCCCAACTTTATCCCAACAGCTGCCCATATAATGCCTCATACGACGCCATTTGAATACTGGATTGATAGTTATTGTTATATGCAAACTCGGCTAACGGTAGATGCATATCCCAACTTATCTTCAAGTCCAAGGCACAAAACCGTAGCATATTTTCAAGGATTTGGTTGACCCGCTCTGTTTGGCCATCCGTCTGAGGATGGTAGGCGGAGCTAAACTTCAACTTCGTCCCTATTGCTGACTGAAGGCTTTCCTAGAAGCGTGATAAGAATCGACCATCTCGATCGGAGATAATAGATATGGGCACGCCGTGGAGTCGAACAATCTTGTTGAGGTAGATCTATGCCAGACGGTCAGCACTCCAAGTAACTTTAATAGGCAAAAAGTGAGTTGACTTGGTGAGTAGATCGACGATGACCCAGACGGCATTATTCCCTTGTTGCATCTTTGTCAAACCAATAATGAAATCTATTATTATGTGTTCCTATTTTCACTCAGGTATAGCAAGTTTCTGCATATCCTCGCCTGACTTCTGCTGCTCAACCTTTACCTTCTGACAAGCCATGTATTGTGACCCGAACATCGTCACATCCTTTTTTATGTCGTGCCATCAAAATATCGTATGGAGGTCTTGATACATCTTCGTGCTTCCTGGATGTAAAGTATAACTCGCATAGTGGGCTTCAGTGAGTATCTCCTTTCCAAGGTTTGCATCATTAGGAACACACAATCTTCCCTTCACCCGCATCATCCCATCCGTTCTTACCACAAAGTCGGTCGCCTTTTCTTCAGAGATAAAATTTTGCATCTTCTCCAGGAATAGGTCATCCTTCTGAGAGAACTTAACTTTCTCTAATAAGTCTGGTTCGAGGTGTAGCTGAGCCACCCGCGCCCCCTTTTTGTATCTGATTTTGAGTATAATGCCCAAACTTTCGAGATCCTTTCGCAGCCTGTCATCGATAGCCAAGATATCAACAAACACTCGACTCAGTGCATCAGCTACAACATTGTCCTTGTCCGATGTGTATTTGATTATCAAGTCAAAGTCGCTAGTTTAAGCCAACGTTATTGTCGTAGATTCAAATCTTTTTGAGTATAAAGATATTTGAGGCTTTTGTGGTCAGTGAAGATTTCATATGGCACACATAGAGGTAATATCGCCATAACTTAAACGCGAACACCACCGCTGCGAGTTCCAGGTCGTGCATTGGATAGTTCCTTTCGTGAGGCTTCAACTGCCTCGACACAAAGGCTATCACTTTGTTCCTCTACATAAGTACACATTCCAAACCCTTTTCTGAGGTGTCACTATAGATCTTAAAATTATCGGGTCCGTCCGGAAGGGTAAGAATTGGTGCTGAGATAAGTCGTTGCTTTAACTCCATAAATGAAGCTTCACGGTCGTCCGTCCACGCGAACGTTACTCCCTTTCGAGTGAGATGAGTCAGAGGTGAGGTAATCTTTGCAAAATCTTTTATAAATCTCCTGTAGTAGCCTGCTAGACCAAGAAAGCTCCAAATATCGCTGGCTGACTCAGGTCTCTTTCTATAAACCCCCTCGACCAAAATTTAGGCCTAATTATCTTAGATGGAAAGATTAGCGTTAATTTGGAGCCAATTAGATTTAAATCGTGTTATTTTAGATTATTGTGCAATATTCGTAACACCTTGTGCACCTTACAGCTGCTTCGATATTTAGAGTACTACACTAGTTATTACCTGCAAACAAATTACATACACTTTTCCTAGACATGCCAACCTACTATTCTGACCCATATGTAACTCATAAATACTCCATCTTGTACTTTATTTTAGTCACACAATAATCGTTACAAATGTCCATGTTTAAATCTAATTAAATTCAACTTTGCATTCCTTGTACGTCCCAATCGAAATTGGAGACACAATCTTGACCTGTTTTGTACAACCCAATTTATGATAATATTCTATTTTGAGTCCTCTATGTCCATGATACTTGTGTCTCACCTAATTTTAGCCCCAGGAACTTCCAATTAATTCAAGAACACCATTTGCATCAATTTTAATTAATTTAATCTAATTTTTATCTTTGTGCAATTTTTTAATTTTTGGGGACTTTATTGCAAAAGCGCATTAAGGTGTCCACACCTTTGGATACAATACATGAAGAAATTCATTTTTCCTTCATTATTTGGTCATATGAATTTTTTCCATGATTTTTGGAATGTGCAACACACAACATCACCCCCTCATCTAATCCTAGCCATGCAATTCAAAATATGCGATCCTAGCCCTCCAATACCTACATGTCAAGCCAAGGCCCAATCCTAAGGGGGTGTTGACCAAGTTAACACCCAAACCCAAAATTCTACATACTCCTAAATAAATACAAACATTTCCTTTTCTTTTCATAAATTCACCAAAAACCCTAACTAGACCTAGCCGCCATCCCCTTTCCCTATTCCCCACCTCCATCTCCCAACAGCGGAGCCACCCTCGCCGGCGTCGTTGACCGTCAGAGCAGACCAGAGTCACCGCCTCGCCATCTCCTCGACCGGATCCCTCCACCGCCGGACCGCCATCACCGCCACCGTCGTTACAACAATATCTCCCACCACTCCCATCCTCTCCGGAAACCCCCAAATCGAAAACCCTAATCCCGCCGGAGCTAGGGTAGGGTTTCCTCCATGGTCGTACCTTGCCCCCAGATCTACGAGGTATGGGCCTCGAACCTCCACGCCACCTTCGCCCTCATCTGCGACCTCATCGACGATCGTTCCTACGTCGCCATGGACACCGAGTTCCCCGGCATCATCGTCCGCCCCGTGGTCCCCGCCTGCTCCTCCGCCACCTCTAACTCCTCCTTCAAGGCCAACGTTGACCTCCTAAAGCCCATCCAGCTTGGCCTCACCTTCGCCGACAAGGACTTCCGCAACCCCCCCGCGGCAGAGCCACCGCCGCTGCTACTTCCAACTGTTGCTGTTGCTGCTGCAAATTGCTGCTACTACAGTACTGCCTTGCCGTCGGACCCCCACCGGAGACCGCCGAGCACTGCCCGACGGCCACCGAGCAACCCTGACGACCGGCAACGCCCCCTGGCTTTCCCTTCCCTTCTCCTCCTCCGGAACGCCGCCGCGATACCCTGCTGCTACTACTGTTCTTCTTCTTCTTCAAATTCGCGAAATCGAGCCTCGACCAACCTATTTCATGGCGCGATCACACCTCCGTCCCTCGACCATTCTGCGAGCTACCTTTGCAGGTGTGTTCCCTATGTAACCCTCTTTCAACGTCTTCAATTAGAATAATTTAATTTGATTTATATTGTTTGTAAATTAAGATCCAAAATCGAAGAAAAATAGTTTTTAAAATATTAAAATTCCCCAGTACGGAGTGGGTCCCATCAATTCGGACATCCACATCGCGTACCAATTTTATCGAAAGGTGCGCACTGTCAATACGGACGTGTGGGATTTTGCGGAAGTTGATTTGGATGTGCGTGCACACCAAAATCAATGCGTATCCGTCGACAACACCCCGTATCGGCTCAGTTCTGGAACTTGTTATAACTTTGTGTGTGCTCGTTATTTTGAAATGAAACTTGCGCCATCGGACTCGTAGCGATATGCTGGTCCTGTGACCTAAGTTTGGTTCGATTCTGAGAACGTTGACAAAATCCCGTATCGGCTCCACTTGACGGGCGATTTTGTGATCGGCTCATCGGAATCCAGTTCTGGATATTCCGTTGGGTTCATATCGTCGTTCTGGACTTGTTGACACTAAGTTTGATAAATTTGGAGAACCTTGTCTCTGGCACATTTTTTGGTGCAAGATAGGCCCACTTGTGGACCCCGTGTTGACCAAAAACTGCATTTTTGTCCCTGTGTCCAAATTAGACGTATGTATATGTTTTTCTGAGTATCTCACTCATTCCGGGACTGTTGGTGATATTTGTGACAGCATCCGGGGAGATCAGCT
Source organism: Iris macrosiphon (assembly GCA_036927795.1). Classification (NCBI taxonomy): domain Eukaryota; kingdom Viridiplantae; phylum Streptophyta; class Magnoliopsida; order Asparagales; family Iridaceae; genus Iris; species Iris macrosiphon. The sequence goes on from JAYESA010000003.1 coordinate 51,253,082, forward strand.
CCAGTTTCTATTGTTGTACTGCTACTTCCATGGCTAGTTTGTGTTCGCATTTTCGCCTGACTTTCAGGCAAGTATACCTTGCCTTGTTGTACTATTTAAATTCAGTAATTATTTTAGTTGCATGTTTATTGTTTTTATATTATATAATTGTGCACGTCCAAGAAAGACTCGGGTGCAGTCAACGAAGGCGTTGACGTTAGGACTTGTGACTGACCTAGTGTCTAGTGGACCCACCTAAAGTCATGGAGTTATCAACATGACTCCCCAGGCCTTGACACGTATCATTGCACGTCACAGAGTGAGTTCATGTAGGGATGCGTGCTTCATGCTTGACTGGCCATCGGTATGAGCAGCACGTGTGTCGGTATTTAGTTTAGTTGTATATTTTCTTGGTGACTTGCATTGTGTAGTACGAGATGTCCACGTCGTATTCATGGCATATACATTGACATTGGGCAGGGAGGACGACTAGTAGGCATATGGGACACCCACCTCCTTTATACAGATACTGCATTCTTCGGAGCGATACGGACGTATATATTATATTGCAGATACCGCGTTCTTTAGAGTGTTGGATGTTACTTGTGGTTTTTGCAGATACCACACTCTAGAGAACGTTGGACATTATACTATTACAAATATCATGCTCCTCGGGACTGGACGTTATTATATAGCAGAGTGCCTATGTTCTGGGGGCATATGTGACATATACTAGCCAGTCACGACGATTGGTGAATTACGTCAGCATATGTCTAGCCTACACTTTCCCTACGTACTAAGTTGTCCTCAAATTGCATTTTACTTAGCTGTATAGTTCACCCTTGAGTTTTCACAGTATTTACTTTATGGCATGTATTTTTGTATCTTGTTACTTCTCTCTGAGGACATGGTTCCCTTCCAAGTTATTTATGCAGTTTGCAGGATGCTTGATATAGTGGAGTGTGGACATCATTGCAGGTATCTTTACATTTCCAGCTTACAGTTATGTACTACTTTTCATTTTTATTCTGCTTTATAGCCTATTATTTATAGACCTGTGTTATTCTTTTGGTCTATTCGAACGAATGTATTATTGGGCTGCAGACTAATGATGCTTATCATTCTTTCTTGAGATTATTTACCATGGATTGAGATTTAGTTTACTTGTTGTATGTTAGAATTAGTTTATCAACTGGATCACTTGACCGTGGACAGCGTAAGTGCACTTCGTCGGGTCCATTAAATTGGAAAGCCATACGGAGTCGTACCAGCTGGCTATTGCCACGTGTCTGATCCCATAGATTTTAGGATTGGGGCGTGACACTTCCACTTCACGATGGCTTCAACTTTCTTTGGGTCGACTGAGATGCCCTTCGTAGAAATGATGTGCCCGAGGAAGGATATGTTGTCCAACCAGAACTCGCACTTGCTTAGCTTTGCATACAACTTATTGTCTCGAAGAGTTTGAAGCACCATCGGCAGGTGTCCTACGTGTTTATCCTTATTCTTCGAGTATACTAAGATATCGTCTATGAATACTACAACAAACTTATCAAAAAATGGTCAGAATTCATAGTTCATCAAATCTATTAATGCGACAGGGGCATTCATCAGTTCAAATGGCATAACAGAAAACTCATAATGGCCATAGCGGGTCCGGAATGCTGACTTCGACATGTCCTCTGGTTTGATCTTTAATTGATGGTAACCAGAGCAAAGGTCTATTTTCAAAAATACCAATGCTCCTTGCAACTGATCAAAGAGGTCGTCGATCCTGGACAGGGGATACTTATTTCGGATAGTGACTTTATTTAGCTCCCGATAGTCTATGCAGAGTCACAACGTTCCGTCTTTCTTCTTTACAAAGAGTACAAGCGCTCCCCAAGAAGACACGCTCGGACGAATATATCCATGGTCAAGCAGTTCTTGTAGTTGGCACTTTAACTCATTTAGTTCAGCAGGGGCCATTCTGTACGGGGCTTTGGAAATCAATTGGGTATTTAAGAATATATCAATAGTGAACTCAATTTCTCGGTAGGGTGGTATGCCAGGTAGTTCGCTCAGAAACACATCAGAGAACTCTGCCATAATAGAAGAAGACTTAACGTTTGCATAATCTAGTTGCGTGTCCTGAACCGACGCTAAGTATCCTTTGCATCCAGAGTATAGCATCCGCCAAGCTGATATCGCAAAAATCACCATGCAGGCCTTTGACGCATCCGTTGCTGAACCACTCATGTAACAGAATTCGGCTTCTCCAGGTAGACGAAAGATGACTCATTTCTCTGCATATTCAATGGTTGTCGAGCAAGCGCCGAGCCAATCTATCCCCAAGATGATATCGTAATCCCGAACATCTAGGACTAAAATATCTAGCGAGAGTTTTCTTCCCCCAATATTGATGTAACCGCCCTGACATACTGAACGAACAGGTATCTTCGTGCCCGAAGGGGTGCTACCACTAAAGTCTAGATATAATGGTATCATTTTTATCATGTTTTCCACGACAAAATTCGTGGATATAAAGCTATGTATTGTACCAGAATTAAATAGCACGCGAGCAGGTATGTTATTGAAAAGTAATATACATGACACAACAGTATTCGATGCTAGGGCTTTTTTTCGTATCAAAGCGTACATCCGGCCTTGAGCTTGACGACGCCCTTGCTGCGGCGTGGCTTGGTTGGCTTGATATGCTGAGGCAGAATTTGGATGTTGAGGGCGACGTTTAGGAAAGTGCGGACAGTCACGAATCCTATGGTTTGGATCACCACAAATGAGGCATAACCCGTGCTTCTTGCGATAGTTTTTGGCCATGTGCCATGGCTTCTTACAGAAGGAACATGGTTGCCCTGGATTTTCTTTTTGCTGACTGCCATTATTTGGATGCTTTGGAGTGATGTTTCCTTCTGTGTTATTATGGCGCTTGTGATTGGAAGTATGCACAGTACAGGCAACAACTGGAGGATACTGTGGTTCAAGGGAAACGGCATGATTGAGGGCTTCTCGTATAGTCTGGTATTGGGGAATGACCATGTGCGCATGGATAGCAGGTCACAGGACACTTTCAAATCGTCTAGCATGACTCGTCGCATCAGGTAAATATGAGCTTGCAAATTTGGCGAGCCGGTTGAATTCGACGGAGTACTGCTTCACTGTCATACTGCCTTGACGGAGCTGCACAAACTCGTTCTCCTTCTGTCAACGTATGAGAGGGGGTATAAACCCCTCTTCAAACGCGCTACGGAAGGTAGCCCATGTGATTGTCTCCTCTTCATCGTCTACTGGGAGAGGTCTTCGATGCATCTTCTACCAATCGTGTGCATTCAAATAGAGCTACAATTGTGCACACGCGACACACTTCTTATTTAGCACCTCTAGCAGTTTGAAGTGATCCTCAAGCTCAGCCAGCCAATCTAGAGCTACGATCGGATCCTTAGTCCCTTTGAATGGCGTATTACAGACCTTCTTGAAGTCGGCAAAGTTGAAGGTAGTCACTTCCTTCTTCCTTGGAGTTTGAGGCATTTTGACTTCAGGCGTGGGTCACTCCACCGGTGCCGCTGCTATCATCACAGAATGGTTAGAGGCCAAGGTCTGAACGATCTGTTGCAGGGCATCTACCTGCTTTTGTTGGACTACAAATCGGGCTCCTAGGTTGCCTTCGAACTTGCTCTGCCGCTCTTCTGCCTACTTCTCTGCTCGCTCATAGTGAGCTTCATCCCTTTGTTGGCTCACTTCAAGCATCCGCATCATTCGCTCAATCGGGTCGACATGGGGCGTGGCTCGCTGGCTTCTGGAACTTGCCGAGGTGCCAAAACTACTTTCCTGGGCTTGTATCTCTCTTTGTGCTAGCGCTGATGCTTGAGCTTGAGTCATTCCTTCTAAAGAAGGTAACTTATATCAAGCTCATATTGTATTATGGACTCACTGTATGGAACGTATCTTATTTTGGCCAAACGAGTTCAAGAGTTCGCATAGAAAATAGATCGTTAAAGAAACTTTTCTGATACGAGGGTCAAAGGAACTTGAAGCTGTGCTCTGATACTAATATATCACGCCCTAATTCCGTAGAATCGATATTCGTCCCCCGGACTTGACGCTGTGTGTGCCTAGGTTACACAATGCACAAGGCTATAGTATTTTATATAACGAGCACATATTCAGAGTACGCAGATAATTGAAACACAATGTTGAAACGTGGAAAAGTTCTCTTTATTAATAATGAATATCTTTTACAAACCCTTGAACGAGTCAGATAATTATCGCATGGGCTTACAAAAATGGACTTAAAATGAGATAGTCATCCAATACATTACTTCCCTTTACTAAAACTACAAAAGCTATAGACACCTTATGGCGAAGCTATCGCCTTTTCTCGTAGTTACATAAATTGTGCACGAGCTCCTGGAAACTTTAAAATGCTACTTCTGAGGCACGATCAGGGCGTGTCGGTAGCTGGACTGGATTAGGAAGTAGCTAGGCTCCTTGCAGGATTGCCTTAGTGCGGAGAACCTGTTACAACGAGGGTCAGTACATCGTAATGCACTGGTGAAGGTGAGCTAACCCAACTGAACCAAACAACGCGTTGTTTATATGAAGCATGCAAGTTATTTTAGGTCTTTCTATCTTGCCTTAGTTTATTTTACAAGCAAGCATTGGATATAAAAATTTACTGAAATAAATATGCCACCGTTCGGTGACTTTTATCTGCCCTTCTGAACCACCTGTACAAATACTTACCATGACCTTCCCTGCCACGAAGACATAGTTAGCTTGCACAGTTTAAATATACGTGGGGACCACTGGCAAGAAACCATAAAAGATGAGTTATAGTCTATGAACAAGGATGATATGCAATAAAAGCACATGAGACTATCGTGAAGTTTCGTCCGGATCAGATCGGTGCTAGTGCCCCAGCGACCGTCCGCAGGAACCATAGACATTGTGTACAAGTTGTCCGTGAACAAAATTTATTTATACTAAGTTATCAATTGATGTATTTTAAGGCAATACGAGCACAAGACAAGTGATATGACATGATCTATTTTGCATAGTCTCCCTGATTAGTTTATTGTATAACAAGGTGTGTTCTATACATAGCATAATTTATAGAAGAAGTATACATTCTAAATTAAATTGAAACACTATGAAAGAATATTTAAGTGAACTAGCATGCAACACGGTAATCGTTCCTAAGTTAGTAGACAAGCACAAGTAATCCAAGTCTATTCCTTTCTTTTATTTTGACATCTTTTAGTTATTATGGTATCGTTTGATCGGAACAATCAAAATACAAGATTTTAGGTGTGAAGACTTGGAAGAAGGGTCAACTGAATCGAATTATAGCCACTCACAAGTTAGTTGAAGAAAGAAAAGGAAAGAGGTACTTTAAGACTCCGCTCGCACGACGTCTACTGCACGATCACTTGCATTGCCACGAACAGATGATCAATACCTCTTATACTCCTTCCAAGCTCAAAATAAAATACAGTTCGACGAACGAAAGCAATAAAATCTACCGAAATTATTCAAGAAAATGCAAATCCGAAAACCAACTCAAATGCACGAAAGCAACAAGGCGACAACGAAAACTATGCAAAAAAAACTTGCAGCGGTGAGGTCCCTCTTGACTCTGCGGCTAAGTCCATCCTTGGGGCATGGTCCACTGAATATGGGAATCGATTCCGAAGAAGCAAATATATAACGAGGATAAGATCTTGATTCAATCTATCCCAATCGAACGATACTGTTTAGTATTTCTTAGTCGCGCTTCCCGAATAGGGGGAATGAGGCACCATATATGGAGAAAGTTATTTAGTATTTTGTGTCAATTTTGGTAGAATTTCGAGATTGGCACATCATGTATTTGTCAATAGGTCAATTAGACCAAATTGACATATGTTTGGTTGTGTAAAACTACTATCGTGTCCATAATTGGATATGTGTAGGCCGTATCACGATAATTTGGCAATACAGATTGATTTAGGAATTTTCTTCCGACATGGGGTTTGAGCATATCATATTTTGACACGGGCATGTAGATAAGTAGCTAACACTTCGTATTATTTCTAATTGTGATTCTAAACTTGCTCGTGTCCTTCGGGATACGTTTGGTGGTGTTGTGGACTCGTATCGCAAGCGTATCATAGAATGAGTGTGATACGGGTTCGGTGCACTCCATGTGTTTGATACTTTGCATTCTAATTTAATTTACCTTGGTCATAGCTATTAGAGTATTGTAATTATAATTGTTATATGATATAGATATATATATGTATAGTTATATGTATGTTTTATTTTTATTTGTGATATGTTGGTGGTCATTGGAGAGTAAGAAGTTCATATGCATCATTGGTATTGATAGGTGTAAGCATATATATATATATATATATATATATATATATATATATATATATATATATATGTGTGTGTGTGTGTGTGTGTGTGTGTGTGTGTGTGTATTAGTGAGTGTGTGTATAAGTGTGAATAAGCAGTGAATAAGCAATAAGCAGCAATTAATAAGCAGCAGCAGAAGCAGTAAGCAGCATCAGTAGGATAAGCAGTAAGCAGCAGTAGGATAAGCAGTAAGCAGCAGCAATAAGCAGCAGTAGAAGCAGTAAGCTGCTGTAGCAGTAAGCAGCAGCAGCAATAAGCAGAAGCAGCAACAGTAAGCAGCAGCAGCAATAAGCAGAAGCAACAACAATAAGCAGCATCAACAGGATAAGCAGTAAGCAGCAGGATAAGCAGTAAGCAGCAGCAGCAGTAAGCAGCAACAGCGATAAGCAGAAGTAGTAGCAATAATCAGCAGTAGTTTGCGTGCTTAGAAATTAAGTTGTAGATAAGTTAAGTTATGCTAGTTAATAAGCTAAGTTAGTTTATATTGATAGTTTGTTATGTATATATTGTTAGTGAGTTATATATATATATATATATATATATATATATATATATATATATATATATATATATATATATATATATATATATATATATATATATATATAAGCACTAGTTAGCATTGGTTAGTATTATTTCTAGTTTATCTTGAGTTACACCAAGGTAATGAGAGTTAAGGTATCTTGGGTATGGGTATTGAGTATCTGATGGGTATGTTAGTTAGTATAGTATTGTTATAAGTTTAAGTGCATGTTAGTGTATTGTGAGGTATGTTGGTTAGTTAGCTAATGTTAGATATTGTATTACCTTGTGATACCAAGGTAATGTCAATGTATTAGTTTATACTCAAGGTATTGAGTTTGTATATCAAGATTGGTGTGTAGGTGGTATGATACCGCATTTGGTTCAAAGCCAAGGTATCTACTTAGCATTAGTTTGGCTAGGAGTACTATATATTTTGTCTTATATATATATTATAGTATTTTCATATCTAATAACTTACGTATCTTATGTTACGGTATTGTGTTGGTATTCTAGTATCCTAACATAGTTAGTATAGCCTAGTTACATAGTGTATGTACCCAATATCCTAGAGATGGACTTATACAACCTAGAAATAGCTAGTTTGACTAGTTTGACCTAGAGTTGACCTGATTTAACTGTTTTGACTTAGAAATGGCTTTATGACCTAGAAGTTGACTAGTTTAACTTATTTTTATTCCAAAATCTTGTATTAATGCAGTATTTTATATATAGGTCTATGTAACACCAGTTCAGATATCGTTTCATATTATTTGCTCTGGACCACAGACGAGTATATTCTCTGATACTTTCTATTATTTGATTACTACTATAATTCAAGTATTTAGAAATATTACTTATGATTCTTGACACGATGGTACATGGATTAATATTTTTATTGGATCTTCAGTCATGAGATGTTACCTTGATTATCGAGATGGTATCGAATATTGCTCCTTGTTGGTATTGGATAATATTGGATATTATAGGTTAAATATTGGATACATTGGCTAGTAACGTGTCATGATTAGATCTATCATATCAGTCAGGGCTAAGGAAATACTAATTAAATATATGATCAAGAACTATCGGCTAGTAGTGTAATCACTTGCTACTAACTAATCATACACTTCACGTATGGTTGAATTAGCTCCTTAGTATAATCATTGTATATCCCAAGCCGATCACATATTTAGTTAGTATCTCAAACACATGGTATATTGTAGATTCTATTTTTAGTTTATAGATACCCTGTTCTATTTCTGACATTATAGTTCATCTCCTTCATTCTTGTACGCATTGATTTATATTTTTGTTGCTATTTTTGTATGTTCCTTCATTATTCTTAGATCATCAGTTATATTCTCATCATATATAACATTCCTTAATTTACTATTTTATAGTTTTTGTCAATTAATTGGAACTGCTATAGGGTTGTACTTCGCTCCATTCCTGACTGGATAATATTTTTTAGAGGATCCGGGAGATTGGTGTCCGGCGTACTACGGACCTCGACCTATAGATGGTGCAGACATGGATCCACTATTTTCGGAGTGACTGCCGGGAGATCTAGCCAGAATCACTAGTTATCATAGTTAGTTTTATTTAGCATTTTGGTACCGGATTTATTTTTGGCATATATTTGAGACTTGGATATTGTTTCTATTTGTTGTTATATTTAGACTGCATAATTATGTTAGGCTTCTTTGATATCTTATCGTGCTATAGATTTGTGATTGAGTATTGTGTTGCATTAAGTATATTGCCCTCCTTCTTGGAGTTGAGATAGTATTGGCAGATTTTACATTTTGTGAGATGACTAAATAGTATAGTTGACCTAGACAGCATTCTACCGTCGATGTTGCGGCGTAGGCTAGACGTACCCACGTACTCGTGCCCCTTCACTAGGTGCGGACCGTGACAAAAAGTCATAATACAATACATCTAAGACTAATAGTCTAGCTACAACACAAGCTCGAATAATATATACATGCCAATGTCTAAAACTGAAATATATACAATATGCTAATGGAAGTCTAAGTCGCATGTCACCCTCACATTTCCAGATAAGGGTAATTTTGTCTTTTAGCCTATTATTTTATTTTTAGTAATTTAATATTTATTTAGTGTACTATTATTTATTTTAATTAGTGTGCTATATTAACAATTGTGTTTGTCCTATTATTTATTTATTGTTAGTGGACTAGCCTATTAGTTAGACTTGACACAAGTGAACCCAATTAGACTTGTCATGACAATAATGAGCCCAACATGGACTAGGCCCAATAGACCAATTTTCTCTAATTAATTAGGAGGATTAGCCTAATTTGCATTAGTTAGAAATCTTTCTAATATAGCTCTTCTTAATTGCTCTTCATATTTAATTAGTGAGGGACAACTTGGTCATTAACTATTGCTTGGAGAGGGGGATAGCAAGGGCCGGCCACTTATAGGCTCTTCACTCTCTCTTCTCTTCATTTTTGCACTCATTTCTAGATCTCCAATTCTCTAGATCCCCAATTCACTTCACCCTCCACCAATTCACCCTCATTTTTCTCTCAATTTTATTTAGCTAGGAGCATTAGATCTTGGATTTGGAAGAAGAACTTGGAGAAGAAGTACTTGGCAAGGAGATCGTGTCCATTGAGTATTTTATTGAGAAACTATCTCCCAATAGGTATATATCTGAATTCCTCTCTAATATGAGTTCTAAATCATGCATTTGACCCTTAGGGACCCTCCCATGGCATAGGGCTACCTATAGGATGAACAACTAGGCCTAATTGTTGTGAATTGACACTTCTACATAGGTTTTTGTGTGTATTTTAGAAGAATTACGATATTGACACATTAATAGTGTGTCATGAGACTAATCTAGGCTAATTGGACTTAGACCAGGGTTGAGAGACTAGCTACGTGTCCATAATTGGATACGAGTAGGCCGTATCACGATACGATGTGATACTTTGTGATACGGGGCTCATTTTGGGTGATTTGTGTGGATTCTCTTTAATTCTTAGTGTAGCAAGTTGTATTAGCTATATTATTATGTATTTGATGTGTGGGAATGGTAATTGTAGAGAATTTGGTATTTTGGCATTTTAATTAGATATGTATCATGGTGTAGTAGGTATTGCACAATTAGTGTTTGGTTTAATGCCTAGTATTTGTATGTTATTTATATAAATATAAGTATATGATTTATATGTGTATACGTATACTCTTATATACTAGGTGGATATACATTACTTGTGTTGTATGTATATTTGTAAGTATATAACTAGTTGTTCATATAGACGCAAAACTTTAGTATCGGAAGAGTGTGCTTGTGTTAGGTGTGTGCACATATGTGTATGTGTATTTGAAGTGGGGATTTCAGTAGTTTGTGCAACTTATGAGGTGATATGGAGTGTAAGGACTGTGGTATCAGTCAGTGGAGGTCAAGGAAGGGGGTGCCAATTACTGTGTTTGCAGTAGGGTATGATAGAAGATTGGTACCAATGTGTATCTTGTCTAAGGGCAGTGCCCAGGGAGTGGGATATGTGTGGGTTAGTTAGTAGTATCTTTGTGTTGCCTTGTGTGTGAGTGTGGTTGTCATTTTGAGTGTTAGCCTAGTTAGACATAGTTTTATGTGTGTGGGGGTGCTCGATTAGAGCCAAGCTACAACAGTAGTAGCAAGTGATAGAGGGAAGTAGCATCAAGCAAATGCTTGTATAGTCTAATGATAGGGTGTGGAACTGATTTAACATCAGAAACAAAGGAAAAGAGGTAAGTAACGGCAACACACAACAATGGTGCAAGTAATTGGGATTGTTTGGAGGTGTATCTCCAGTGCAGAAATAAAGCACTACAAAATTTAAATCAGGGGAGGGTGATAACAGCAGTATTAGTTAGTATCATATTGATGTTGGGGTTAATATTGGAGATGTATCAATGGAACACTGATAGGGGTATAGGGAGAGCAGTGTTCTTAAGTACCTGGGCATGTGATAAATGCATATTGTAGTAGGATATGCAGGCATGTATATGAGTGATATATTAGTGTAAAATATCTATGTGAGTGAGCTTTTACCTGTGTGTTTGGTGGTGATGGTGTAACTTAAATCTAGATTCAAGAGAGTGAGGAAGAGCAACTGCAACCTGGAACATTCAGTGATTTATCATATGTTTAGGAAATATGCACGAGGGGTTTGGGGGCAACAACTGCAGGCCATGAGGGGTTGTGCATAGGCAACTGTAACTGATGAGGTATTTTCATATTAAAGAGGCAATGTTGTGCTCAGTTGGATAGTTATGAAGGTTGTTTCCAATATGGAAGTGGAGTTGGAAGGTGGTGTGGTGTTGATCAGTTGAAGGTTGGGTAGAATGATGTATAAATGATAAATTAAGGAGGGGTGTGGTAGTATCAGTAGGACTACGAGGGTGTATCAGTGAGTACACCCAGAGTTACCAGTTGTGATTAGTAGATGTTGCTAGATTGAGGTTTCAGTTAGTATAATGTGTATTACTAGATGAGTTAAGTTGATTTTATTTATTAGTTAGTATATTAGATGTTTAAGTAATGATAGCAGTTTAATGCATCAGTTATCCTTAGTAGATGCTGATAACAGTTAGTTATCAGTAGATGTATAACAGTCAGTTAAGTGCTAAAATTGGTATCAGTCACTGGTTTGATAGAATACTAGTGTATTAGTTAGTGTTATGTTAATATTAGTTAGTAGTTAGCTTGTATCAGTTAAAGAATTATCAGTTAGGTATAATAGTTGGTTTATTTATATATTATTAGTATATTGTATTAATAAGTTTAGTAAGTTTAGCTAACAGTATATGGTTAGTTAAGATACTAGTAGTAGTTATCAGTAATATAACAGTTAGCTAGTACTAATTAGTAGTATATATATATATATATATATATATATATATATATATATATATATAAGGTTAATATTATGGCTTGGACTCTTAGGTAATGACCTAGTGTAGCTATTATGAGCTAGTTTCAGCTTGTTAGCGACCACTAGAGACCAAATTAACTTAGAATGACCTAGTAATGGCCTAGAAGCATGTTAGTGCATTGTTTAAACTCTTTTCCTCTTATTTAAACAATTTAACATGATATTTCCTAAATAGGATTGTGTGACACCAGCTTGGGCATCGAGAGACACACTTTGCTCAGGACCAGAGGCGAGTACATCTCTCTGTTAGTTTTTATTTTATGATAGTGTATATATCACATGTTATAGAACTGTATACTTGATCTTGACACAGTAGCTACATGGACTGGTACTATATGGATCATGTCAGGAGATGTTATTCCCTTACCATGTTCAACGGGTACTACTTCACATATATTTTATCGTGTGTATCTGGTATTGATTATAATGTACTTTATGTTCATGCACTGCTCGTGTTCAGTGTGCTTATATTCGTGTTCGTAATGTGCCGTGATTGGATCTACGAGTATTGGTTGGGGAAGGGGGAGTTGGAGTTGGTTATGTGATCAAAGCCCCTCTCGTATTCGTGTACATGTCGATTATATACCACACGTGTAATCGAGTTACCTTATTGCATTCGTATACAACCTAAACCGATCATATAACAAACTTGTACTCAAAGGCACATTAGCTAGTATTATCTATTTTTATTACTTGTAGTTATTTAATATTGCATGTTCTTTCCTTTATAGTACTTTACTTGTTTACTCTAGTTCATTTCCATTTTTTATTGCTAGTATATCTTGTATTCTTTTCTATTACCTGTCATATATGCTCTACCATGCATTTGGAACTTATTTCAGAGTTTTATACTTTGCTCCAATCCTAATTGGATATATTTTTTAGATGATTGGTTAATGGAGATGTGTCCCACATATTACGGGACACAAGATGGCGAGCCAGCAGGAGAGATAGCACCACTAGTTCTGGAGGACATAATATTAGTCACAAAGGGGACTTAGCTTTTATTATTACTTTGTATTTGACTCTTTAGAGACTTGGCATGTATTATTATTTTTGGAGACCATTATGTTGTGACTAGATGTTAGACTTGGACTTGTATTTGTGACTCTTGTATTTTTTTTGTTTCTATTCCATATCGTGCCATTTTTCCTCTAGTTTGATATTGTGATTTGAGTATTGATTCCTATTATTATTTTATTATATTATTCCTCCATTTGGAGTTGAGATGACATGGCATGCATCTTATATATATATTGTGTGAGATGTTAGATAATATTGTTGACCTAGACAGCATTCTACGTCGTTGCTACGTCGTAGGCTGGGCGTGGTTCACTACTCGTGCCCTTATTTCGGGTGTGGGTCATGACATTGCCTCAATAGCTGGTACTAATCCTCAGCCGGCTCACCATCTTGTGGTCCATAAAAGGTAGGACATATCTCCTCTAACCAATCATCTAAAAAAAATATCCAATAAGGATTGGAGTAGTACAACCCAATAGCAGTTCTAATTAATTGACAAAGGCTATAAAATAGATATAAAAAGTAATACATGATGAGCAAGGAAATTAAAAGAGTTAGAGAATAAATACAGTCATAGTTAATTTAAGGAGCAAGACAAGATATGCATGGTGAATCAAGAAAATACAGTAAGTAAGAATGTGAATAGATGAGAACTGAACTAGATAAACAAGATGTGTGTCCAACAAGTATTATGTGAAGCCAGCAAGAATGTAACTAGACTAATGTGTTTTAAAATACCACTTTCGATATATAAATGGCTAAGGGTAATATGGCTCATCGCACATGAGGTGTGCGACTGCTATCATTCCAGATTAGACCAGTAGGGGTAATTCCAGCTTTTAAGAATGTTTACATGTCTACTAAGATATTTTCCCACCCGACTAGTATCAATGAATCCAAATCCCGATACGCAAATCAAGTACGAGGCCAGCCAAATGAAGTAAGTGATGCCAGTAAGTGAGTCCTGATGTGATACCAGTAAAGAGTCATGTAGTAGAGGCCAGACAAGTATGGTGCATGTGTCGCGAGAGAGTAAATCAAGATAATACTAATCCGTGTATCTATAGTGTCGAGGAATCAAGTAGAAGAATGTTATAAACTAAAATTATAGTAGATATCAAATAATGGAAATTATTAGAGAATGTACTCGCATGTGGACCTGAGCAATGGATATCAAACTGTGCCTGAACTGTAGTCCAAGTAACCTATATATATGAATTATCAATATTAATTAATGTTTTGGAATAGTAAACATGCTTAATTAGCGCTACTTTAGGATTCTAGGTCAATTCTAGGTCAATATGGTCAAACTAGGTCAATACCCCCATTAAGGTTCTAAAATACCTATTTAATGGGTTTATGGAGTCATACTATTTAATAGTAGTCAATACTAGGTTATATCAAGTTATATCTAGACTTCTAGGTCATTATCTTATAGTATGTGGATACTAGGTTTCATATGGTTATATATATATATATATATATATATATATATATATATATATATATATATATATATATATATATATATATATTCTACTATATAATGCCAAAACTAGGCTTCACCGTGAAAGTTTTTCGTTCCAAAAATACCCTTCATTACATTTCAATATGTATTAATGTTGATAAGGATATCTAAGTAATTAAAAACAGTAATTAAATACGTATTAATGTATATATGCATGCATGAGGTAACTTGGGCAATGATAGTTAATAAAACAAAGATATGCATGCATGCAAAGTAGGTAGTTTGGAGAATAAAACAAAAGTTAATAAAGCATGCATGCAAAGTAGGCACATGAACCCAAGAGATAAGAGAAATCTTTTATATTTCCGTCATTTAATTTCTCCCAACTTTCATGCTCCTGCCTATTATATTTCCACCTATAATAAAATTAAGAAATTATCGTTTGCTCTTTTAATAAACTATTATTTTTTTCAAGAAATATGAAATACGTGCAATGCATGTGCGTATATATATATATATATATATATATATATATATATATATATATATATATATATATATATATATATATATATATATATATATATAAAGCATCTCATAATACTCGAATATCCATACCTTAGCCCGTATCCTAATATTATTTACCTTAACATAACCTATTACCTACCTCTCCAAATTGGTATCATGATACCTACTCTTACCCATGCAAATGCATTCACACACAAACCTCACACTCTACCTTATAAGAATACTCACTCTTAACACACAACTCACTGGATACACACTAACACTTATACTGCCTACACTATAGGATATCCTCATCACATACCCACGCTCACACTATATAAATACTAGTATACCCGACCAATTGATTGCACCTAGGTACCACTGGCACATAATGCACCCTCACATTGAACCCTTACCTGAACATCACCCTCTACAGTCAGCACCCCCATCACTTAGTCCTCATTCCCAGATCTGTACAGAGTTGTTGTGCTGCTCGAAATCAAGTTGCAGTTGGTAGTTCAGTTTGCATTTGAGCCTGCTCCAAGCTCTCCCATCTCAGGACAAGCCTGCACCCATCTTGGCACCCGAACCCCTCTGAACCTAGTCCTCACTAGTAACAAATCCTTCCTAGTGCCCTGTCTACACTACACTGCAGAAGAATCTCCCATCTCCCATATCAAACCTGCACCTCTTACAAGATCTTCCCCTCAAGCACATTGTGCAAAACAGTCCCCCCCACACACTGCTTTACCCTGAAACTGTTTGGTAAAAACCTTTTTGTTGTTGCTAATACCTTGTGAACGATTTCTTTTTATGAAGAAACTGTTCGCAACCAAACATCCATCAACCTAACTCTATTGTGCAATCTGGTACTGCTTTGTTTTTCTTAAGTTAGTTTGGTTTCGAATAATAAAAATAATAATTACTCCACAAGCTAGACATGTCTTAAGTCAGATTGTAATAAATTTTTAATTCCTGGCATTTCTTCATGATAACCTAGTTGGAATAGTCAGTATCATAGAGGATCCCGTATTTCCAGGAAGTAATCTAAGGACCTATTCGGTTGCAGGGGATTCAACATCCTGACTACTGTCATTCAAAATGTCCGAAATCTTTATAAAAGGAAAATAATATATCACTTCTTCAATGAAAAAATATAATCAAGCAATAGGGAATAGATCTACAATTCCATATTTTTTTAATGTTGATGCATTACATCTTGCTGCAGTCCATGATGCTGCCTCATAAATTTGTAAGAACTCGATCCCCCACCTCTCATCTGCTGAACCCAAGACTCCACATAGATGAACATTCAGTAGCAACCAGTACAACCCACTACCTGCAACATAGCTTGCTCCTACACTCAATGTATTGACAGGAATCTCCTATCTCTAACATATGTCTCAACCCAACCTCAATGATACACTTGGTATCACAACTGGCACCTACAATATCACATCCACAACACTCTCAATCCACACTCACCTTACAAGCCTTCTCTCAAACCCAACACAACACAAGTATTATAAGCCCCATCATTTTAGAATAGGGGTAATTTTGTACTTTTCAATTTATTTTATGTTATTTAATATTTTAAAATATTAATTTATAAAATTCTTTTTTATATATGATACTTTGTCATGGCTTGGATATTTGGAGCAATGGACAATATTTTTTCTTCCAAAAAAAATTTGTATTACTAATCGTTATTGTACCCAATATATTTGGAACATGGATGTTGCATTTGTTTGATCTCCCATATGCTCCAAAAATATTGACAAACATCTAGAACCATAGTTACCGTAAAACTGCTTCCTTTTGACTAGAACTTGACCAAAACTAAACCCAAACACATGTAGGCATGTAGTGTACCCAAATACCTCCATGTATAATATATGTATATATATATTATATTTAAATTAATTTGTTTCTATTTATATAATTTTTATTTATAGAAAGTGCCATATGTGTCATCATAGTTGGCCTAACTACCTAACTACCCAAGATCCTAACCAACCAAATCACACTCCTAACAAACAACTCCCACACCTTTTTTCTATTCCACAACACATCTCATATATAAAATATATCTACAAAATATGAACAAATCAATTAAAGATTTAAATCCTATATTTCCAAATTAGGAAACCCCAAGTTTATTGCATATTCCTATCTTTGGATCAAACCAAATCCTAAGTGAATATTTTTGTGACAATATCCTAATTTAAATTTTACCCCCTTACCATATTAAGACTTCACAAAATCCTGCCCACATATTTTTAAATATTAAATCAAATCCTAACCACCCACCTATTTAAACTACATATATTTATCAACTCCCGAACACTTAAACCTAATTATTGGATTCGGCCCCCCTTTTTTCTCTCCCTCACAAAAAAATACTCCTTTCTCATATTCTCTCCCTCTTCTAATTCTTTACCTTTTTCTCTCTCCTTCCCCACAGGCCACAACTCCACAAAAATCCCAACTAAACCCCTTTTTGGCCAAATATTGGCCGTTGGTTGCCACAACAGTTTAGAACCCTCTACAGCAGCAAAAAACCCTAAAACAAAACCTAGATTTATATCACACTTGAAGTTTCCAAGAGTCTCGTGGTCGTAGTCGTGAAAAAGGTCTCCGCCGTAATCACAATCGCGTAAGTTTTCCAACTTTGTTTCTTTCCGTATTTTTTCATGAATAAAACCTTGTATAAATTTATATTAATGATAGATGATGTTTATAATGTAACAACCTTTTTTTAAAAAAAATTTAAAATAAATTTTTGAATTTTTCTGTGATTTTTTATTTTTTATTATAAATGTCCTTCAGGGATTAATATTTTTATATATTAAATTAAGTTTTAAAATATTATAAAATTATATTTTTGGGTTTATAATTAATTATTGGGTGTTGTATAATTTTTCTAGAATTTATTGGGCTAAAAAACTATTTTTAAATAGCAAAAAATACTATTTTTGATTGAACCAGAATAAACCGGATTAAACCAACCCGAACCGAACCGAACCGAACCAAACCGAACCCAAACTAAACCCTAATGAACCAACCCAACCCTAATGGGTCGGGTCCTACCCAACCCGACCCGACCCGATAACCAAATCTATTCCCTCACCGTGCCCACGACCCCCACGATCCCCCGACTCCGCGGCCGACTCCGTCGGCCACAAGACCCCACCCCCGCTCTGTGGCCCACGACCCCTGCTCCGGCCTCCCCACAACCGCCTCCCCTCTTTCTATATAAACCCCACACCACCGCCACCGCCATCACAACCATCATCCACCTCCACCGTCACCCCCTCCGGCACCCCGATGACACCCTCCGCCATTCCCGACGATGACCCCGACATCCGACGACTCCTCCGGCAACCTCCCCGACCCACCAGGACCACCACCCGAGCAGCCCCAGCAGCCGCCGCAGCCAAAGTAACCGCCGCCGCCACCGCCATGCCCCGCCGTCCTGTCACGAAATCAGTGATGTACCCATCTTCTAGCTCACGTATCTCCTTGTGTGTTGATCCAAATTTTGTTCTGTCGAATCCTAGACGAAGACCACGTGACCCTCTCGAACCCTGTATTATTCGTTCGGGGTATCGCGTCCTATGTCGGTCGCAAACCGTGACACAAAAATAGGAAAAATAACCCAATTTTTATAAATTAGAAATTATCCCGAACTCACAAGTTCATGGCCGATTTACTCCCATCCTGTTTATTATTTCTAAATTTTGTTTGAACAGTTAATTAGATAACCTAACCGAGATTAAAACCCTATAATTAGTTTATTTTAATTCGTTGCATGTTGTATTTTATTTGCGGGCAAAATCAACTAAAAACTTGGTTTTTAAAATTTAATTTTTTTTCGAAACTGGGTGCCTCCCGCTAAAAGAGGCAACTTGATCGCATGCAAATTTTATCTAAAGGTGCGCATCATCAATACGAATGTGTGGAATTTTGCGGAAGTTAATTTGGAAGTACGTGCACACCGGAATCAATGCGTATCCGTAAAAAATGCCCCGTATCAGGCATATTCTGAAACTTGTTGTAACTTCGTGTATGCTTGTCGTTTCACAACGAAACTTGCACTATCGGATTCGTAGCATTATGCTGGTCATGTGACCAAAGTTTGGTTCAATTCTGAGAACGTTGACGAAATTTCGTATTGTGGGCCCCACGGCTCTACTTGACAGCTGATTTTGTGATTGGCTCATCGGAATCCAGTTTTGGATATTTTGTTTGGTTCGTATCATCATTCTGGACTTGTAGATACTAAGTTTGATGAATTTAGAGAACTTTGTCTCTAGCACATTTTTCGGTGCGAAGTAGGCCACATGTGGATCCTACTTTGACCAAAAACTGTCATTTCTGTCTCTGTGTCCAAATTGGACTTATGGGTAGGCAATCCTAGCTATTTCATATATTCTGAGAGTGATGGTAATGTTTGTTTCTGCATCCGGAGGCGTTCATGGAGATTCCACATACACCGGAGCAACTGAAGGAATTCAAACCCCTAGGCAAGTGTACCTTGCCCACTTGCAGTAGTCCTGTTATATTATTTGCTTGAGTTCTTTCTTTCTTTCTATCTATCTATATATATATATATATATATATATATATATATACTCTTAAGATGTACCTGTTCAACTTAGGATCGGGGGACGTTGCTTAACGTTCGAATAATATTCGGGTATCGACGCCGTACGCGGAGTCGTGTAACGTCACTTAGAGAGTTGATATTGCGATCCTATATATTTTTCGTGCTTGCTTTATCAAGTACGTCATACCATAGGACACTTGATACTGTTCATGAGACATAATCTTTCCTGAGTTATTCAAGGTAATTCTGTATAAGTTACAGGATTCATGACATAGATCTTACATATGCATAGCTATCATTATGACTCGCTGCATTAGTTAGAGGTCATGATCTTGCGTGTTATGGATATGAGACATCGTGGACATGAGACGTGTGATTACATTAGATGGGGAGAGACACACAGGCTACAGGCTGATTATATATATATATTTATTATTACGGTGCCGTAGCTACTACAGAGCTAGGCCCACTACATGATATCACTGCTACCGGCTCTCCGACACAGAGCTTGTAGTGGTTTCAGCCTGAGTACTAGTGATGCTCTCATTTGTATATCACATAGCTGGTTACATAGTTTGCCCTAGTGTTACATTTTATATACTGCATTTATTTTGGCATGCTATTTCTTGTACCTTGTTACATCCCTCTGAGGACCTGGTCCCTTGCCAATTTTACAGCATAGATCATTGTGGAGCCTGCCTAGAGTTGCTGATGTGTGTTGCTTAGTCTTGCAGGAATTGTGTCACACCCCAGTCCCAAAATATATGGAACCAGGCCACGAGGCATTGGCCAGCTGACACGTCTCCGAGGATATCCCAATTTAATGGATCCTGGCGAAGCGTGCTACGCTGTTCTAAATCTAACAAGTCTAATATCAACAATAGGCAGTGTCTAATCTCATCCACAAATAATAAGTAAATACTGAAATAAAAGACTGGAATATAAGAACATAGTTGAATGACATAGTACAAACCGAAGTATGCCCGGTGGGAACAAACCCACTACAAATGATGGAAATAAAGTACTGATAGTCTGAAATAAGAGTGACTGAAATAACTGCTAACTAGATAAGGAGCTCCAGTCCTAGGCGAAAGGCCTACCAAGATGATCAGGGGTACTCCGATGGTAAAACCTCAAGCTCCTCGTCAAGAGCAAACCTCGTCTCTATACCTGGCCCGTACACTGTGGGGTAATAGGCCTTGTCCAGATCTGGAAGATAACCAGGTCCTCAGAGGGACGTAACAAGATACAATATGCATGCCAGATATAGTACTGAATAAAAATAAGAGGGTGTGCTAACCATCTAAGTGAATGCAATGTAAGGACAACCTGGAAACGTATAGGTAGGTGTAGGCATAACGTCCAACGTCCTCTAGAGTGTGGTATCTACAATGTCCATCATTCCGAAGAATGAGGTATTTGTATATATATAACGTCCAACACTCTAAGGGACGTGGTATCTGCAATGTATATACGTCCGTAACACTCCGTAGAGCGCGGTGTCTGAATATAGGAAGTCATCGGGTCTGTGGCTCCTCTGGATACCACGAAGTCCGATGTGTGTATCCCATACGTTTATCAATTATCCTCCCCGCCCAATGTAGGTACACAAGTCAAACACACGACGTGTGTATCCCGTATCTATATGCCAAGTCACATCTAATTATACTGCTCTAGATTACGTGCTAGTCCGTGATGCATGTCGTACGCACCGATAGCGATTCGGGTACGCGGACCCGCATCCCAACATAAAAGTACTATAGTGATACTTGTAAGTGTCACGGTCTAAGAAGATATCAAAATATCCTCACAGTGGTAGGTGAGTCAGCTAGCAGCTAGGTCAAGTACACTACTCATCGACGCATTGTCGACTGCACCCGAGTAAATCTCGGATGCGCACAGTTCATGTATATTGCAACATTTATCATTTAAATTTAAACAGTAATCCAGCAAGGTATACTTGCCTGTCTCGGGTAGCTGCGAAAGCCAAAGTCATGCTCCTGAAGCCTCGGTTGTACTGTCCAGCAGTCCTATATATGATATAATAATGATAACATTAGTCGCTATAATAGCAAGACTATGACACACTACTTGCAACTTGTAAACCCCCTAATTTTCAAGAATTTTAAATTTGGATTTTTTGTCAATTTTCTGGGATTTTCTGGGAATTTTCTGAAATTAAATTCAAGTATTTTATTTATTAAATGATTTTTAATAGATAATAAATAATATTAAAATATTATGAAATTAATATTTTATGGTGTAAAATAAAAAACTAGACATAGGGTAATTTTTCGGGAATTTATTGGACCCCGAAAGCCTTTAAAAAGTCCTAAAAACTATATTAATTAATTAATTAATTAATTAATTAAACCAATTAAATCGGGTTTATTTTTAAATAAAACCAATAATTGGACCGAACCGGACCGGCCGGTCTGACTAAACCGGCCCAACCCTCTTAGCGGGTCGGATCCGGGTCAGACCCGACCCGCTTGGACCCGCCCGACCCGCTAGACCAATCCCTTCCCTTCCCCCGACCGTTCGAATCCCCGCCGACTCCGGCCGTTACGCCGCCGGCGGCCCTTCTCCTCCCTGTGCCGCCTCCGCTCCCGCAACGTCCGACCGTTCCCTTCCACTTCCGGCCAACCGCTGGCCATCCGCCTCCCTCCATCTCTCCTATATAAGCCGCCCCAGCCGAACCCTAACCGTCTCCTCCGCCGGCCACCTCCGGCCCTAGCATCTCTGCCTTCCCCGTCAAACTCCTCCGCCTCCCAGAGTTTCCCTCCCTCGAGCTCCCCGTAGCCAACTCCCCTCATCGAGCTGCCGCTTGCCACCGCCTCCGGCCAAACCTTCTCCGCGAGCAGCACCCCAAGCCGACGTCGCCACCGCCTTCCCTTTCCTCCCTGCTCTTCCGTCCTCGCCGGCCAGAAGCCCTAGCCACCTCCCTCTTCTTCCTCCTCCGCCCCACTTCTACGATGACTTCAGCCGCCCTCCAGACCCAAGTCCGGCCGCCCACATCACGACGACCGCCTCCAGACCTCGCCGGCCTCGGACAGACTCCCAGCCCTCTCCCTTCGCCACCGGACTCGCCCTGCCCGGTCGCCGGAATCCCAGAACCCTAAAACCCTAGTTTGGACACGGGTTGGAACAGTGTCCAGGACACAGGACTCGAGTCGGACACGAAGGAAACGCGATCTTCCGAGCCCTGTTCAGGTACCTGTATCTTTCTGCTCGTAACCCCGTTTTCAATTCCGTTTGTTGCATCGCGAAGCCTGCATGACCCCCTCGGTGCCCGTGCAACCCGCTCGGTGCATCGCGTCCTGTGGTGATCGCGAACAGCGATCCAAAAATAGGAAAACCAATGCCCTGTTTCACCCCGGAACTGAGTGCGCCCTGCCAAACGGGACGACTTGGTTGCGTGCGGTCTTCACAGATACGTGCGCGTCGTTGATACGGACGTGCGGGATTTCGCAGAAGCTGATTCGGATGTGCGTGCACACCGGAATCAGTGCGTATCCGCGGACACAGCCCCGTATCCGACCTTTCTGATTCTCGCTGTAATATAGTGTACACACATCGGATCGAGACGAAACTTGCGCCATCAGACTCGTAGCAATACGCTGATCCTGTGAGCCAAGTTTGGTTCGATTCTGAGAACGTTGACAAAATTGCGTGTCGTGGGCCCCACAGGCTCCACCCGACCGGCGATTTTGTGAACGGCTCATCGGAATCTAATTCTGGAAGTTCCGTTGGGTTCGTATCATCGTTCCTGACCTGTTGATACTAAGTTGGACTGATTTGGAGACCTTTGACTCTGAGATATTTTTTCGTGCAAAGCGGCCCACAATTGGATCCCGTTTTGCCCTGAAAGTATCATTTTCGTCCCTGTGTCCAAATTGGACTCAAGGACAGGCGTTTCTAGCTGATTGATATTTTCTGGATCTGATGGTGATGTTTGTTTCAGCAACCGGAGTACTGTCTACAATTCCTGCTGAAGCCAGAGCAACACTTGGAGCTGAAAACCCAGGCAAGTATACCTTGCCATAAATGCAGTTTAATGATTCATTTTTTCTTGATTTATTTTCTGTGACTGTTGTACATGCTCAAACTAGGGTCGTGTGACTTGCTTAGCGTCCGATTATAGTCGGGTGCCAACACCGTACGCGGGGTTGTGCAATGTCAATTAGAGATGGATATCGTGACATATAAATTCTTGTACTTGCCCTATCAAGTACATTATACCCAGGACATCTGACACAAATCATGAGACAGAATTTTCCTGAAATATTCAAGGTGATTCTGTGTAGGTTCCAGGATTTATGACTTAGACATTACATTCCTAGACATTATATTCATAGACATAGTATGACTTACTGCATTAGATATGATCTTACGTGACATGGACATGAGGCATCGTGGACATGAGACGTATGATTACATTAGGTGGGGAGAGACACACAGGCTACAGGCTGATTATATATGTATATAAAATCTATAGTAAACACATAGTAAAACTCATAGTATAACTGCTACCGGCTCCCCGATACAGAGCTTGTAGTGGTATCAGCCTAAGTTCTAGTGATGCTCTCAACTTGCATTTCATATAGAAGGTTATATAGTTGACCCTATTGTTCCCTTATTTACTTTACTATATTTATTTTGGCTTGTGTTTTCTGTACCTTGCTATATCCCCTGAGGACCTGGATCCAGATTATGTCCCCAGGATTTGCAGACGAGGTTTATCCAGAGGTATACGGAACAGGTGCACTTCACGGAACAGTACCAGTACCTGAGGACGAGATGATCGCTGAGGACTTCTCCTGAACAGCTGCTTTGCCATGCTCAGTTTTATTTGGCTAATAAACTCTTTATTTTCCTGTTATTTTGAACTTGTGTAAACAGACTTATTATCGGGTGGTTTCCCGATTTTTAAATACTTGTAACTGGATGTTGTTGTTTATTTCTTTTGCTGATGTTGTTATCTTTATTCTGTGGATGAGGTTAGTAAACCCTGACTATTGAATTACAGCTTAAGTATGCCCCGATGGATCCATTAAATTGGGTTTGTCCATCGGTGTGTGCTGCTGGCCATTGACACGTGTCCAGTCCCTCGATAATTTGGGACTGGGGCGTGACACAACTATAGCTGACACAGGGTCTGGACTGTATATTTATATATAGCTATTACAAATATATATATATATATATATATATATATATATATATATATATATATATATATATATATATATATATATATATATATATATACACACTAAAACATATTTAAATATATTAAAATAATATGTATGTTTAATAGTACAAAAATAGCACCTATGTATTATTTAGTAATACACTAATAATACACATATTAAATATATGTACATAATTGGTAATATTCACAAATTTATATATTTATACATATATATATATTTAGATAATAATTTGTACATAAGTAAATATACACACATATTTATATATATTTAAATATATATATTCATATACATACTAATATGCCTTTTATAAATATATTAAGTACATAATTAATATATATGTATACATATACATATATTCATTACACTAATATACTAAATACATAAGGTGTATATATATATATATATATATATATATATATATATATATATATATATATATATATATATATATATATATATATATATATATATATATATATATTATATACACAAATATACATATATACTTATATTTACAAAATAAAATAATTATACCAATAAATAGCATATAATATAGAAAAATACAGAATATATATATACCATGTATATTAACTATACAATATTTCAAATGTATACAATTATACATTATACATACTTACATATAATTATTATGTAATATATTAATACATAAAACGTATTTGAAATATATATACATTTATATTTATATATTTATATATATATATATATATATATATATATATATATATATATATATATATATATATATATTTAAGTACATATACCTATTAGGTATAAAAATAAATATTTACTCAAGTATTTATATACACTAGGTATATACATTTAGACATACATATAATATACGAACTTATATATTTATATTATATATAAATATACATTATTATACAGTAATATAGTATATACATTATTATATATAAATATAAAGAAATACTGAAATATATATATAAGTACATACTTATATATACATATATGCTTAATAGGTATTTAATTAATATACGTATACAAAATACATATATATATTCCTATTATATATAATACTAAATACAATATGTATATATATATAACACAGTATTTATACATGAGTATATATATATAAATACTAAACAATACAGAATATTATATATAATATACTGAAATACGTATAAAAATACAGAACTATACTAATATGCATCTACATAAGCTTGCAACATCAAATACATATGAAATTAATGGTATAAATATATAAAATCATATACCTATATGATGCTCGTGTCGAGGGCTTCCCGGTGGCTGACCGTCAGCGGCGGGGATGGCCGGACGGAGCTCCGGCGAGGCTCGGGATGGTCGGCAACAGCAGCAGCGGATCTGGACTGTTGGCACTGCGGGGGCAAGTGCGGCTCGGGGTGTCGTCGTCCGGCGCTGGGAGTTGACGGAGGGGGAGGTGGTTGGCCTGGGGAGGTGGTTGGCCCGGGGAGGGGTCTGTGAAGTTGGACGGCCGGGCGTTCAGCGGTGGCGGAGAGATCGGAGGTCGGGTGGTCGGCTTCGAGCTCGGGGGGAATGGACTCGGGTTGAGGACGGTGCTGCTGGTGGTTGCTGCCGTCGGCTAGGCGGCAGGTGGCGGTGGCTGGGGGTAGGGGAGAGGTCGGCGAAGGTGGTCGGGTCCTTGTGGGGGTGGCCGGAGGCGGTGGCCGGACTGAATAGGGCGGTGGGAATGAAAGGCAGGGGTAGGGCTCGGGTTGAGGCTTTAGTAAAAATAGGGTTTAGGTAGGGTTTTGCCTAGGTTTGTGTGCATTAAATGAGGTGAAATGATGCCCTATATGTAGGAGAGAGAGTGGGGATCCTGCCTAGGGATTAGGGTCGACTGTAGGAAATTTTTTGGGGAGTTGGGGAGATCCATCATGATGAGGGGAGGGCTAGGAATTTATTATTTCAAATGGAGGGTCATGATGTGCCCTCCTAAAGTAGTACAAGTACATAAAGAATGGGGGGGAAAATGCATGGTGAACAGTTAAGGAAATGTAGGTTCTTTCTCCATGTGGTTGGGCCAATGAGAGGGGGGAACCTCATTGCAATTTTGCAGAAAGGCCCCTGAATAAATTAAAATTTGCACAGATTCTGGAATTGGGGATTTGATGTAACAAAACACCATGTTTGGTGTTTTGCATTAGGCTAGGATGGTGTATGGTATTTTATATGAGGCTTGTGGGTGTGTGTGTGTGGGTTTGGGTTGGAGTTGGGTCTAATTCAAATGAGGTTAGGTCACCACATTAATTAATTCATAATTAATGCACCGGGTGTCTCTAATTTAATTTAACAAATACCGGGGGTCTAAATTGGGTTGGACAAGGGTCATTAGTGTGGTAGGCTCAGGGTGCAATAATGTCATGATCTGGGTTGGTCAAATCGGGTCGAGATTGGGTCTCAATTTCGATTAGAACGGACAATGAACGTAATTACGCAATTTATTTAATTTGCGTACGGACGTTTCTAACGATTTTTGTTCGACTAAAATCAGGCACGAAAATCAGTATTCGGGGGTTGCTCTAGGTTCATTATGATAGGTTAGTATGTTTAGGCCAAGTATGTGGAAATTATTTCAGGGTAACAGCTAGGGTAGTGTCCTAAAATAACAAATCACTGCACAGATAATATAATACTATAAAATAAATCTTAATTATATCTAGTTAACCCTAATTAGGCTATTTAAGTTAATTAACCCTAATTTCTGGTCGAGGGGGTTTACAAATAGGTGCTAGGTACTTATATCATTTCTTCCGGAGTCATTTTTATTATTCATATTGTTTATTCATCTGCTGATATAGCCTGGTTTTATAGACTCATATTCCTTTCTCGAGTTTATTCGAGCTTATGTGTTACTGGCGGCCAACTTTAGCATATGTAGCTCATTCTTGTATATTCTGATCATTGTGGATTGAGGCATAGATATTTATATTTACTTGATTATATAGATAGTAACCATTTTAATACAGCTTATACGTATTCGAGTCGGACCGGAGTCTGGTCGAATGCGTAGCTGGCATGTTACGTATTCCTAGTCCTACATATTTTAGGACTGGGGCGTGACAATAATTAGTTCCATACATTAGATCTATATTTTTATGTACAAAAAACTATCCCAAACCAATGAACAACCTTGACATGGACACGTCGCATCATGACTAGTTATAGTTCTTTGATAGTTGTTATATTTTACTGAAGTAAATAAATTCCTAAAATTAATGTATATTAATTCTAGAATATATTTAATGTATTAATTTCTTATTTAATCATATTTGGATGCCAACATGGAGGTTGTATTTCAAGGCTACGTGCCAAAGTTGGTTAGAATGACTAGTTATCGTCCGAAGAAAATAATGGCATGCAATACCGATGTTTGGTTATTTTTGAATATTTAAAAACAATTTTAGAATATTAATTATGATTAATTCAGTAATAAATGATGTTAAAATACATGATTAAGAGGTTCCACGCATGTTAAATGAATATGATAGCAATTATGCAAGTTTTGCGACATCGAAACGTTCCTACGTACATATAGGACTACGTGTAGCCAAACACATATAAGTTCCTATAAGTACGTATGGTATGTCGATGTAAGACACCCTCACAACGTATTTTGAGGGTGGTATGGTAAGTGTATCTTAGCACGTTGTTCAATGCGACGTAACTATTGGATTATTGGACAAGAACGTCAACTGAAAGTTGAGGTTGTGCAACGATCTTTCGTGTTATCCTAGAGTAGTTAGCGTGTGTGGTTATTGATTAGAATATATTTAATATGGCATCTTGGGTCTGCTACTCTTCCAGCAGAGGACATCGGTAGGACAGTATCACAGCCACAGACAGTAGGCAAGTATACCTTGCCATGATGTATGTAACACTCCAGTCCCAAAATATGTAGGACTAGGAATACGTAACATGCCAGCTACACATTCGACAAGACTCTGGTCTGACTCGAATACGTATAAGCTGTATTATAATGGTCACTGTCTGAATAATCAAGTAAATATGAATATCTATGCCTCAATCCATAATGAACAAAATACACAAGAATGAGCTACATGTGCTAAAGTCGGCCGCTAATAACACACAAACTCGAATAGACTCGAGAAAGAAATATGAGTCTATAAAACTAGGTTACATCAGCAGATAAATAAATAATATGAATAAATAACCATAACTCTGGTAAAAATGATATAAGTACCTGGTACCAAAGCCGACAAGACAAGCAACTCCATCAGCAACTTCAAAGGCTCCATAACCGTCTATGCTGCAAAAACTGGCAGGAGACCAGGTCCTCAGAGGGACGTAACAAGGTACAAGAAACAGCATGCCAAAAAGTAAAACAGTATAATGGCACATACTCAAGGGTAAACTACTGTAACCATCTATGTCACGACCCACACCCGGTTTAGGGGCACGAGTGCGTAGGTACGTCCAGCCTACGCCGCAGCATCGGCGGTAGAACGCTGTCTAGGTCATGTAACTATCAAATCAATCTCACGTGAATACCCAACTCCATAAGGAGACGGGGATATCATAAAATAATGCTAAAAATACTCAATCACAAAAACTAAAGCACGATGAGATATCAAGGCAAGCAAGAAATACAAGACATTTCTAACGACAAAATAATCATACCTGCAATCATTAACTTCCAATCCTCAAGTGTGTCAGAAACCAGTCTACTAAGGTCACAGTCTGGAAAAATATTTTTCAGTCAGGAAGAAGCAAAGTATATCTCTAAATAGCAGTTCTATATTAATGATATAAACTATGTAGCAGTTCTAGATGGAAATATACCAGAAGCATGTATAGGTACGAGAGATAAAAGAAATACTGGAAATAATGTAAGTAAATGCAGGAGAAGAAACAATATGTCCATGAGCAAGAACCTATGACTAAGTGTATGAGTACTAGCTTTAACATGTGATCGGCTTGGGAACTTGATCAGGCTGGTTACATGTGATTAGCTATGATTCATGTAAGGTCAGGCTAACCGTTGGTTAGCTATGATGCATGTAGAGGTCAGGCTAATCACACGTAACAGCTATGAAGCATGGAGATGGTCAGGCCGCACCCGACGTGAGATGTGGGGTGAGCTATGATGCATGAAAAGTTGGGTATGATCACATATCTATACTAAAATACTCCCCACCCCTGACTGGTATAGTGGATCCAATCATGGTACACTATGGCACGGGATTCCCTAGGGAGGTAGCAAGTCTCCCCGGGAATCAGTGTCTGTACATGCACAAGATAACAAGGAAACGAGTCTTGTACAAGCTACACCATGAATAAGGAATAATATCTCATGACGAGATCCGTGTATACCAATCCGTGTAACCAGCGTGTCAAGAGCATGGATATTTATACTAGATACAGTGAACATAGGAGATATCATAAATTAGAAACTAATCAGAGAATGTACTCGCCTTGGGTCCTTAGCTGGTAATTATTGATGTTCTGTTCCAGAGTATCCCCTGGGTAAACCAACAGTCCTATAACATATCACAAGCAAAACCACATTTGCATCAGATGCTACACTAACACAGTCTAAAAATACTGAGTTCGGGACTTCTCTAGGTATGATACCGGTCACCTAGGATCACCTAGTAGGGATACGTAAAACACATTACACTTATTAATACTTACAATATTTATACATGCACCAATTTAAATATATTTACAATATATATATATATGCCTTTTAAATATATATCTGATTTATACTAGTTGAACATTATATATGTATACTCATACATATGTTAACAATACATTTTAAAAAATATATATATATATTGTCAATGTTATTATTAAAATATATACTAATACTAGTACATCACATTAATTATAAATACAATACATTAATTGTATGTACAAGATATATATATATATATACATTTATACTAATTATACATATTTGAAAATATATTAAGTACATATATATATATACAAAATATATACATATACTAAACATTATATATTTTTATACCAAAATACCTACATATATATATTAAGGGAAATACACATATACATATTATACTATACCAATTGAACAATAAGGAGATATATATATATATATATCAAAATAGTACGTATACTATTACATTTTATATACCAAAATACGTATTTGCATATATATATCAATCAACATTATATATATATAACTAATCAAAGAATGTGTATAATGCCACCCTCCTCAAGGTGATCCCAAATGAAATAGCAGTTAGTTCCAATGGGTCCGGAGCAGTCCAAATAGCTAGAATCTATATAAAGAAGTCCAAGATCGGAGTTCGGCACGAAAACCGAGATAAGGATTCCAGGCTAATAAGAGAAGGTCGTTGTTCGTTATTAAGGTAACATCTTAATTGAATGAAAATTATTTCGAAATTATTTTGAACAATAATTACAATTTAAAAGTTTATTTATACAGATTTAGAATTTACATAAAAGCCAATATATTTATATATCTCTAGTAATAATTTGGCTACCAGTCCAATTAAACAATTTTGAACTTATTTTTATTATTGGAACTAATAATATAACCCAAAAATTATTATAGTTTTTCACATAATCAAATCCTTATATTTATTACTAAACTAAATAAAAACTAAACTATTTAAATATAAATTAACTAATTATATTAACTACTGATTAAATAAATTAACTACTGGTTATAATTTAAATTACTGATTAACAAATTAATTACTAATTAACGAATTAATTAACTAATTAAGAAATAATTAACTACTCTAATTATAAATTAAACTAATTATATGAAATTACTAAACTAATTAATTAATAATTAACTACTAATCTAATTAACTAACTAATCTATTATATTAACTAACTGATTAATATATAATTAATTACGTTTAACTCACTATTACTTCACAGAAGAAAAGGGGAAAAGAAAAGAGGGCTCACATTTGGGGAGGTGTCTCCGTCGTCGTCGGGGTTCGCCGGGGTCACGCGGGCACGGCGTCGGCGCGGTGGGGTCTCGCCGGGGTCGGGCCGGCAAGGCGTCGGCGGAGCTCAGTCTGCTGTGGCGGGTGCTCGGCTCGCGGCGGCGGCGGTTCTGGGTTCGACGGGTTTGAGGCGGATCCAAGGCGGCGGTCGACTCGGCGAGGGTGAGGAGGTCCGAGGCTGGACACGATGGGTTCGGTGTACTGTGGTGGAGGTGGATGTGTCCGGGTGTTGGACACAGGGTTGGGTGTACTGTGGTGGAGGTGGATGTGTCCGGGTGTGTCGGACACGAAAAAAAATCTGATTGTACTGTTGTAAATCTGGACACAGAAAATGAATGGATACGGTGGGACATCCGGGGTCGGACCCGAGGCCAACACGGCTGACACGGTAATGCTGGACACACGGACACGAGCACACAAAATGGTGGTAGTTTGTTGGCTTGTGGGGATTTGTGAGGGCTAACTAGGGTTTCTTAGGAATGGTGATGAGGGACTTAAATAGGGAGAGAGGGTGTGGGATGAAGGGTGAGGTTTGGCCCAATAATGGATGGCCCAGATCATATATATCCAAGGCTAACTGATTCTGAATAGCGACTAATTAATGCATATTGCAAAAATCTCCGAAAGTATGTAATTTATTTATTTACTATCCCAAATAAATTTTAAAAAAATTTATTATGAAGAAAATAACTAGTCCTTTAAATAATTTTTTTTATCAAATAAATAATTTTATGATTGCAAGCCAAAAAATATTTGTAACTAGAAAAATATATATATATTATTATTTATTTATTTATTTTATAATACATCGACATTTAGGAAAAATAATTTTTTATAAAAGATTTTAAATTACTTTCTAAAATCGACCATTGTTCAAAAATCAAATACAAGAATTCAAGGAGAAATTATTTTATAAACTTGGTATTTAAAATAACTTAAAAATCTAATTATTTCGGAAATTGGAAATCGGAGGTTACAAGTCTACCCACCTTAGAAAAATTTTGTCCTCAAAATTTAGGATCCTCAATAATTGTCTT
The DNA here is from genome assembly GCA_036927795.1 of Iris macrosiphon. Classification (NCBI taxonomy): domain Eukaryota; kingdom Viridiplantae; phylum Streptophyta; class Magnoliopsida; order Asparagales; family Iridaceae; genus Iris; species Iris macrosiphon. Next base: position 51,285,783 of record JAYESA010000003.1, read on the forward strand.
TACTCATCATATTATTTCTATCAAATTTAAATTCAACCTAATAATCATGAAGTAATTCCATATCGTTATTTCACAACCTTTCAAAATTCTATACATCATATTCTTGAAAATCTTCGATTTTTAAAAATCAAATCCCCTTTTTTTTTTTTTTTTCTCCTCCAAAAAATTTAAGTTCGTATCTAAATACCCCAGGATTTTAAGATCCAATCCTCCAATTGAAATCCAATCCATGCATATTTATAAAAATTGAATCCCAAAATTAAATTTTTACCCACTAATCCATCATCATCTTACTCCTCTAACTCAAATTCAATTGATGCTTATTCAAATCTAAGTTCTCCTCCCGAGAATTGAATTCGACACCATTTCATTAACGATTTTATTTCCTGATTTCCTTTTTCCTCAAAATACTCAACAATGCGATATTTTTGGAATCTTCAATGCAACATTCATAATATAAAATATAAAATTTCTATCTTACAATCAATTAGATAGAATGATAATTTCCCAAAATTTCTCAAATTTTTAATAACCAATTCAATCATATCAAGACCTTTCCTAAAATTAATAAATCCTCAAATTTTGCCCTGTGAATTTCTTAATTCTCCATTTAAGTTAATGTTTATCCTTGAATTTCAATCATACCTCGATTTTTAAAAAATCAATGATCCATCAACTCTGTTATAACAACCCCTAAATTCTTTATTTAAATTAATGCTCATCCACAATTTAATCATCTTGTCCCTTTTTGTCAGTCATAACCTTGTCATAGATCTTTGCTATGTTCAAAACCCTAATGATCATGGGTTAAGAAAACTCTACCTACAGCCATGCAATTTAAGAAAAATATATAGGTCATGTATCTTTTGTCATGGTATTTCAGTCTCTGTTAAGGTGTACTACTAGTTTTATTCTAACAAGAAATCATGCATACGAACTACAGTATTAGAAAAATCAACCAATCGAAAAACAAAAAAGGAACATTAGGAGGGAAGGAAGAACCTGCTAACATATTACTTACGGTATCTGCTATCTCTAACAAACTCTTAACTCTAACACATTCACTAACTAATTCCTATTCCTGTATACTGGTATCCATCTCAACTAATCATTAATCCACAAGATCCATGAATATATCTGTATTGCACACACCTGTCTATTGATGCCAAAATCTGATGCCAAGAATCTCTAATATAACCATGATTCAATAATGCATCCAAGTTGATACCTCTATCTCTTTAGTACCATACCCTCTGTCAGTTCCCGTTCCTACTATAATTGTTCATACTAGTCGTTCTTATCACTCAAATATACGTCAAGTGCAACACCATACTAAATACTGCTATTTCCAATACAACTTTAGATGGACACCCAAGTCAGTCTGCGGTGCCATCTCAATCATGCTCAAATCACCAGATCCTTACACATGTATATCATCTACTCATATATTAATATTCATATCTCTCATCTACCATAAAATTAATCCTCAAAATAATCGTCAAGGTTTAACTTCTCGATCAACTTAAAAATAAATTGCATATACCTCCTCAAAATCAGATACTCAAATATCGAAAAAAGTAATCACTTTTAAAATCCTTATAGCTTTGATTATGTTTATTGAATTGAATTCGAATACTCAAAATTTTAATAACATAAAATCTTAACTCCTCTAAATTCTTAAAAATTAAAATTCATTCCCACTCTTCAATTTATAACTTTAAATCCTCAAGTATACAGATAGATACTCCCAGTCTCTAATACTCAAGGTCCCCACAAATACACCAATCTAATTATCATCGCACGAAGAACTTACTGTTATTAGCACCTTGCTCAACAAATATTTGATATAGGATCACTAGCACTATTGGTATGGTAACACTAGCTGCATCATTAGATTATCTCATCAAACTTATTACAAATCACGATCACTTGCACTTTCCATAATACACATGCCTTACTTCAATCTCAAGGGTAGGCATATGGTTCCATATCTCGATTGAGGTATAAGCATATCTCTTAAACCTTTTACAGCCTGTTAAACTATTCTGTGATATATTTCACAACTTTCATTACCAATATTGATATTTCTCCACTCATGGCATCTCATTAAAACCCTTTATGTATATATTTCTTTACTCTTGATCCATCCAGTATCAATCATCAAATTGAATATCATGCTCCATTAATCTTTAACGCAATTCCTTGATACTTAATTGTTTACATAGATCATCCAATTACATAATTTATTGACTATCCGGGACGGGTATGCCGGCTCTGATACTAACTCTTGAACTATCACTGATACTTTATTCTCTCTTTCTACTCACAGTCTCTAATGACACTTATCCTAGAACCATTTGTACAAGGTACAATGCTAAGGGCTAACTCTAGTTTAAAGCCTACTGCTCACATGTCCAACTAAGAAACACCTATAACTCACTAACAACACTCAACCAATACTAATACTCAAGACACAGCCATAATTATAAGTCATTAATTATCACACTAACAAGGATCCTTAAAGAAATAAGGCTCAAAAGAACTGGATCAAGGACGGAAGGTATCTTTACTGCTAGTAAAGAAAAGAAGCGATGGAACAAAGTCCTGGAATGACATAAATAGATAAGTCTTGAGATGATACTTTAAGAACCAATTTAAGATACAACCTGATAATCATACACGTCTGTCTGAAATCATGACACTCAGAATCCTTGCCACGCCAGTAAGCATAGATGCGATAAACGATAGGTTTCGTAACTAAGGTATGCAACTCTATAATCATGTCGTCTAGAATCTTCACCACGCCAACCGGTATGGCTGCGAGAGACTCTAAGTTTCATAACTATAGTATGTACATCCAAGTCAGGTTCCTACATTCTCGTCACCACAGCTAATATGGCTGCGATAAACTCTAAGGTCCATAACCAAAGTAGATGTTTTACCTTTCTCACTGTTCTCATCAAGATATGTCATCAGATGATACCGTAAATTTTAGCCCGTAAAATTCATCTCGATAGGAAATTAACTCAACAACGATACCAAGAATTAAATTTAACAACTGGTCAACAAGAATCAAACTCAACAATGATACCAAGATTTTAATTTAATAACTGATCAATAAGGATCAAGTTCAATAACAACAAGTGAGAGCAGACGGGAACAAGGGGGAAGGATTTAAATTGGAAAATTTATAATGAGACTCTCAAGGGTCGTCCCAGGAATCTCTCAATTAATTTAGTGATTGAGTATCCTCTCTCATCCTAGTATCCTATGTCCTATATTCTATAGCAGGTACGCAATAGTACAACTATGACGTCGCACTACTATGATATCGCACAACTAGCGAAGTCTGACCTGCATGGGCCACCACTAAAACGTGTCACGACCCGCACCCGGTTTAGGGGCACGAGTGCGTGGGTACGTCCAGCCTACGCCGCAGCATCGGTGGTAGAACGCTGTCTAGGTCATGTAACTATCTAATCAATCTCACGTGAATACCCAACTCCATAAGGAGACGGAGATATCATAAAATAATGCTAGAAATACTCAATCACAAAAACTAAAGCACGATGATATATCAAGGCAAGCAAGAAATACAAGACATTTCTAACGACAAAATAATCATACCTGCAATCATTAACTTCCAATCCTCAAGTGTGTCAGAAACCAGTCTACTAAGGTCACAGTCTGGAAAAATATTTTCCAGTCAGGAAAGAGCAAATTACATCTCTAAATAGCAGTTCTATATTAATGATATAAACTATGTAGCAGTTCTAGATGGAAATATACCAGAAGCATGTATAGGTACGAGAAATAAAAGAAATACTGGAAATACTGTAAGTAAATGCAAGAGAAGAAACAATATGTCCATGAGCAAGAACCTATGACTAAGTGTATGAGTACTAGCTTTAACATGTGATCGGCTTGGGAACTTGATCAGGCTGGTTACATATGATTAGCTATGATTCATGTAAGGTCAGGCTAACCGTTGGTTAGCTATGATGCATGTAGAAGTCAGGCTAATCACACGTAACAGCTATGAAGCATGGAGATGGTCAGGCCGCACCCGACGTGAGATGTGGGGTGAGCTATGATGCATAAAAAGTTGGGTATGATCACATATCTACACTAAAATACTCCCCACCCCTGACTGGTATAGTGGATCCAATCATGGTACACTATGGCACGGGATTCCCTAGGGAGGTAGCAAGTCTCCCCGGGAATCAGTGTCTGTACATGCACAAGATAACAAGGAAACGAGTCTTGTACAAGCTATACCATGAATAAGGAATAACATCTCATGACGAGATCAGTGTATACCAATCCGTGTAACCAGCGTGTCAAGAGCATGGATATTTACACTAGATACAGTGAACATAGGAGATATCATAAATTAGAAACTAATCAGAGAATGTACTCGCCTTGGGTCCTTAGCTGGTAATTATTGATGTCCTGTTCCAGAGTATCCCCTAGGTAAACCAACAGTCCTATAACATATCACAAGCAAAACCACATTTGCATCAGATGCTACACTAACACAGTCTAAAAATACTGAGTTCGGGACTTCTCTAGGTATGATACCGGTCACCTAGGATCACCTAGTAGGGATACGTAAAACACATTACACTTATTAATACTTACAATATTTATACATGCACCAATTTAAATGTATTTATAATATATATATATATATGCCTTTTAAATACATATCTGATTTATACTAGTTGAACATTATATATGTATACTCATACATATGTTAACAATACATTTTAAAAAATATATATATATATTGTCAATGTTATTATTAAAATATATACTAATACTAGTACATCACATTAATTACAAATAAATACATTAATTGTATGTACAAGATATATATATATATACATTTATACTAATTATACATATTTGAATATATATTAAGTACATATATATATACAAAATATACACATATACTAAATATTATATATTTTTATACCAAAATACCTACATATATATATTAAGGGAAATACACATATACATATTATACTATACCAATTGAACAATAAGGAGATATATATATATATATATCAAAATAGTACGTATACTATTACATTTTATATACCAAAATACGTATTTGCATATATATATCAATCAACATTATATATATATATAACTAATCAAAGAATGTGTATAATGCCACCCTCTCAAGGTGATCCCAAATGAAATAGCAGTTAGTTCCAATGGGTCCGGAGCAGTCCAAATAGCTAGAATCTATATAAAGAAGTCCAAGATCGGAGTTTGGCACGAAAACCGAGATAAGGATTCCAGGCTAATAAGAGAAGGTCGTTGTTCGTTATTAAGGTAACATCTTAATTGAATGAAAATTATTTCGAAATTATTTTGAACAATAATTACAATTTAAAAGTTTATTTATACAGATTTAGAATTTACGTAAAAGCCAATATATTTATATATCTCTAGTAATAATTTGGCTACCAGTCCAATTAAACAATTTTGAACTTATTTTTATTATTGGAACTAATAATATAACCCAAAAATTATTATAGTTTTTCACATAATCAAATCCTTATATTTATTACTAAACTAAATAAAAACTAAACTATTTAAATATAAATTAACTAATTATATTAACTACTGATTAAATAAACTAACTACTGGTTATAATTTAAATTACTGATTAACAAATTAATTACTGATTAACGAATTAATTAACTAATTAAGAAATAATTAACTACTCTAATTATAAATTAAACTAATTATATGAAATTACTAAACTAATTAATTAATAATTAACTACTAATCTAATTAACTAACTAATCTATTATATTAACTAACTGATTAATATATAATTAATTACGTTTAACTCACTATTACTTCACAGAAGAAAAGGGGAAAAGAAAAGATGGCTCACATTTGGGGGAGGGGTCTCCGTCGTCGTCGGGGTTCGCCGGGGTCACGCGGGCACGGCGTCGGCGCGGTGGGGTCTGCCGGGGTCGGGCCGGCAAGGCGTCGGCGGAGCTCAGTCTGCTTTGGCGGGTGCTCGGCTCACGGCGGCGGCGGTTCTGGGTTCGACGGGTTTGAGGCGGATCCAAGGCGGCGGTCGACTCGGCGAGGGTGAGGAGGTCCGAGGCTTGACACGATGGGTTCGGTGTACTGTGGTGGAGGTGGATGTGTCCAGGTGTTGGACACAGGGTTGGGTGTACTGTGGTGGAGGTGGATGTGTCCGGGTGTGTCGGACACGAAAAAAATCTTATTGTACTGTTGTAAATCTGGACACAGAAAATGAATGGATACGGTGGGACACCCAGGGTCGGACCCGAGGCCAACACGGCTGATACGGTAATGCTGGACACACGGACACGAGCACACAAAATGGTGGTAGTTTGTTGGCTTGTGGGGATTTATGAGGGCTAACTAGGGTTTCTTGGGAATGATGATGAGGGACTTAAATAGGGAGAGAGGGTGTGGGATGAAGGGTGAGGTTTGGCCCAATAATGGATGGCCCAGATCATATATATCCAAGGCTAACTGATTCTGAATAGCGACTAATTAATGCATATTGCAAAAATCTCCGAAAGTATGTAATTTATTTATTTACTATCCCAAATAAATTTTAAAAAAATTTATTATGAAGAAAACAACTAGTCCTTTAAATAATTTTTTTTTTATCAAATAAATAATTTTATGATTTCAAGCCAAAAAAATATTTGTAACTAGAGAAATATATATATTTTATTATTTATTTATTTATTTTATAATACATCGACATTTAGGAAAAATGATTTTTTAGAAAAGATTTTAAATTACTTTCTAAAATCGACCATTGTTCAAAAATCAAATACAAGAATTCAAGGAGAAATTATTTTATAAACTTGGTATTTAAAATAACTTAAAAATCTAATTATTTCGGAAATTGGAAATCGGAGGTTACAATCTATGTGATATTCAAATGAGAGTATGGTATCGTTCCCCGGGCTGGTACTCACAAAATATCCCAATGGACACTTCCGTATGCTAATAGTACACTCAAGACTCCGTGTGGGGGAACCAGGAGGAAGATGTATATATATAAGGTTGGTACACACGAAAGATCCTAATGGATACTTCCGTATGCTAATAGTACACTCAAGTAGTAATAGTAAAATATGCCCAGAGCACGATGAAGACTCTCCCCACCCAATGTAACCTCATGTCTCAATCAAGACACGCAAGATCATGATCTCTAACTATCAACACAAGTCATAGTCAATATGTATAACTATAATTATCACTATAGTATGCATCATGTAGTCCTATCCAGAGTCCAAGTACCACGATCAAGTCGAGAAAGACTCTGCCACATGAATATCGTGTCAAGTGTCATACGGTCAGATGTGCAAATAACATATGCACAAAATATTGGTTCGGAAGAATGTCTCTCTAACTACGATACTCGACTCCGCAGAGGATGTCGGTACCCGAATCTTGTCCGGATACAAAGTATCGTTTAACGGCCCTAGGCTCACAAGTACATCAATAAGCCACAAAAATATAATATCCAATGCATAAATAATATCAAATAAATAATTTAGAACTGTAAACATCTTGGCAAGGTACACTTGCCTGGTTCTGCAGTCAATGGTGGTAAAGATGATCCCGCGTCCACTCCTTCAGAATTTAATTGACCTAAATACCAATTAAATACTTAAGGGTCAATCATGAATTCTTGTAATTATAACTTAATTATATAATTTCTTTGATGCTATGCAAAACTAAGCCCGTTCTTATTTCTAACAACTTTGCTTACTTTTACAGGGTATCGGGACCTAGTTTTGGTTTTTGACTTCCGAAGTTAAAGTTTAATTCCCCAATTAAAGGACATAGAAATAAATCATAATAAATTATATATATTTCAGATTTAAACATGATTTATACGAATTTATAGCAATAAATTCCAGATTTGACAAAAATAACATATTTCAAGATTTTGGCTACTTTAGGTTAATTAGTTTTATCCGAAACTTGTTCGAGATATTGCTAGTCCATTAGTATGGTTTATATTTAAAAAAAAATATTTTATGTCATATTATATTCTGATTTAAGCTCAAAAAATATTTACCCATTTATTTCTTCCAAAATAACCTCTATTTACTAGCAAAATAATGTCATAAATATAAATTTGAAATACTTTATTTCCAGAATTAAAACACTTATAAATTCTATTTTTGGAATTAAGATCAAACTCTCCAACAATCATATCACAAAGTCATGTTGTGCGTCGACTAGGTATTCTGGCAACTTGATGCTAGTTTGTACATGCAACATTACCAACTTGAGTAATAAAGTATTTTTAATATAAAATTATATTATTTAATTTTCTAAAATTTAATAATAATTATATATATATATATATATATATATATATATATATATATATATATAATTATATCACATTATTCATGCAACCATCTCAACTAGGTTATCTAGCTATTCTTGCAACTTAGCCAAGTAGTCTTTGCATCTAATCTGTCCATCAGCATAAAATATGATTAATTATATAATTATAATATTTATATTCTAAATTAATAAAATATAATTTTTTGGAATTATTTTATATATATTTATTATGGCAATACTCATTGAACCTTGTCTACCATTGGTGCGTCGTGTCCGTGTCATGATTGTTCGATTTCCTTGGAATAGTTTTTTTACATAGAAATACGGGTTTCTCATATATGGAGTTAATCATTCTCATCATCTAATATTATCTTGAGTTACACAATCTTTGGTTCATGGAGAATAGGAAAAATAATCTAAGTTGGAAGACTTACCCGTATGTGATTACGGCGTGGCCCTTTCTCGCGACACGGACCCTTCGGAGCACCAAACGACTCCAAACTCTACGAAACTTGAGGGAGTGCTTAAGGATTTCATATAGAAGGTAAATATTAAGTTTGGAGATGGTTTTTAGGGCTATGATGGGGGTGGACAGCAGCTGCAACAAGCAGTCAGCCTCTAGGGGTGGCTAATCTCTTACTTTAGGGCTTGTCAGCTTGTGGGGGATGAAGTAGAGGTTAGGAAGGAGTAAAAAAGAAGTGAAAAAGGAGAGGGAGAGGCTGAAGGGGTCTTAGAAGAGAGAAGGGAGGATATAGGGGTGGCCACGAAGAGGGAAGTAGATGTTAGGGTTAGAGTTTGGTGATAAGTTGATATATATAGGGCCATTTTAAATAGATTTAAATAAAGGAGGGGGTTATCCTATTGCTAGTAGGATTCGGCGAAGGGGGGCTGCTCTTGGCCTAAATTTTGAGGGTGGGGTTGGTTGTTATGGTTAGGATTGGATAAGATTTGGTTGTTGGGTTGGTTAGGGAAGTAGTTAGGTAGTTATTTGCCAACTAGGTTGCCACCTATACAACTTTCTATAGTTAGAACTCCTATAAATAGAAATAAATCAATTTATATATCATATATATATATATATATATATATATATATATATATATATATATATATATATATATATATATATATATATATATAATATTTTTATATGAGGATATTTGGGGTGCACTACATGCCTACATGTGTTTGGATTGGGTTTGGGTCAAGTTCTAGTCAAAAGGAGCCAATTTTACGGTAACCGTAATTCTAGACGTTTGTCAATATTTTTGGAGCATGGGGGAGATCAAATAAATGCAACATCTATGTTCCAACTATATTTGACTCAATTAAGATTATTATTATAAATTTTGTTTGAAGGAAAATGTCGTGCATTGCTCGAAATATCAAAGCATTGGCAAAGGGTCATATATATTAAAAAGAATTTTAGAAATTAATTCTTTAAATCTATCAAATTAAATAAAATAATAAAAATAATTATAAATTACCAAATTATTCCTATTCTAAAATGAGAGGCTTACAATCTACCCGCCTTAAAAGAATTTTGCCCTCTAAATTTATGATCTTCAATAACGTATATATTTTTTTCTCCATCAAAATTCAAGCAATATAATCATGTAGTCAAATCACTTTTGTTATTTAACAAAGTCATCAAAATTTATTTTATCCTCACAGCTTAAATTTTAAATTAAATCTTTGAAATTCAAATTTATCTTCAAAATTTTAAAGTTCAATAATTTTTTTTAAATTAGATTCTTAAGTCGTAACTATTAATTACAATATAATATTATTTCCTCAAAATTTTAAATCTCATTTATGACTGTCTTCAAAAATTTAATAATTCAATCCTTCAAATTTAATTCCATATCTAAACTTAAAAAATCAAATTCAAAAATTTATTTCCATCCTTAAAAATTTGTATCTCATATTGTAGTCAGTTCTTAAAATTTTCTAATAATTTAATTTGTTCTTATAGCCATAATTTGTCTTGTCCTCACTGCCATTACGTATATACGAATTTTTGGTATTAAGATTAATGATCATCCTCAAACATCAGTTAATGAGTCAATCCTAAAAATATTAAAGGTTAAAAATAATTTCTCAACTTAAATTCTACTAATACATATCTCATGAATAAATTTAAATATTCAAAGTCTCATCATCAAAATTTGAATTTGAAATCTACTCCATCAAGCGTTTCTCTCAAAAAAATTCTTTAAATTTTGAATTCAAATTAAGTCCTTAAAAGTCAATTCTATAAGTGATAAAGTCAATCTTTATATTATGATTCTATTGATATATCCCAACCCATAAATCAAATCTCAATATTATATTGAACTCCTAACACTCAAAATCCTCAACATTATCCTTGAATTTCTTGAATTATATCTCAAAATTTTAATTAAAATTTTAAAATTAAATCTTCAAAATTTAACTACTTCAAGATTTAAACTCCTCAAATTTAAATTAAACTCAATTGTCACCTTTAAAAATTATTATTGTTCTACTCATTCAAGTTTCTTTAAAATTATCAAAATTAAATTCATAAGATCCCAAGCCCTTAAATTCTTAAACTTGAATTTTATTCCAACCTTCGAAATATAATTTGAATCCAAATCTTGTATTCCACTATCTATGATGTTAATCTTCTTAATTTTCTTAAAATTTAAATTTAATAACCTAATACTCAAAATTTTAAATCCAATCTCCAAAATTTTATTCTCCAAATTTAAATTCCAAAATTTAAACTCTGCTATATTTAAGCCCTTCAAATTTAAAAAGAAAATAAATCCATATTATGGCCTTTCCAAAATTTAAAATTCAATCTTACCATATAATAAATTTAAATTTTATCCTCAAAGTTTGTCTAATTTCACTATTTTAAAATTCAATTCTCAAATAGTCTTCTCCTCAATTTCTCAAATTTTTTTTTTGAAACGATAATACCGATAACTTAATCAATTTCATCCTCTATAACATCATTAAACCTAGCAATCATAAATCTACCCAACAAAATAATTTATATATGGCATATCTAATTCTAGCCAACCTTCTAAGATCAAATCAAATCCCCAAAATTTATAATCTTTAATACATTATATCTTTATTTCATCAAATCTCAAAACTTAATTTAATTCCATCTATTCTTAAATTTTAAATCCAATCACAAGGTTTAAAATAATCTCATCTAAAATTTTAAATTTTAAAAATTGTTCCATCAAATTTTACTCCTCTATATTTTTTTTCTTTATATAGTCAACCATAATTTTCTTACCATAATTTTTACTTACCTTTAATTCAACAATTATCTCAAAACTTACTCAAATTCACCAAATATTATTTAACCTCTAAAATGTTCTCAAGGAAATATAAATCTATTTTATCAAACTTTTCTCAAAGTTTTAAAAGTTTAAATTCTATCATTTAGAATTTCCAATTTAAATCCAATTCCTCAAAACTTCATTTAATAACTCTATCTCAATAATTCAAGTTTAAATCCAATCCTCTAATTTAAATACAACCATTGCATATTTTCTTGAATAAATTTTAATTTAAATTCTCATCCATAAAATTTGAATTTAAAACTATTCTCTCGATCTTATATTATTATTTTTTACACAATACTCAAACAATAAAATAATTATGAAATCTTCAAATGGAGATTCGCCAACATTCTGCCTCATCATATCGTAAAATTCTCAAATTTAGATTCCAAGTCAAATCTTAACAAAATCTTCAAACTTAAACCCCACAAAATTTAAATGACTCACGATTCTTAAAATCTAAATTTAAATTTATCACATAATCTCTTTTAAATTTAAACACAAATCCAATCATATCATAATTTTTAAAACTTATGGCTTAACAAAATCGACAATGCTGTCATATCAAATTCTCAACCCTTTATTTAAATAAATATTTATTCTTAAAATTTTAAACTCCATAATATTTTAATTCATCCAAAATATTTTAATTTAAAATTTTAAATCTATTACATCATAATTGTCTTAAAATTTTAAATTAAATAAATCTATAGCTCCTTATCACATTATTTTTTCTCAATTCAAAACGGAATACCCCTTTTTTAAATCACATAGAAGTGTTAGCCTCAAAGCACCAAAATTTGACAATTCTTATCTTCATCAATTGATTAACTTCTAAACCAATTCGCTAGTCGAGAAGCCAACCCACCTTAGATAAAACTCTCTTATCAAAACACAATATTATATTCTAAAATAAAATCATTCGCATACATCTAAAATGTTTATCGAATAGTAACCCATCACTTCTAATCTAGGCAATTGATACATTCTATCTTGTTTTAGGTTCCTACTGGTAATGTCTTAATCTATTCTCACTCTAATATCAAAAAATTATCTACCATAATATTTACTACTCAGGTAACCATCTACTTACAAATAATCTATCAAATATGTCTTCTCCGTCTTGACAAAAATCTTCTCCTGGGGAGATCACCGTGCACGAGTGTTCGTCTCTCCGAGTTAGGGAAAAACGAGAATCAAAGAATAAGAGTTCAAAGAAAGTATGGATGATTATAATTTTGAGGTTCCAGGACGATATTAGAAATCAAAGAAAGTTCCAATAGCAATTGTGGATTGAGATCCTAACAACCATATCCTAACTACTGGCTCGCTCGGCATAATAACGTAATCGAAATGATATGCTCTGACCTGCATGGGTCACTACAAAAACATGTAACGTCCTAGTCCCAAAATACGTAGGACTAGAAATACGTAACATGCCAGCTACGCATTCGACAAGACTCTGGTTCGACTCGAATACGTATAAGCTTTATTATAATGGTCATTGTCTAAATAATCAAGTAAATATAAATATCTATGCCTCAACCCATAATGAACAAAATACACAAGAATGAGCTACATGTGCTAAAGTCGACCGCCAGTAACACACAAACTCGAATAGACTCGAGAAAGAAATATGAGTCTATAAAACTACGTTACATCAGCAGATAAATAAACAATATGAATAAATAACCATAAATCCGGTAGAAATGATATAAGTACCTGGTACCAATGCCTGCAATACAAGTAACTCCATCAGCAACTTCAAAGGCTCCATAACCGTCTATGCTGCAAAAACTGGCAGGAGACCAGGTCCTCAAAGGGACGTAACAAGGTACAAGAAACAGCATGCCAAAAAGTAAAATAGTATAATACCACATACTCAAGGGTAAACTATTGTAACCATCTATGTGATATGCAAATGAGAGTATAGTATCGTACCCCGGGCTGGTACTCACGAAAGATCCCAATGGACACTTCCGTATGCTAATAGTGTACTCAAGACTCCGTGTGGGGGAACCAAGAGGTAGATGTATATACATAGGGCTGTACTCACGAAAGATCCCAATGGACACTTCCGTATGCTAATAGTACACTCAAGTAGTAATAGTAAAATATGCCCAGAGCACGATGAAGACTCTCCCCACCCAATGTAACCTCACGTCTCAATCAAGACACGCAAGATCATGACCTCTAACTATCAACACAAGTCATAGTCAATATGTATAACTATAATTATCACTATAGTATGCATCATGTAGTCCTATCCAGAGTCCAAGTACCACGATCAAGTCGAGAAAGACTCTGCCATATGAATATCGTGTCAAGTGTCCTACGGTCAGATGTGCAAGTAACATATACACAAAATATGGGTTTGGAATAATGTCTATCTAACTACGATACTCGACTCCGCAGAGGATGTCGGTACCCGAATCTTGTTCGGACATAAAGTATCGTTTAACGGTCCTAGGCTCATAAGTACATCAATAAGACACACAAATACAATATCCAATGCATAAATAATATCAAATAAATAATTTATAACTATAAACATCTTGGCAAGGTACACTTGCCTGGTTCTAGAGTCAGTGGTGGTAAAGATGATCCCGCGTCCACTCATTCGGAATTCAATTGACCTAAATACCAATTAAATACTTAAGGGTTCAATCATGAATTCTTGTAATTATAACTTAATTCTATAATTTCTTCAATGTTATGCAAAACTAAGTCCGTTATTATTTCTAACAACTTTGCTTACTTTTATAGGGTATCGGGACCTAGTTTCTTGGTTTTTGACTTCCAAAGTTAAAGTTTAAGTCCCCAATTAAAGAACATAGAATTAAATCATAATAAATTATATATTTCATATTTAAACATTATTTATATAAATTTATAGCAATAAATTCCAAATTTGACAAAAATAACATATTTCAAGATTTTGGCTACTTTAGGTTAACTAGTTTTGTCCAAAACTTGTTCGAGATATTGCTAGTCCATTAGTATGGTTTATATTTATAAAAAAATATTTTATATCATATTATATTCTGATTTAAGATCAAAAAATATTCACCCATTTATTTCTTCCAAAATAACCTCTATTTACTAGCAAAATAATGTCATAAAGTCACCCAAAATATAGGCTAGTGGCCCTTATTTTTAGGGTTCAGGTTTGACATGCAAATACCATAAATATAAATTTAAAATAATTTATTTATAGAATTAAAACACATATAAATTCAATTTTAGGAATTAAGATCAAACCCTCCAACAATCGTATCACAAAGTCATGTTGTGCGTCGACTAGGTATTCTGACAACTTGATGCTAGTTTGTACATGCAACATTACCAACTTGAGTAATAAATTATTTTAAATATAAAATTATATTATTTAATTTTCTGGAATTTAATAATAATTATATATATATAATTATATCACATCATTCATGCAACCATCTCAACTAGGTTATCAAGCTATTCTTGCAACTTAGCCAAGTAGTCTTTGCATCTAATCTTTCCATTATCATAAAACATCATTAATTATATAATTATAATATTTATATTCTAAATTAATAACATATAATTTTTTGGAATTATTTTATATATATTTATCATGGCAATACTCATTGAACCTTGTCTACCACTGGTGCGTCGTGTTCGTGTCATGATTGTTCAATTTCCTTGGAATAATTTTTTTACATAGAAATGCGGGTTTCTCATATATGGAGTTAATCATTCTCATCATATAATATTATCATGAGTTACAAAATCTTTGGTTCATGGAGAATAGAAAAAATAATCTAAGTTGGAAGACTTACCCGTATGTGATTACGGCGTGGCCCTTTCTCGCGACACGGACCCTTCGGAGTACCAAACGGACTCCAAACTCCACGAAACTTGAGGGAGTGCTTGGAGGTTTCATATAGGAGGTAAATATTCAGTTTGGAGGTGGTTTTTAAGGCTATGATGGGGGTGGATAGCAGCTGCAACCAGCATCAAGCAGTCAGCCTCTAGGGGTGGCTAATCTCTTGCTTTAGGGCTTGTCAGCTTATGGGGGATAAAGTAGAGGTTGGGAAGGAGTGAAAAGGAAGTAGAAAAGGAGAGGAAGAGGCTGAAGGGGTCGTGGAAGAGAGGAGGGAGGATATAGGGGCGGCCACAAAGAGGGAAGTAGATGTTAGGGTTAGAGTTTGGTGATAAGTTGATATATATAGGGCCTTTTTAAATAGATTTAAATAAAGGAGGGGGTTATCCTATTGCTAGGGGGGTTCAGCCAAGAGGGGATACTCTTGGCCAAAATTTTGAGGGTGGGGTTGGTTGTTATGGTTAGGATTGGATAAGATTTGGTTGTTGGGTTGGTTAGGTAGTTATTTGCCAACTAGGTTGCCACCTATTCAACTTTCTATAGTTAAAACTCCTATAAATAGAAATAAATCAATTTATATATCATTTATATATATAATATATTTTTACATGAGAATATTTGGGGTGTACTACTTGCCTACATGTGTTTGGGTTGGGTTTGGGTCAAGTTCTAGTCAAAAGGAGGTAATTTTACGGTAACCGTAATTGTAGACGTTTGTCAATATTTTTGGAGCATGGGGGAGATCAAATAAATGCAACATACATTTTCCAACTATATTAGACTCAATTAAGATTATAATTATAAATTTTGTTTGAAAAAAAAGGTCGTGCATTGCTCAAAATATCAAAGCCATGGCAAAGGGTATATATTAAAAAGAATTTTTAAAATTAATTCTTTAAATCTATCAAATTAAATAAAATAATAAAAATAATTATAAATTACCAAATTATCTCTATTCTAAAATGAGAGGGCTTACAATGTATCATAGTTTCTTGCCTTAATTATTTTATTTAGTTATTATAGTTATTTGATATGTTGGTGTGTGTGTTTACCCTAGGACAGTAGGACGTTTCTTAGCGTCCGAACAAGATTCGGGTATCGATGCCACAAGCGGAGTCAAGTAACGTCACTTAGAGAGTTAATACCATGATCCTATTTTACGTGCTTGTATCCTTGCATGTCAGACCGTTGGACACTTGACACTATTTTATGTGACCGAATCCTTCTTAAGGTATTCAGGGTAATTCTGTATAGGATTACATGACTCGTGATATAAGACTTGCATATTATATACATATATCACTATGACTCATTGTACTATTAGAGGTCATGATCTTGCATATTATGGACTTGAGACGTGAGATTACATTGGGTGGGGAGAGTGTAAACCGCCAAATTTTTCAGGATTTTAAAAATAAATTTACGAAATTTTTCTGAATTTTTCTATGATTTTTTAGGAATTAAAATAAATGTTCTTCTGAATTAAATATTTTTAACTATTAAAATATATATTAAAATATTACAAAAATAATATTTTTGGGTGTAAAATAAAATATTAGACATAGGGTAAATTTTCTGGAATTTATTGGACCCCAGAACTATTTTTAAAGACCTAAAAACTAAAGTTTTTAAATAAACCAAACAAACCCACCTGAACCAACCTGAACCGAACCAAACCAACCCAAATCCTGAACCAACCCAGACCGGACCCAATCCTTAGCGGGTCGGGTCGGACCCATACTCGAACCCCGACCCAAACCCGCAACCCGAAATCCCTTTCTCCTTAACCAGCAGCCCCGCGACTCTCCGCCTCTGCCGATTCCCATCCGCCGGTCGTAACGGCCGCCCCGACCCTCCGGGTCCCCTCCCTGTAGCCGCGCCTTCTTCTCCCCCAATGCCTCCGGCCGATCCGCCTCCCCGATCTCCCTATTTAAACCCCACAGTTGCCACCCCTCCGCCGTGACCCTCGACCCCGAGCTCCATCATCCACCACCGCCTTCCCTCGGCCCGAGTCCCTCCGGCCGCCTTTGAAACCGACCCCCTCCAAAACCTCCACCATCAGCCACCACTGCCACTGACCACCACCTTCTCCCCCGCCGCTCCGACGATACCCCTCCCCTCCGATGATACCCCTCCGCCGACCCTGGCCACCGATCATCCCCACCAGCCACCTCGTCGAACCCCGCTGAACCCCGGCGCCTCCTCCAGCCGTGACTCCTCCGCCGACCCGAGCTTCTCCGACGACCTCCGGTGACCCGTCGACGACCGAGAAGCCGCAGCAGCTCCCCGAGCTCCGCCGTAGCCGTGTCACGACTCACCGCATATGCGAAATTCAATCGATTCCGAGCCATCATTCCGGTAAGTTTTTCTCTCCTCGCTGCCCCATTTTTTATTTTGTCAAAACCTGTGCGTACCCTGCGTGACCCTCTCGATACCCGTGCCATCGGTTGTACATATCGCGTCCTGTGGCGATCGCAAACTGCGACGCAAAATCAGAAAAATAAACCCCAAATTCTAAAAATTTAGAATTCGTCCCGAACTCCCCAGTTCACGACCATTTTGTGACCAACCTATGAAATGTTTTCAAAATTACCTTGAACAATTATTTAGACTAGATGACCAAGTTTTTAAACCCTATTTTAGTGTAATTTATTATGTTGTAGATTGTGATATTTTTGAGGCTAAAAATAACCAAAAGATTGGTTATTTAAATACGCTAATTTTCCTGGAACTGGGTGCGCCCCGCTAAACGGGATGACTTGGTCATGTGCAAACTTCACCAAAAGGTGTGCGCCATTACAACAAGTTGATTTGGATGTGCGTACACACCGAAATCAACACGTATCCATCGACAATATTCCGTATCGGCCATGTTCTGAAATTTGTTATAACTTCATGTATGCTCATTGTATTGAAACGAAACTTGCGCCATCGGACTCGTAGCAATACGCTGGTCCTGTGACCCAAGTTTGGTTCGATTCTGAGAACGTTAACAAAATCCCGTATCGTGGGCCCCACGACCCCACTTGATGGGCGATTTTGTGATCGGCTCACCGGAATCAAGTTCTGGATATTCCGTTGGGTTCGTATCATTATTCTGGACTTGTAGACACTAAGTTTGATGAATTTGGAGAATATTATCTCTGACACATTTTTCGGTGCGAAGCGGGCCACAGGTGGACCCCACTTTGACCAAAAACTGTCATTTTTGCCCCTGTGTCCAAATTGGACTTATGGACAGGCAATTCTATCTATTTGATGTCTTCTGAACATGATGGTAATATTTATTTCAGCAACCGAAGGAGTACCTGTAAATCTTGCTGATACCAGGGCAGTAGTTGGAGTTAGAACCCCAAGCAAGTGTACCTTGCCAAACTTGCAGTACCTGCTTCATATTGTTATCTTGATTTAATTATATGATAAATTGTTCAACCTAGGACCGTGTGACATTACTTAATGTCTGAACAAGATTCGGGTGTCAATCCCGTATGCGGAGTTGTGTAACATCACCTAGACATGGATATCGAGACCCTATATATTCTCGTGCTTGCATTATCAAGTACGTCATACCACAGGACATCTGACACTATTCATGAGACATAATCTTTCTGAGATATTCATGGTGATTCTGTATAGGTTACAGGTTTCATGACATATTCTTTATACACATGCTTAGATCTCATTATGACTTGCTACATTAGACATGATCTTACGTGTCATGGACATGAGATGTGTGATTACATTGTGTGGGGAGAGACACATAAGCTATAGGTTGATTATATTATGACGGTGTCGTAGCCTCTCCGAGCTAGACTCCTACATGATATCACTGCTACGGGTTCCCCAACACAGAGCTTGTAGTGGTCTCAGCCTAAGTTCTATTGATGCTCTCATCTTGTATATCACTTAGCTGGTTATATAGTTTACCCTATTAATTCATTTATTATTGCACTTCATTAATATAGCTTGAGTGATTCTTGTAACTTGCTATGTCCCCTGAGGACCTGGATCCGAATTATATCCCCAGGTTTAGTAGATGAGTTCTATTCCGAGGTATATGGAGCAGGAGCAAGAGCAGGAACAGACAGTGGAGCTGAACCGATCCCCAAGGACGAGGTTATCGCCGAGGATTTCTCTTGAGTATTTGTTTTATCTATACTCAGTATTTGTCATTATTAGACTCTTTCATTTCTGGTCTGTTGAACCATTATATCAAACTTATTATCGGGTTATTCCCCGATTTACTTTATGGAGACTTGATGATGGTTATATTTTATTTTGTTGTTATTATTTATATTTTCTTCTATGGATGAGATTAGATTGTGACATGTTATTTAGACCTTATTATTGTATTATAGCTTAAGTACACCCTGATGGGTCCATTAAATTGGGTTTGGCCATCGGTGTGTGCTGCTGGCCATTGCCACGTGTCTAACCCCTCTATATTTTGGGACTGGGGCGTGACATGATTTTTGTGGTAGCCCATGCAGGCCTATGACTAAATTACTTCGTTTTTAACTTAGGAATCGAGCAAGCCTGCAATAAAAATAAGATAAGTTATAGGATCTCATCCACTTGATTGAATCATTTTTGATCTCTATCGGATTCGAATTTCTTGACTTGCATCCTGCCTTGATTCCCTGTACGCCTCTTATAGTTTATTTTGGATGTAGAGTAATGGATCAATGAGCAAACAACGAGACTCCTGCAGGATCACCATGAGGTATTGTGGTAACCAACGAAGATGAAGTAACACTAGTGGATGGAGGTCAATCAGCACACCGAAGCAGTCAAGAAAATTAGCATGCCTCGAGAATCCAGCAGGTTGAAATTCCACCATCGAAGCAGTTTACTCCACCGATGCCTACTTTTCCACCCGGACAGCTTATGGACGGACAATAGATGGTTCAAATATTCTACGCAATGATGCAATCTCAAAAGAAGGTTCATCAAGAAGCCCAGCAAAGACAAGCGAAGTTCTTTGACGGACTTAGCTTTGAGCTACAGAAATTTATCAGCTACGTTGCAACTACTTCATACACGGACGTCCTTGCTGTAGCACGACCCATGGAGTGCGTCACCAGGAGAGAGTCCAGCCAGAAGGGGCCACATACATTAGCACCAGACCAACCACAATAGGAAAGAGCTGCAAAGCGATCACAAATGAATCTACCACAGGGAGTATTTACTCCACTAGCACTAGTCCTTCCTACTTGTCACTACTATGGCAAGGTAGGCCATCTCGCTAAAGAATACCGACAGAGATTGGGATTATGTTTAGCTTGCGGATCCAAACAACATTCGGTAAGGGATTGCTCTGAACGTCGAGAGAAAGCACTGATGATACATCGACCATCCACAATAGCACCAACCAGAGCACCACAAGCAGCACTCTTTCAACAGGCCCAGCAACAGTAGAGGACACCACCACAAGGACGCGGACAAGCTTTTGTGATAACCTTGGAGGACGCGCAGACTCGTGGAGTAGCAAATGCACGTAAGTTATTCATAGATGCATTGCTTTAGCACGTGCCTGTTAGTTCATGACGTTAGCCTTAAAACCTAGTATTTTGAACTGGTTAATAATTGATAACCTAATTTTCTAAGCTGTAGTTTTCTTTCCTCTAACCAGATTTCCTTCACTCTTGATTTACCTAACTTTTATTTTCTAGGAAAATACTTTATTCCTTCCCTAGGTGTTTTGTTTAAACACTCATCATTCGATATTTCTTTGATCATGATTCTTTGATTGTATCATGCTTCGAACAATGCTTGCAACCGTATCATCTCTTTTGACCGATTATTTCTTTCATTGCGAGGATGCAATCCTCTTATGGGGTATAGATTATAAACCCCCAGATTTTTTAGGATTTTAAAAATAAATTTTTGGAATTTTACTGAATTTTTTTATGGTTTTTCGGGAATTAAAATAAATATTCTTCTGAATTAAATTTTTTGAGTATTAAAATATATATTAAAATATTATTTTTGGGTGTAAAATAAAATATTAGACATAGGATAATTTTTCTGAAATTTATTGGACCCAGAACTATTTTTAAAGACCTAAAAACTAAAGTTTTTAAATAAAACAAACAAACCCACCTGAACCGAATCAAACCAACCCAAATCATAAACCAACCCAGACCGGACTCAATCCTTGGGTCGTGTCGGAACCATACTCGAACCCCGACCCGAACCTGCAACCCAAAATCCCTTTCTCCTCAACCCGCAGCCCCGCGACTCTCTGCCTCCGTCGATTCCCATCCGTCGGCCATAACGGCCGCCCCGACCCTCCGGGTCCCCTCCCTGTAACCGCCGCGGCCGCCCCTTCTTCTCCCCCAACGCCTCCGGCCGATCCGCCTCCCGATCCCCCTATTTAAACCCCACGGTTGCCACCCCTCCGCCGTGACCCTCGACCCCGAGCTCCATCAGCCATCACCGCCTTCCCTCAGCCCGAGTCCCTCCGGCCGCCTCTGAAACCCGACCCCCTCCAACACCTCCACCATCAGCCACCGCTGCCACTGATCACCACCTTCTTCCCTGCCACTCCGACGATACCCCTTCGCCGATCCTGGCCACCGATCATCCCCACCAGCCACCTAGTCGAACCCTGCTAAACCCCGGCACCTCCTCCAGCCGTGACTCCTCCGCCGACCCGAGCTTCTCATACAACCTCCGATGACCCGTCGACAGAGAAGCCGCAGAAGCACCCTGAGCTCCGCCGTAGCCGCGTCACGACTCACCGCAAATACGAAATTCAGTCGATTCTGAGCCATCGTTCCAGTGAGTTTTTCTCTCTCCTCGCTGCCCCGTTTTTTATTCTATCAAAACCTGTGCGTACCCTGCGTGACCCTCTCAATACTTGTGCTATCGGTTCTACGTATCGCGTCCTGTGGCGATCGCAAACTGCGATACAAAATCAGAAAAATAAACCCCCAATTCTAAAAATTTAGAATTCGTCCCGAACTTCCCAGTTTGCGACCGTTTTGCGACCAACCTGTGAAATATTTTCAAAATTGACTTGAATAATTATTTAGACTGTATGACCAAGTTTTTAAACCCTATTTTAGTGTAATTTATTATGCTGTAGATTGTAATATTTTCGAGGGTGAAAATGACCAAAAGATTGATTATTTAAATACCCTGATTTTCCTGCAACTGGATGCGCCCCGCTAAACGGGACGACTTGGTCGTGTGCGAACTTCACCGAAAGTTGTGCGCCGTTAATACAGACATGTGGGATTTTATAGAAATTAATTTGGATTTGCGTGCACACCGGAATCAACGCGTATCCGTCGATAACACCCCGTATCGGCCCTATTCTGAAACTTATTGTAACTTCGTGTACGCTCATCGTATCAAAACGAAACTTGTGCCATCGGAATCGTAGCAATACGCTGGTCCTGTGACCCAAGTTTGGTTCGATTCTGAGAACGTTGACAAAATCCCATATCGTGGGTCCCTCGGCTCCACTTGACGGGCAATTTTGTGATCGGCTAATCGAAATCCAGTTCTGGATATTTCGTTGGGTTTATATCGTCATTCTGGACTTGTAGATACTAAGTTTGACAAATTTGGAGAATATTGTCTCTGACAGATTTTTTGGTGCGAAACGAGCCACATGTGGACCCCGCTTTGACCAGAAACTGTCACTTTTGCTCCTGTGTCCAAATTGGACTTATAGACGGCAATTCTAGCTATTTGATGTCTTCTGAAAATGATGATAATATTTATTTCACCAACCGAAGGAGTACCTGCAAATCTCGCTGATACCAGAGCAGCAGTTGGAGTCAGAACCCCAAGCAAGTGTACCTTGCCAAACTTGCAGTACCTGCTTCATATTGCTATCTTGATTTAATTATATGATAAATTGTTCAACCTAGGACCGTGTGACATTAATTAACGTCCGAACAAGATTCGGGTGTCAACCCCATACGCGAAGTTGTGTAACGTCACCTAGACATGGATATCGAGACCCTATACATTCTCGTGCTTGCATTATCAAGTACGTTATACCACAGGACACCTGACACTATTCATAAGACATAATCTTTCTGAGATATTCATGGTGATTCTGTATAGGTTACATATTTTATGACATATTCTTTATACACATGCTTAGATCTTATTATGACTTGCTGCATTAGACATGATCTTGCGTGTCATGGACATGAGACATGTGATTACATTGGGTAGGGAGAGACACACAAGCTACCGGTTGATTATATTATGACGGTGTCGTAGCCTCTCCGAGCTAGACTCCTATATGATATCACTGCTACCGGCTCCCCGATACAGAGCTTGTAGTGGTCTTAGCCTGAGTTCTAGTGATGCTCTTATCTTGCATATCACTTAGCTGGTTATATAGTTTACCCTATTGATTCATTTATTATTGTACTACATTTATTATGGCTTGAGTTATTCTTGTACCTTGCTATCTCCCCTGAGGACCTGGATCCGGATTATGTCCCCAGGTTTAGCAGATGAGTTCTATTCCGAGGTATATGGAGCAAGAGCAGACACTGGAGCTGAACCGATCTGTCATGACCCGCACCCGGAAGTTCGGGCACGAGTGCGTGGGTACGTCCAGCCTACGCCGCAGAGTCGGCGGTAGTACGCTGTCTAGGTCAATCCATCTAACTAGTCTAACTCATTCACAATTTAACATAGGCAAGATAATAATGAGAATAGAAACTTGGATTATGCAACTGGAATGAATGTGACAACAATTCAAATATTTAATACAGGAATTTCAAAATGAAATCGGGGACAAACCCGATAAATAAGATAAGAATAGAAATAAAAGATAGCTACTAAAAGCTACTCAGCAGCAGGGGTCTCCTGGGTGGGTTCTGGCTCCTCATAGGTATAATCTGTACCCTCATAAGGACCATAATAAGTAGGAGCAAGGTCCTCATCGTCGCCTAAATCAACAGATCCAGTCAGGAAAGGAGCAAAGTACACAGTGCACAACAATGTTAAACTAAATATTTATGACGATTAAATATTGAATATCATGTTAAGGAAATTGCATAAAAGATTGTCCATATCTCAGAGTCACAACTATAAGCAGAAATATGAGAAAATAGAAGTAAATGAGCAGGAAATGAAACTACTACAATCAGCAAAAAACATAACATGACTAGAAACTATCTGTATGAAACTTGTGTTTGTTTTTAGAATACTTAGTTGGCATGTAGGGGTTTATAAGGCTAATCCGGCCGTCATAAACGGCTATTATTCACGAATAATCGAGATCCGGCTGATGGACAGTCGTGTACCAACAGCTATTATTTACGACAAGGGGAAGGGTAAACTACATGCCTTTCAGTATTCTCCCACCCGACATGAAAACAAGACATGAATTCCAATATTCAAGACATGAAATATAGTATTCTAACTCTACGTGTAATCAATAAGAGTACTAGTGGAGCAGGAAATTTAATTATCACAATATAAAGATCAACTTGAAGTGCAGGTACTTGCCTGTTGTTTGGATCTGTTTAATTAGGTTCTTGGGAGAAATGTCCAGAGGTGAGTCCAAAAGCTGAAACAGACATTACCATCACTCTCAGAAGATATCAAATAGCTAGAAACGCCTGTCCTTGGGTCCAATTTGGAGACAAGGGCAAAAACGGCAGTTTCGGGTCAAAACGGGGTCCGCCGTTGGGCCCGCTTTGCACCGAAAAATGTGTCTGGGTCAAAAGTCTCCAAATTCACCAAACTTAGTGTCAACAGGTCAGGAACGCTGATACGAACCCAACGGAACTTCCAGATTTGGATTCCGATGAGCCGAACACAAAATCGCCCGTCGAGCGGGGCCTGTGGGGCCCGCGACACGCGATTTCGTCAACGTTCTCAGAATCGAACCAAACTTGACCCACAGGACCAGCGTATCGCTACGAGTCCGATGGCGCAGGTTTCGTCTCGATCTGACGAGTGTACAAGAAGTTATGGTGAATTACAGAAATTGCGAATACGGGGCGATGTCCGCGGATACGCGTTGATTCCGGTGTGCACGCACACCCAAATCAGCTTCCGCGAAATCTCACACGTCCGTATCGACGCTGCGCACGTATCTGTGAAGACCGCACGCGACCAAGTCGTCCCGTTTGGCGGGACGTACTCGGTTCCGGGGTGAAACAGGGTCTGGTTTTTTCCTGTTTTTGGATCGCGGTGTGCGATCACCACAGGACGCGGTGCCACGAACAGTTTGTCCGGACACCGAGAGGGTCATACAGGCTACGCGTAGGAATTGACGGAATCGAAAACGGAGATCAGGGTTGCAAGTTATGAATACCTGAAGGGGACCGAGAAATCAGGGTTTCTGAACCGAGTCCGACACACGATTCGTGTCCTGGACGTGTCCAGTGCTGTGTCCACTGCGTGTCCTGGCCGTGTCCGGGGCTCTGGGGTCTTGGCCGTCGGTCGGCGAGGTCGGGCCGGGCTCTAGCGGCTCAGGCGAAGTCTCCGGCGGCGCACCGGAGCGGCGGGGGTCGACGGCGGCTCTCGAACAGCGGGGGGAGTTGGACACGGGGTCGAAGGAGGTTCTGGAGGAGGAGGTACTGGGGGAGGTCGACGGCGGGTCTGGGAGGCCGGCGTAGGCGGCTCAGGGGAAAACGGGGGCTCGCCGGAGCGTCGGGGAGATAGGGTTAGGGTTTGCAGGTGGTTTGGGTTGGAAAGAGGCGGAGATGGGGGTCTTTATAGGGGATGTCGAGGCGGGGAAGGCCGGGCGTCGGCGGGTTATCCGGAGGGGAAGACGACGTGGAGGAGGGCGTGGCGCGCGATTTCCGGCGCCGGCGGCGGGATCGCAGGGTCATGGGAGAACGGGGACGACGGGGGTGATGGAGCGGGTCCGGGTCGGGCGCGGATCCGGTCAGGCCGACCCGCCCGACCCGCTAAGGCAATGGGGTTGGGCTGGGCTGCACTGGGCTCGGCCCACTGGGCCGGGCCGGGCCCAAACCGAGAAAACAAAAAAAAAAAAATAATAAAATAATAAAAATAATAATAATAATAATAAACAGTAATTAATTATTAATTAGGAAAATTAGTTTTTAGGCTTTTAAAAATAGGTCTGAGGCCCAGAAAAATCCAGAAAAATTTCCCTAAGTTCAGTTTTCCATTTTACACCCAAAAATATTATTTTCATAATATTTTAATATTATTTATTGACAATTAAAAATCATTTAATAATTAAAAGCCTTGATTTTAATTACAGAAAATCACAGAAAATTCCAGAAAATTTAGGAAAAATCCAAGATTTAATAATTTGAAAATTCAGGGGGGTTTACAACCTACCCAACTTACAAAAATTTCATCCTCGAAATTTAAGAATAACAGGGCACGAAAAAGAAAAGGCCGAAAAATAAAATACAATATACCTCAGGGTTCGAAAAGGTAGGGGTATCGCTCTCTAATCTCGTCTTCTCGCTCCCAGGTGGATTCGCCGGGAGAATGATGCTTCCAAGCTACGCGAACCAGGGAGATAACCTGATTCCGTAGGACTTTCTCCGAGCGATCCAGGATCTCCACGGGTTGCTCCTGGTAAGTCAGACTTGGGCCTACTTCGAGCTCTGAGTGATCCAAAATGTGACTGGGGTCTGACACATACTTCCTCAGCTGCGACACGTGGAAGACGTTATGTACTCCATCCAGAGAGGGTGGCAATGCCAGTCGGTATGCCACTTCTCCGATTTTCTCCTGTATGCCAAAAGGTCCGATGAATCTTGGGCTGAGTTTTCCACTCCTTCCGAACCTAATGGTGCCACGTGTCGGGGAAATCTTTAAGAATACCAGCTCTCCAACCTTTAATAAAGTCACAATCAAGTCTTAGTTCCATAAGCAAAATATTTAAATTGACTTAAATTTCATAAATTTAATTACCTCAAATTCCAAGGGCCTTCGGTGGCTATTTGCCCAATGTCGTTGCCTGTCTTGAGCCACTCAAAGTCTGTCCCTTATTTGCTTTACCTTCTCAGCTGAATCGATCACCATCTCTGGTCCCAGTAGGGCTCTTTCTCCAACGTCGTCCCATGATAGCGGGGTACGACATCTTCGGCCATACAGGGCTTCAAATGGAGTCATCTCGATACTGGCTTGGTAGCTGTTATTATAAGAGAACTCCACCAGATGTAAATAGTCTTCCCAGGATCCTCCAAAATCCAGAACACATGTACGGAGCATATCTTCAAGTGTCTGGATGGTACGCTCCGATTGTCCATCGGTTTGGGGATGATAAGCTGTGCTGAATTTGAGTTGAGTTCCCAAACTGGCTTGTAAGCTCTTCCAGAAGTGAGACGTGAACCTTGAATCTCTGTCGGAGACAATACTTACTGGAACTCCATGCAGCCTAACAATATGTCTGATATATAACTCTGCCAGCTTCTCTGTAGATAGCCCTACTTTGAAGGGTAGGAAGTGTGCAGACTTGGTCAGTCTATCTACTATCACCCAGATTGCATCCTTTCCACTAGGTGTCCTTGGAAGGCCGGAAACAAAATCCATTGTGATATGTTCCCACTTCCACTCCGGAATAGGTAGTGGTTGAAGCAATCCTCCAGGTCGTTGTCTTTCAGCCTTAACCTGTGGGCACACTAAACAGCGGGATACGAACCTGGATACTTCTCTCTTCATGCCATGCCACCAAACATGCGTCCTCAGGTCCTTGTACATCTTGTTGGCTCCTGGATGTATGGAGTATTGCGATCTGTGCGCCTCTTGCATAACTTCTTCTCTTATGTCTCCTTGAGGTACACATAATCTATCGCCATGCCTCAGTGATCCATCTTCATGAATTCTGAACTCTTCTACTAATCCAGCTTGTACTTGACCTCGAAGGCTTCGCAGGCCTTCGTCTTGAAACTGAGTCTCCTTGACCTTGTCTATTAAGGTAGACTGAATCTGCAAGTTCATCATTTGGCCCTTTTTTCCTGGGATAACTACTTCAATACCCAAACTTTCCAAGTCCTCCAGCAGGTGTCTTTCCATAGTCAAGTACATCGCCATAGGATACCTGCTTAGAGCATCAGCAACTACATTTGCCTTCCCAGGGTGATATTGAAGAGTGATATCAAAGTCTTTCATTAGTTCCAGCCACCTTCTTTGCCTCATGTTTAGCTCTTTCTGAGTGAAGATGTATTTTAGACTTTTATGATCTGTAAATATTTTTACCCTTTCTCCATAAAGGTAATGCTTCCAAAGTTTAAGAGCAAAAATGACAGCTGCCAATTCTAAATCATGGGTTGGATAATTCTTTTCATGTGGTCGAAGCTGTCTAGAGGCATATGCTATTACTTTCTTATTCTGCTCCAATACACAACCTAGTCCTTTTCCAGAAGCATCACTATAAATAGCGAAACCTCCGGTTCCAGAGGGTAAGGTCAGGATAGGAGCAGTAGTCAGCCTTTTCTTCAATTCCTCAAAAGCATGCTGACATTCTTCAGTCCAGGTGAACTCTTCATCCTTCCTTGTTAACTTTGTCATGGGTTCAGCAATCCTAGCAAAGTCCTTCACAAACTTCCGATAGTAACCAGCTAGTCCCAGGAAACTTCTAATCTCAGCTACAGAGTCTGGAGTGGGCCAGGATTCTACTGCAGCTATCTTCTTAGGGTCTACTGCTATTCCATCTCCAGTCACAATATGTCCCAAGAATTCTACTTTGTCTAGGAAGAAAGCACATTTGGATAATTTTCCATAAAGTTTTTCCTTCCTCAAAGTCTCCAATGCTAACCTCAAATGTTCTTCATGTTCTTCGGGAGTCTTGGAGTAGATCAAAATATCATCAATGAAGACCACTACAAATTTGTCTAGGTATGGCTGGAAAACTCTGTTCATTAAATTCATAAAAACTGCTGGAGCATTCGTCAACCCGAACGGCATCACTAGGAATTCGTAATGTCCGTTCCGGGTATTGAAAGCAGTTTTAGGGATGTCTTCTTTCCTTACCCTTACTTGGTGGTAACCAGACCTCAAATCAATCTTTGAAAACACCCGAGCTCCACTCAACTGATCAAATAAATCATCGATCCTGGGCAGGGGATACTTATTCTTAATTGTTAAGGCATTTAAGGCCCTATAGTCAATACACATTCTGGATGTTCCGTCCTTCTTGGGCACAAATAGTACTGGAGCTCCCCAAGGTGAGACACTAGACCTAATGAAACCTTTGTCTTCTAGCTCTTTGATTTGTTCATTTAGTTCTATTATCTCATTCTTGTTGATTCTGTAGGGGTTCTGAGATACTGGTGCTGCTCCTGGTACTAAGTCAATGGAGAATTCAACTTCTCGGTCTGGGGGTAAGCCTGGGAGATCCTCAGGGAAGACATCAAGGTATTCAGAGAGGATAGGTGGCAACTCTTCTGTTACTAGGGCTCCACAAATTTTGTTATTATCCATTTCTCTAGAACCTCTAGCAAATTCAAATTCTGGCTTGCTAGGGGGTCTGAAGATTACACTGCCTCTGTGACAGTCTATTGTGGCATGATGTTGACTTAACCAATCCATACCCAGTATAATGTCAAAACTGGGCACTGGCATTACAAGTAGTCTAGCATACAGTTCTCTTCCACATAATGTGATAGGACAATTGTTACAAGCATCACTAACCGGAATAATTCCTCCACCGGTAATGATCTTATAACAATTCCTAAGGGGTTTAGTGATTAAGTTATGCTTCATAAGGAAATCTACTGACATGAATGAATGAGAAGCTCCAGAGTCAAATAAAGTAATAGCTGGTATTGAATTTATAAGCACGGAACCTGTGATCATGTCAGCTGTGGCTTCTGCTTCTTCCAGAGTCATTGCATAAGCACGACCTTGCTGCGGTGCACCCCTCTGTTGTTGCTGTTGGTGCTGAGCAAAGCGTTGTTGTTGAGTTGGAAGCGGAGGTCCCCTTTGTTGTGCTGCTGGGGGCCTGGCCTGGACTGGAGCCTTTGGTGCAGCTGGACGTCCTTGAGCAACAGGACAGTCCCTCAATTGATGTGCTGGGGAACCACAATAGAGGCAAGCACCTAGCCTCTTTCTGCAGTCTTGCCAAGTGTGGCCTGGTTTTTGGCAATAGTTGCAAGGGGGAGCTCGTTGGTTCTGTCCTTGAGCCTGGGGTGCTGGAGCTCGAGGGGGAGGACGCTGATTTTGCTGCGGGGCCCTCTGCTGTTGTTGTTGTTGAAAAGGGCGTTTGTTGGGTCCCGCATTTCCGGTATCTCTTTCTCGTTTCAGTTTGTGCCCCATGTCTCTCTCGACTCCTTGTGCCACGCTCAGAATTTCCTCATAGGTGCGAGCTCGGCTGGTGGTGACAGCGAGGCGAATATCCGGAGATAGCCCCTTCTTGAATCTTCGGGCTCTGTCCTCCGGGGTACGAACCATGTACTCCGCAAAGTGGCTTAACCTGCTAAATTCAGCAGTATATTCATCAACAGTCATGTTACCTTGTTCCAGTCTCTCGAATTGGCTTTCGAGAGCTTCCCGAGCCACTTTGGGGTAAAATTTCTCCTTGAATAGCCTCTTGAAGTCCTCCCAGGTGACGTCGGGAGCAGATAGTTGGGGTTCATCTCTGAACCAGGTTCGAGCAATATCGAACAGTTGCAGGCTAGCGGATTCCACTTTGAGATCATCGGGAACCCGAGCAGTCTTCAGGAGTCTCTCGACATTCTCTATCCACTCATCAGCGTAGAGAATGCCCTCAGTTCCATAAAATTCCAGAGGCCTAAGGTTCTTGAAGTCTTTAGCATTCCCTGGCCTCTTGAGTGACGACTCCTGGGGTTTAAGAGCTTCTGAGAGGCTGGTCCGCAGAAGTGCCGTCTGTTCTTTCTGGGATTCCACTAATCCCTGGAATACTCCTATTAGCTGTGCCCCATCTAAGGTAACTGCCGGAACAGATGGGGGCGGCGGGAGTGCAAGAGTCTCGGGCACATTCGGCTCAGCTGGTTCTGATGTGCCTCCTACTGTGTTCCTGGTCTGGACCATTCTGAAAGATTAAGGGATAGGAAGATCAGAATAGAATACTTGGAAATCAAAGGCGATAGAAAAATTGAGCAGCAATGATATCAAGAATTGAAATAAGGACGCTATACTGTGAATGAGCTTTTCCTAGAATCCTCAATTTTATTCCATACCCTGTCCTAGGGTATTACCCTATTTTAGGATAGGACCTGCATGGGCCACCATAAAAACGTGTCACGACCCGCACCCGGAAGTTCGGGCACGAGTGCGTGGGTACGTCCAGCCTACGCCGCAGAGTCGGCGGTAGTACGCTATCTAGGTCAATCCATCTAACTAGTCTAACTCATTCACAATTTAACATAGGCAAGATAATAATGAGAATAGAAACTTGGATTATGCAACTGGAATGAATGTGACAACAATTCAAATGTTTAATACAGGAATTTCAAAATGAAATCGGGGACAAACCCGATAAATAAGATAAGAACAGAAATAAAAGATAGCTACTAAAAGCTACTCAGCAGCAGGGGTCTCCTGGGTGGGTTCTGGCTCCTCATAGGTATAATCTGTACCCTCATAAGGACCATAATAAGTAGGAGCAAGGTCCTCATCGTCGCCTAAATCAACAGATCCAGTCAGGAAAGGAGCAAAGTACACAGTGCACAACAATGTTAAACTAAATATTTATGACGATTAAACATTGAATATCATGTTAAGAAAATTGCATAAAAGATTGTCCATATCTCAGAGTCACAACTATAAGCAGAAATATGAGAAAATAGAAGTAAATGAGCAGGAAATGAAACTACTACAATCAGCAAAAAACATAACATGACTAGAAACTATCTGTATGAAACTTGTGTTTGTTTTTAGAATACTTAGTTGGCATGTAGGGGTTTATAAGGCTAATCCGGCCGTCATAAACGGCTATTATTCACGAATAATCGAGATCCGGCTGATGGACAGTCGTGTACCAACAGCTATTATTTACGACAAGGGGAAGGGTAAACTACATGCCTTTCAGTATTCTCCCACCCGACATGAAAACAAGACATGAATTCCAATATTCAAGACATGAAATATAGTATTCTAACTCTACGTGTAATCAACAAGAGTACTAGTGGAGCAGGAAATTTAATTATCACAATATAAAGATCAACTTGAAGTGCAGGTACTTGCCTGTTGTTTGGATCTGTTTAATTAGGTTCTTGGGAGAAATGTCCAGAGGTGAGTCCAAAAGCTGAAAAAGACATTACCATCACTCTCAGAAGATATCAAATAGCTAGAAACGCCTGTCCTTGGGTCCAATTTGGAGACAAGGGCAAAAACGGCAGTTTCTGGTCAAAACGGGGTCCGCCGTTGGGCCCGCTTTGCACCGAAAAACGTGTCCGGGTCAAAAGTCTCCAAATTCACCAAACTTAGTGTCAACAGGTCAGGAACGCTGATACGAACCCAACGGAACTTCCAGATTTGGATTCCGATGAGCCGAACACAAAATCGCCCGTCGAGCGGGGCCTGTGGGGCCCGCGACACGCGATTTCGTCAACGTTCTCAGAATCGAACCAAACTTGACCCACAGGACCAGCGTATCGCTACGAGTCCGATGGCGCAGGTTTCGTCTCGATCTGACGAGTGTACAAGAAGTTATGGTGAATTACAGAAATTGCGGATACGGGGCGATGTCCGCGGATACGCGTTGATTCCGGTGTGCACGCACACCCAAATCAGCTTCCGCGAAATTTCACACGTCCGTATCGACGCTGCGCACGTATCTGTGAAGACCGCACGCGACCAAGTCGTCCCGTTTGGCGGGACGTACTCGGTTCCGGGGTGAAACAGGGTCTGGTTTTTTCCTGTTTTTGGATCGCGGTGTGCGATCACCACAGGACGCGGTGCCACGAACAGTTTGTCCGGACACCGAGAGGGTCATACAGGCTACGCGTAGGAATTGACGGAATCGAAAACGGAGATCAGGGTTGCAAGTTATGAATACCTGAAGGGGACCGAGAAATCAGGGTTTCTGAACCGAGTCCGACACACGATTCGTGTCCTGGACGTGTCCAGTGCTGTGTCCACTGCGTGTCCTGGCCGTGTCCGGGGCTCTGGGGTCTTGGCCGTCGGTCGGCGAGGTCGGGCCGGGCTCTGGCGGCTCAGGCGAAGTCTCCGGCGGCGCACCGGAGCGGCGGGGGTCGACGGCGGCTCTCGAACAGCGGGGGGAGTTGGACACGGGGTCGGAGGAGGTTCTGGAGGAGGAGGTACTGGGGGAGGTCGACGACGGGTCTGGGAGGCCGGCATAGGCGGCTCAGGGGAAAACGGGGGCTCGCCGGAGCGTCGGGGAGATAGGGTTAGGGTTTGCAGGTGGTTTGGGGTGGAAAGAGGCGGAGATGGGGGTCTTTATAGGGGATGTCGAGGCGGGGAAGGCCGGGCGTCGGCGGGTTATCCGGAGGGGAAGACGACGTGGAGGAGGGCGTGGCACGCGATTTCCGGCGCCGGCGGCGGGATCGCAGGGTCGTGGGAGAACGGGGACGACGGGGGTGATGGAGCGGGTCCGGGTCGGGCGCGGATCCGGTCAGGCCGACCCGCCCGACCCGCTAAGGCAATGGGGTTGGGCTGGGCTGCACTGGGCTCGGCCCACTGGGCCGGGCCGGGCCCAAACCGAGAAAACAAAAAAAAAATAAAATAAAATAATAAAAATAATAATAATAATAATAAACAGTAATTAATTATTAATTAGGAAAATTAGTTTTTAGGCTTTTAAAAATAGGTCTGAGGCCCAGAAAAATCCAGAAAAATTTCCCTAAGTCCAGTTTTCCATTTTACACCCAAAAATATTATTTTCATAATATTTTAATATTATTTATTAACAATTAAAAATCATTTAATAATTAAAAGCCTTGATTTTAATTACAGAAAATCACAGAAAATTCCAGAAAATTTAGGAAAAATCCAAGATTTAATAATTTGAAAATTCAGGGGGGTTTACACGATCCCCGAGGACGAGGTTATCCCCGAGGATTTCTCTTGAGTATTTGTTTCATCTATACTCACTATTTGTCATTATTAGACTCTTTCATTTCTGGTCTGTTGAATCATTGTATCAAACTTATTATCGGGTTATTCCCCGATTTACTTTATGGAGACTTGATGATGGTTATATTTCATTTTGTTGTTATTATTTATATTTTCTTCTATGGATAAGATTAGATTATGACCTGTTATTTAGACCTTATTTTGGTATTACAGCTTAAGTACACCCTGATGGGTCCATTAAATTGGGTTTGGCCATCGGTGTGTGCTGTTAGCCATTGCCACGTGTCTAGTCCCTCGATATTTTGGGACTGGGGCATGACATAGTTTTTGTGGTGGCCCATGCAGGTCTACGACTAAATTACTTCAGTTTTAACTTAGGAATCGAGCAAGCCTGCAATAAAGATAGGATAAGTTATAGGATCTCATCCACTTGATTGAATCGTTCTTGATCTCTATTAGATTCAAATTTCTTGACTTGCATTCTGCCTTGATTCTCTGTGCGCCTCTTATAGTTTATTTTGGATGTAGAGTAATGGATCAATGAGCAAACGATGAGACTCCTGCAGTATCACCAAGAGGTGCTGTGGTAACCAACGAAGATGAAGTAATACTAGTGGATGGAGGTCAATCAGTACACCGAAGCAGTCAAGCAAATCAGTATGCCTCGAGAATCCAGCAGTTTGACATTCCACCATCGACGCAGTTTACTCCATTGATGCCTACTTTTCCACCCGGACAGCTTATGGACGAACAACAGATGGTTCAAATGTTCTACGCAATGATGCAAGCTCAACAGAAGGTTCATCAAGAAGCCCAGCAAAGCCAAGCGAAGTTCTTTGATGGACTTAGCTCTGAGCTACAGAAATTTATCAGCTACGTTGCAACTACTTCATACACGGACGTCCTTGCTACAGCACGACCCATGGAGTGCGTCACTAGGAGAGAGTCCAGCCAGAAGCGGCCACATGCATTAGCACCAGACCAAGCACAACAGGAAAGAGCTACAAAGCGACCACAGATGAATCCACCACAGAGAGTATTTACTCTACTAGCACTAGTCCTTCCTACTTGTCACTACAGTGGCAAGATAGGTCATCTCGCTAAAAAATGCCAACACAGATTGGGATTATATTTAGCTTGCGGATCCAAACAATATTCGGTAAGGGATTGCTCTGAACGTCAAGAGAAAGCACTGATGATTCATCGACCATCCATAACAGCACCAGCCAGAGCACCACAAGCAGCACTCTTTCAACAGGCCCAGCAACAGCAAAGGACACCACCACAAGGACACGGACAAGCTTTTGAGATGATCTTGGAGGACACACAAACTCGTGGAGTAGCAAATACGCGTAAGTTATTCATAGATGTATTGCTTTAGCACGTGCCTGTTAGTTCATGACCATAGCCTTAAAACCTAGTATTTTGAACTGGTTAATAATTGATAACCTAATTTTCTAAGCTGTAGTTTTCTTTCCTCTAACCAAATTTCCTTCACGCTTGATTTACCTAACTTTTATTATTTAGAAAAATACTTTATTCCTTCCTTAGGTATTTTGTTTAAACACTTATCATTCGATTTCTCCTTGATTATGATTCTTTGATTGTGTCATACTTCGAACAATGCTTGCAACCGTGTCATCTCTTCTGACCAGTTATTTCTTTAATTGGAGAATGCAATCCTCTTAAGGGGGGTAGATTATAAACCCCCAGATTTTTGGAATTTTAAAAATAAATTTTCAGAATTTTTCTAAAATTTTATGTGATTTTTCAGGAATTAAAATAAATGTTCTTCTTAATTAGATATTTTTAAGTATTAAAATATATATTAAAATATTATGAAAATAATATTTTTGGGTTTAAAATAAAATATTAGACATAGGATAATTTTTCTAAAACTTTTGGACCCCAGAATTATTTTTAAAGACCTAAAAACTAAAGTTTTTAAATAAACCAAACAAACCCACCTGAACCAACCTGAACCGAACCAAACCAACCCAAATCCTGAACCAACGCAGACTGGACCCAATCCTTAGCGGGTCGGGTCGAACCCATACTCGAACCCCGACCCGAACCCGCAACCCGAAATCCCTTTCTCCTCAACCCGCAGCCCAGCGACTCTTCGCCTCCGTCGATTCCAATCCGCCTGCCGTAACGGCCGCCCCGACCCTCCGGGTCCCCTCCTTGTAACCACCGTGGCCACCCTTTCTTCTCCCCTAATGCCTCCGGCCGATCCGCCTCCCCGATCCCCCTATTTAAACCCCACGGTTGCCACCCCTCCACCGTAACCCTCGACCCCGAGCTCCATCAGCCACCACCGCCTTCCCTCGGCCCGAGTCCCTCCGACCGCCTCTGAAACCTGACTACCTCCAACACCTCCACCATCAGCCACCACCACCACTGATCACCACCTTCTCCTCCGCCGCTCCGACGATACCCCTCCGCTTCGACGATACCCCTCCGTCGACCCTAGCCACCGATCATCCCCACCAGACACCTCGTCGAACCCCGCTGAACCCTGGCACCTCCTCCAGCCGTGACTCCTCCGCCGACCCGAGCTTCTCCGACGACCTTCGGTGACCCGTCGACGATCGAGAAGCCACAGCAGCACCCCGAGCTCCGTCCTAGCCGCGTCGCGACTCACCGCATATGCAAAATTCAGTCGATTCTGAGCCATCGTTCTGGTGAGTTTTTCTCTTTTCTCGCTGCCCCATTTTCCATTCTGTCAAAACCTGGTAGTATCCTGCGTGACCCTCTCGATGCCCGTGCCATCGGTTCGACGTATCGTGTCATGTGGCGATCGCAAACTGCGACACAAAATTAGGAAAATAAACCCCAAAATTCTAAAAATTTAGAATTCGTCCCGAACTCCCCAGTTCGCGACCGTTTTACGACCAACCTATGAAATATTTTCAAAATTGGCTTGAACAATTATTTAGACTGTATGACCAAGTTTTTAAACCCTATTTTAGTGTAATTTATTATGCTGTAGATTGTGATATTTTTGAGGGTAAAAATGACCAAAAGATTGGTTATTTAAATACCCTAATTTTTCCGGAAATGGGTATGTCGTGCTAAACGAGATGACTTGTTCGTGTGCAAACTTCACCGAAAGGTACGCGCCGTTAATACGGACATGTGGGATTTCGTCGAAGTTGATTTGGATGTGCGTGCACACCGGAATAAACGCGTATCCGTCGACAACACCCAGTATCGGCCCTGTTCTGAAACTCATTATAACTTTGTGTACGCTCGTCGTATCAAAACGAAACTTGTGCCATCAGACTCGTAGCAATACGTTGGTCCTGTGACCCAAGTTTGGTTCAATTCTGAGAAC
Source organism: Iris macrosiphon (assembly GCA_036927795.1). NCBI lineage: Eukaryota > Viridiplantae > Streptophyta > Magnoliopsida > Asparagales > Iridaceae > Iris > Iris macrosiphon. Next base: position 51,323,650 of record JAYESA010000003.1, read on the forward strand.
GTTGACAAAATTCCGTATCGTTGGCCCCACGGCTCCACTTGACGGACGATTTTGTGATCGGCTCATCGGAATCCAGTTCTGGACTTTCTATTGGATTCGTATCGTCGGTATGGACTTATAGACACTAAGTTTGATAAATTTGGAGAATATTGTCTTTGACACATTTTTTGGTGCAAAGCGGGCCACATGTGAACCCCTCTTTGACCAAAAACTATCACTTTTGCCCCTGTGTCCAAATTGGACTTGTGAAAAGGTAATTCTAGCTATTTGATGTCTTCTGAACATGATGGTAATATTTATTTTAGCAATCGGAGGAGTACCTGCAAATCCCGCTGATATCAGAGCAGCAGTTGGAGTCAGAACCCCAGGCAAGTGTACCTTGCCAAACTTGCAGTACCTGCTTCATATTGTTATCTTGATTATTTATATGATAAATTGTTCAACCTAGGACCATGTGACATTACTTAACGTCTTGCTTCATATTATTATCTTGATTTAATTATATAATAAATTGTTCAACCTAGGACCGTGTGACATTACTTAACGTCCGAACAAGATTCGGGTGTCAACCCCGTACGCGGAGTTGTGTAACGTTACCTAGACATGGATATCGAGACCTTATACATTCTCGTGCTTGCATTATCAAGTATGTCATACCACAGGACACCTGAGACTATTCATGAGACATAATCTTCCTGAGATATTCATGGTGATTCTGTATAGGTTACAGGTTTCATGACATATTCTTTATACACATGCTTAGTTCTCTTTATGACTTGCTGGATTAGACATGATCTTGCGTGCCATGGACATGAGACGTGTGATTACATTGGGTGGAGAAAGATACACAAGCTACAGGTTGATTATATTATGACGGTGTCGTAGCCTCTCCGAGCTAGACTCCTACATGATATCACTGCTACCGGCTCCCCGACACAGAGCTTGTAGTGGTCTCAACCTGAGTTCTAGTGATGCTCTCATCTTGCATATCATTTAGCTCGTTATATAGTTTACCCTATTGATTCATTTATTATTGTACTGCATTTATTATGGCTTGAGTTATTCTTGTACCTTACTATGTCCCCTGAGGACCTGGATCCGGATTATGTCCCCAGGTTTAGCAGATGAGTTCTATTCTGAGGTATATGGAGCAGGAGCAGGAGCAGACACTGAAGCTGAACCGATCCACGAGGACGAGGTTATCGTCGAGGATTTCTCTTAAGTATTTGTTTCATCTATACTTAGCATTTGTCATTATTAGACTCTTTCATTTCTGGTCTGTTGAACCATTATATCAGACTTATTATCGGGTTGTTCCCCGATTTACTTTATGAAGACTTGATGATGGTTATATTTTATTTTGTTGTTATTATTCATATTTTCTTCTATGGATGAGATTAGATTGTGACCTATTATTTAGACCTTATTGTTGTATCACAGTTTAAGTATACCCTGATGGGTCCATTAAATTGGGTTTGGCCATCGGTGTATGCTGCTGTCCATTGCCACGTGTCTAGTCCCTCGATATTTTGGGACTGGGGCGTGACATCATTTTTGTGGAGGCCCATGCAGGTCTACGACTAAATTACTTCAGTTTCAACTTAGGAATAGAGCAAGCCTGCAATAAAGATAGGATAAGTTATAGGATCTCATCCACTTGATTGAATCGTTCTTGATCTTTATCGGATTCGAATTTCTTGACTTGCATCCTGTCTTGATTCCCTGTGCGCCTCTTATAGTTTATTTTGGATGTAGAGTAATAGATCAACTAGCAAACGACGAGACTCCTGCAGGATCACCACGAGGTGCTGTGGTAACCAACGAAGATGAAGTAACACTAGTTGATGGAGGTAAATCAGCACACCGAAGCAATCAAGCAAATCAGCATGCCTCGAGAATCCAGTAGGTTGATATTCCACCATCGACGCAGTTTACTCCACCGATGCCTACTTTTCCACCCGAATAGCTTATGGACGGACAACAGATGGTTCAAATATTCTACGCAATAATGCAATCTCAACAGAAGGTTCATCAAGAAGCCCAGCAAAGCCAAGCGAATTTCTTTGACGGACTTAGCTCTGAGCTACATAAATTTATCAGCTACGTTGCAACTACTTCATACACGGATGTCCTTGCTGCAGCATGACCCATGGAGTGCGTCACCATGAGAGAGTCCAGCCAGAAGCGGCCACATGCATTAGTACGAGACCAACCATAACAGGAAAGAGCTGCAAAGCGACCACAGATGAAACCACAGAGAGTATTTACTCCACTAGCACTAGTCCTTCCTACTTGTCACTACTGTGGCAAGGTAGGCCATCTCGCAAAAGAATGCCGACAGAGATTGGGATTATGTTTAGCTTGCGGATCCAAACAACATTCGGTAAGGGATTGCTCTGAACGTCGAGAGAAAGCACTAATGATTCATCGACCATCCATAACAGCACCAACCAGAGCACCACAAGCAGCATACTTTCAACAGGCCAAGCAACAGCAGAGGACACCACCACAAGGACACGGACAAGCTTTTACGATGACCTTAGAGGACACGCAGACTCGTGGAGTAGCAAATGCACGTAAGTTATTCATAGATGCATTGCTTTAGCACGTGTCTGTTAGTTTATGACCTTAGCCTTAAAACCTAGTATTTTGAACTGGTTAAATTGATAACCTAATTTTCTAAGCTGTAGTTTTCTTTCCTCTAACCAGATTTCCTTCACCCTTGATTTACCTAACTTTCATTGTCTAGGAAAATACATTATTCTTTCCCTAGGTGTTTTGTTTAAACACTCATCATTCGATTTCTCCTTGATCATGATTCTTTGATTGTATCATGCTTCGAACAATGTTTGCAACTATGTCATCTCTTTTGACCGATTATTTCTTTGATTGCGAGGACGCAATCCTCTTAAGGGGGTAGATTATAAACCCACAGATTTTTCAGGATTTTAAAAATAAATTTTCTGATTTTTTCTAAATTTTTCTATAATTTTTAGGAATTAAAATAAATATTCTTCTGAATTAATTTCTTTTAAGTATTAAAATATATATTAAAATATTATGAAAATAATATTTTCGGGTGTAAAATAAAATATTAGACATAGGGTAATTTTTCTAAAATTTATTGGACCCCAGAACTATTTTTAAAGACCTAAAAACTAAAGTTTTTAAATAAACCAAACAAACCCACCTGAACCGAACCAAACCACTGGAGCAAGAGCAGACACTGGAGCTGAACCGATCCCCGAGGACGAGGTTATCGCAGAGGATTTCTCTTGAGTATTTGTTTCATCTATACTCAGTATTTGTTATTATTAGACTCTTTCATTTCTGGTCTGTTGAACCATTGTATCAGACTTATTATTGGGATGTTCCCTGATTTACTTTATGGAGACTTGATAATGGTTATATTTTATTTTGTTGTTATTATTCATATTTTCTTCTATGGATGGGATTAGATTATGACCTATTATTTAGACTTTATTGTTGTATTACAGCTTAAGTATACCCTGATGGGTCCATTAAATTAGGTTTGGCCATCGGTGTGTGCTGCTGGCCATTGCCACGTGTCTAGTCCCTCAATATTTTGGGACTGGGGCGTGACATGGTTTTTGTGGTGGCCCATGCAGGTCTACGACTAAATTACTTCGGTTTTAACTTAGGAATCGAGCAAGCCTGCAATAAAGATAGGATAAGTTATAGGATCTCATCCACTTGATTGAATCGTTCTTGATCTCTATTGGATTCGAATTTCTTGACTTGCATCCTGCCTTGATTCCCTGTGCGCCTCTTATAGTTTATTTTGGATGTAGAGTAATGGATCAACGAGCAAACGATGAGAATCCTGCAGGATCACCACAAGGTGCTGTGGTAACCAACGAAGATGATGTAATACTAGTGGATGGAGGTCAATCAGCACACCAAAGCAGTCAAGCAAATCAGCATGCCTCGAGAATCCAACAGGTTGACATTCCACCATCGACGTAGTTTACTCCACCGATGCCTACTTTTCCACCCGGACAACTTATGGACGGACAACAGATGGTTCAAATGTTCTACGCAATGATGCAAGCTCAACAGAAGGTTCATCAAGAAGCCCAGCAAAGCCAAGCGAAGTTCTTTGACGGACTTAGCTCTGAGCTACAGAAATTTATCAGCTACGTTGCAACTACTTCATACATGGACGTCCTTGCTGCAACACGACCCATGGAGTGCGTCACCAGGAGAGAGTCCAGCCAGAAGCGACCACATGCATTAGCACCAGACCAAGCACAACAGGAAAGAGCTGCAAAGCGACCACAGATGAATCCACCACAGAGAGTATTTACTCCACTAGCACTAGTCCTTCCTACTTGTCACTACTGTGGCAAGGTAGGTCATCTCGCTAAAGAATGTCGACACAGATTGAGATTATGTTTAGCTTGCGGATCCAAACAACATTCGGTAAGGGATTGCTCTGAACGTCGAGAGAAAGCATTGATGATTCATCGACCATCCACAACAGCACCAGCCAGAGCACCACAAGCAGCACTCTTTTAACAGGCCCAGCAACAGCAGAGGACACCACCACAAGGACGCGGACAAGCTTTTGCGATGACCTTAGAGGACGCGCAGACTCGTGGAGTAGCAAATACGCGTAAGTTATTCATAGATGCATTGCTTTAGCACGTGCTTGTTAGTTCATGACCTTAGCCTTAAAATCTAGTATTTTGAACTGGTTAATAATTGATAACCTAATTTTCTAAGCTGTAGTTTTCTTTCCTCTTACCAGATTTCCTTCACTCTTGATTTACCTAACTTTTATTATCTAGGAAAATACTTTATTCCTTCCCTAGGTGTTTTGTTTAAACACTCATCATTCGATTTCTCCTTGATCATGATTCTTTGATTGTGTCATACTTCGAATAATGCTTGCAACCATATCATCTCTTCTGACCAGTTATTTCTTTGATTGCGAGGACGCAATCCTTTTAAGGGGGGTAGATTATAAACCCCCAGAATTTTCAGGATTTTAAAAATAAATTTTCAGAATTTTTCTGAAATTTTATGTAATTTTTCAGGAATTAAAATAAATATTCTTCTTAATTAAATATTTTTAAGTATTAAAATATATATTAAAATATTATGAAAATAATATTTTTGGGTGTAAAATAAAATATTAGACATAGGGTAATTTTTCTGAAATTTATTGGACCCTAGAACTATTTTTAAAGACCTAAAAACTAAAGTTTTTAAATAAACCAAACAAACCCACCTGAACCGAACCAAACCAACCCAAATCCTGAACCAACCCCGACCGGACCCAATCCTTAGCGGGTCGGGTTGGACCCATACTCGAACCCCGACACGAACCCGCAATCCGTAATCCCTTTCTCCTCAACCCGCAGCCCCGCGACTCTCCGCCTCCGCCGATTCCCATCCGTCGGCCATTACGGTCGTCCCGACCCTCCAGGTCCCCTCCCTGTAGCCACATCTTCTTCTCCCTCAATGCCTCCGGCCGATCCGCCTCCCCGATCCCCCTATTTAAACCCCACGGTTGCCACCCCTCCGTCGTAACCCTCGACCCCAAGCTCCATCAGCCACTACCGCCTTCCCTCGGCCCGAGTCCCTCCGACCGCCTATGAAACTCGACTCCCTCCAACACCTCTACCATCAGCCACCACCGCCACTGATCACCATCTTCTCCCCTGCCGCTCCGACGACACCCCTCCGCTCCGACGATACCCCTCCGCCGACCTTGGCCACCGATCATCCCCACCAGCCACCTCGTCGAACCCCGCTGAACCACGATGCCTCCTCCAGCCGTGACTCCTCCGTCGACCCGAGCTTCTCCGACGACCTTCGGTGACCCATCGACGACCGAGAAGCCGCAGCAGCACCCCGAGCTTCGCCGTAGCCGCGTCGCGACTCACCGCATATGCAAAATTCAGTCGATTCTGAGCCATCGTTCCGGTGAGTTTTTCTCTCTCCTCGCTGCCCCATTTTCCGTTCTGTCAAAACCTGGTAGTACCCTGCGTGACCCTCTCGATGTCCGTGCCATCGGTTCGACGTATCGCGTCATGTGGCGATCATAAACTGCGACGCAAAATCAGGAAAATAAACCCCAAATTCTAAAAATTTAGAATTCGTCCCGAACTCCCCAGTTCGCGACCGTTTTGCGACCAACCTATGAAATGTTTTCAAAATTGGCTTGAACAATTATTTAGACTGTATGACCAAGTTTTTAAACCCTATTTTAGTGTAATTTATTATGCTGTAGATTATGATATTTTCGAGGGTAAAAATGACAAAAAGATTGGTTATTTAAATACCCTAATTTTTTTGGAACTGGGTATGCCGCGCTAAACGGGATGACTTGTTCGTGTGCGAACTTCACCGAAAGGTATGCGCCGTTAATACGGAAGTGTGGGATTTCGTGGAAGTTGATTTGGATGTGCGTGCACACCAAAATCAACCCGTATCCGTCGACAACACCCCGTATCGGCCCTGTTCTGAAACTCATTTTAACGTCGTGTACGGTCATCGTATCGAAACGAAACTTATGCCATCGGACTCATAGTAATACGCTGGTCCTGTGACCCAAGTTTGGTTCGATTCTGAGAACGTTGACAAAATCCCGTATCGTCGGCCCAACGGCTCCACTTGACGGACGATTTTATGATTGGCTCATCGGAATCTAGTTCTGGACTTTCCGTTGGGTTCCTATCGTCGTTTTGGACTTATAGACACTAAGTTTGATGAATTTGGAGAATATTGTCTTTGACACATTTTTTGGTGCAAAGCGGGCCACATGTGGACCCCTCTTTGACCAGAAACTGTCATTTTGCCCCTGTGTCCAAATTGGACTTGTGGACAGGTAATTCTAGCTATTTGATGTCTTCTGAACATGATGGTAACGTTTATTTCAGCAATTGGAGGAGTACCTGCAAATCTCGCTGATACCAGAGCAGCAATTGGAGTTAGAACCCCAAACAAGTGTACCTTGCCAAACTTACAGTACCTGCTTCATATTGTTATCTTATATAATAAATTGTTCAACCTAGGACAGTGTGATATTACTTAACGTCCTGCTTCATATTGTTATCTTGATTTAATTATATGATAAATTTTTTAACCTAGGACCGTGTGACATTACTTAACGTCCGAACAAGATTCGGGTGTCAACCCCGTATGCGGAGTTGTTTAACGTCACCTAGACATGGATATCGAGACCTTATACATTCTCATGCTTGCATTATCAAGTACATCATACCACAGGATACCTGAGACTATTGATGAGACATAATCTTCCTGAGATATTCATGGTGATTCTGTATAGGTTATAGGTTTTATGACATATTCTTTATACACATGCTTAGTTCTCATTATGACTTGCTGCATTAGACATGATCTTGCATGCCATGGACATGAGATGTATAATTACATTGGGTGTGGAGAGATACACAAGATACAGGTTGATTATATTATGACGGTGTCGTAGCCTCTCCGAGCTAGACTCCTACATGATATCACTGCTACCGGCTCCCCGACACAGAGCTTGTAGTGGTCTCAGCTTGAGTTCTAGTGATACTCTCATCTTGTATATCACTTAGCTCGTTATATAGTTTACCCTATTGATTCATTTATTATTGTACTGTATTTATTATGGCTTGAGTTATTCTTGTACCTTACTATGTCCCCTGAGGACCTGGATCCGGATTATGTCCCCAGGTTTAGCAGATGAGTTCTATTTCGAGGTATATGGAGCAGGAGTAGGAGCAGACAGTGTAGCTGAACCGATATCCGATGACGAGATTATCGTCGAGGATTTCTCTTGAGTATTTGTTTCATCTATACTCAGTATTTTTCATTATTAGACTCTTTCATTTCTGGTCTGTTGAACCATTGTATCAGACTTATTATCGGGTTATTCCCCGATTTACTTTATGGATACTTGATGATGGTTATATTTTATTTTGTTGTTATTATTCATATTGTATTCTATGGATGAGATTAGATTGTGACCTGTTATTTAGACCTTATTATTGTATTACAGCTTAAGTACACCCTGATGTGTCCATTAAATTGGATTTGCCCATCTGTGTGTGCTGCTGGCCATTGACACGTGTCTAATCCCTCGATATTTTAGGACTGGGGTATGACAGAGAGACACACCATACTACAAGTTGATTATGTTTATATATATATACTATGTTACTAGAGGTGCCTTAGACTCTGTCCCAGATCTTTGGCACATTTACTAGCCGTACGAGATATTACTTGCTGCTATGGGCTCCCCAACACAGAGCCTGTGGTGGTTTCAGCCAGAGTATGAATGATGTTCTCATATGCATATCACTTAGATGGTTACAGTAGTTTACCTTTGAGTATGTGGCATTATACTGTTTTACTTTGGCATGCTATTTCTTGTACCTTGTTACGTCCCTCTGAGGACCTGGTCCCTTGCCAATTTTGCAACATAGACCGTTGTGGAGCCTGCCTGGAGTTGCTGATTTTGGTTGCTTTTCCATGCGAGCATTGGTACCAGGTACTTATATCATTTCTACTAGATTTATTTTATTTATTTATATTATTAATTCATCTATTGAGGTAGCCTAGTTTTTATAGACTCATATTTCTTTCTCGAGTCTATTCGAGCTTGTGTGTTACTATGTGGCCTCTTTTAGCACATGTAGCTCATTCTTATTGTATTCTGTTCATTGTGGATTGAGGCATATATATTTATATTTACTAGATTATCTAGATAGTGACCATTATAATACAACTTATACGTATTCAAGTCAGACCAGAATCTGATAAAATGTATAGATGGCATGTTACGTATTCCAAATCTTACGTATTTTAGGACTGGGGTGTTACATATTTTTGTGGTGGCCCATGCAAGTCCTGATTAAATTATTTCGGTTGTATTATTGTACCGAGCGAGCCTGCATTATGATAAGTTTGTTAGTATCTCAATCCACAATTAATATTGGAACTTCCTTTGAATTCTAATTTCGTCCTTGAACCTCAAAATTATATTTATTTATACTTCCTTTGAACCCTTATTCATTGATTCTCGTCTTTCCTTATCTCGGAGAGATGAATACTCGTGCGCGGTAATTTTTCTAGAAGATTCTCTTCAAGATGAAGAAGATATATTTGGTAGAATATTTGTAAGAAGAGGGGTACTTGAGTAGGAAAGATTATGGTAGATGATTTCTAGATATTAGAGTTAGAATAGATTAAAGATATAAGAATTGACATTAGCAGTAGGAACCTAAAATAAGAAGGACTCTATTAATTTTTATAGATTAGAAGTGATGAGTTACTATTAAATAAACCTTTTGGACGAATGCGTCATTGTATGTGAGGGTATAATATTATGTTTTGATGCGATAGTTTGATCTAAGGTTGAAAGACTTCTCGACTAGCAAATTTATTTTAGAGGTTATACAATTGATGAAGATGAGAATTTTCAAATTCTGATGCTTTAAGGCTTAAAGTTCTATATAATTTAAAAAAAAATTGAATGAATATCATACTGCGGTATTGTTGAATTTGTTGAGGATAACTAATTTATCAATATTAGAGAAATTTAACTAGATGTGAATTTAAATTTAAATTTTTTTTAAAAATTGAATTCAAAATTTTAGATTTTTAGGTTAAATGAAAGATAGATTGGTTGGATTGAAGATGGCTAGCAGCCCTCGAAAGATTTTTGTTAGTTGCAAATAAAGAGAATTGATTATTGTGTTAATTAAAATTTAAAATTTGGAAGAAGGATGAGGAGATCATGATAAGACTGAACTTGGACTTTAAATTGGAGGATTTTGGGACATGATAGTTGGTGAATTCAAATTTGATAATTTTGTAAAGTTAATTATTATCATCTTAGTAATTAGAAAAAATAGAGGAGTAAGTTTGATAGAACAAATTTTGGAATTCAAATTTTAAATGAGAATATTTTAAAGTCTGTAATTGGATTCAAATTTTAAGAATAAATGGAATTGAATTAAATTTTGAGATTTTGAGGAGATAAAGATGTATTAAAAATTATAAATTTTGAGGATTTGATTTGATCTTAAGAGATTGACTAGGATTATATATGTCATATACCAATTTTTGTTGGGTAGATTTATGATTGCTAGGTTTAATGATAGAGGATAAATTGATTAAGTATGGATATTATGGATTGGAAAAAAAATTCAATAATTGAAGTGATTGAGGAGAAGACTATCTTAAGAATTGAATTTAAAATTTTGAAGTTTGACAACTTTGAGGATAAAATTTAAAAGGTATTATGTGGTAATAGTAAATTATTAATTTTTGGAAAGATCATGATATTTTAGATTTAAATTTTCTTTGGATTTGAAGGGTCTAACTCTAGAAGAGTAAATCTATGGAATTTAAATTTGGAAGATATAATTTTGAGAATTGGATTTAAAATTTTGAGTATTGGGTTATTAATTTATAATTTTGAGGAATTTAGGAAGATTTACATTATAGTCCTTGGACTACAAGATGTCGATATAAAATATATTTTTGAAAAAAAAATTATTTTGAAGATTGGAATTAAACTCAAGTTTTGAAAATGTTGAGGACTTGGAATCTCATGGATTAATTGTTGAAGAGATAAAGAAATTTGATCGAGTAGAAGAATGATAATTTTAAAACTAAGAATTTAATTTAATTTAAATTTGAGGAGTTCAATTCTTGAAGGGGTTAAATTTTGAGGACTTAAATTTTATTTTAAGTATGAAAAATGAAGTTAATATTGAGGACTTTGCAAAATCACAATAAAAGATTTGACCCCATTGGAAAAAATGTGTATTATTAAAAATCTAAAATTGCGAGGACATAATTCTTTTAAGGTGGGTAGATTGTAAGCCCCCTCATTTTAGAATAGGGATAATTTGGTACTTTTTAAATTATTTATTTTATTTTATTTAATTTAATATTTTAAAATTTTAATTTATAAAATTCTTTTTTTATATATGATACTTTGTCATGGCTTGGATATTTGGAGCAATGCACAATATTTTTTCTTCCAAAAAAATTTATATTACTAATCTTGATTGTACCTAATATATTTGAAACATGGATGTAGCATTTGTTTGACTCCCCCATGCTCCAAAAATATTGACAAACATCTAGAACCAAGGTTACCGTAAAACTGCTTCCTTTTGACTAGAACTTGACCCAAACCAAACACAAACACATGTAGGCAAATAGTGCACCCAAATACCTATATATATATATATATATATATATATATATATATATATATATATATATATATATAAATTAATTTGTTTCTATTTATAGAAAGTGCCATAGGTGTCATCATAGTTGGCCTAACTACCTAACTACCCAAGATCCTAACCAACCAAATCACAATCCTAACAAACAACCCCTACACCTTTTTCCTATTCCACAACACATCACACATTCCACATATAAAATATATCTACAAAATCTGAACAAATCAATTAAAGATTTAAATCCTACATTTCCAAATTAGGAAACCCCTAGTTTGTTGCATATTCATATCTTTGGATCAAACCAAATCCTGAGTGAATATTTTTGTGACAATCTACTAATTTAAATTTTAGCCCCTTACCATATTAAGACTCCACAAAATCTTACCCACATATTTTTAAATATTAAATCATATCCTAACCACCCACGTATTTAAACTACATATATTTATCAACTCCCCAACACTTAAACCTAATTATTAGATTCGGCCCCCCTTTGTCATGCCCCAGTCCCAAAATACCAAGGGACTAGACACGTGGAATGGCGAGCAGCACAACTCCAATAGACAAACCTAATTTAATGGATCCGTTATAGTGTACTTAAGCTGTAATAAGTATAAATATAAGTCTACATCATTTATCTCAATATAATTCTAATCTCATCCATATACAATAATCATAATACAATATGATAGACCAGTCAAGATACTAGATAACAGAAAGTAGTCCATCATCAAGTCCAAATAAGTAGTGTCTCGAGGAATAACCCGTCACAATAAAAAAAACAAAAAAAACACCAAATACATATGTTGAGAGGTCCAAATATAAAATAACACTAAGCATGAATAAACTAAATTGATAACTGAGTACTCAGGAGAAGTCCTCTGGCACAACCTCGTCCTTTGGTGCAAGTACCGCTCTAACGTCCGTTCATGTTCCGTAAACCTCGGGATAACTCTCCTCTATTACACTTGGGAACATTATCTGGATCCAGGTCCTCAGGGGACATAGCAAGGTACAATAAACACTCAAGCCAAATAAAATACAGTAAGTAAAAACAGATCCTCAGGACAAGCTATGTAACCAGCTAAGTGAAATACAAATAAGCATCACTAATACTCAGGCTGAGACCACTAAAGGCTCTATGTCAGGGAGCCCATAGCAACAAGTAGTATCTCGTAGGGTCACTAAATATGCCAAACTCTGATACAAAGACTAAAGCACATCTGTCACTATCCAATTCTAGAAAATAGGGTTATATATTTTTTTTATATTTGATAAATAGTGTATTGTATTTAATTATTTATATTTATAATTAATTAGTGCTTGTCTTATTTTTATTTTGATTGTTTTAGGGTTTTGGCTAGCCTGGACCCATGTCAAACCCTAGTGGACCCATGTCCGACCCAGCCCACACCCTTGTGAGAATTATTTTGGGGCTTAGATTTATTATTTTATTTTTAGGAGGTTAGTTGGAGAGATTTGGAACTAGTTTGAGCGCATTTGGAACCCGGAACCCAAAACCGAGTGAATAGGGGCGTTTCGGGAATTTGGAACTTTGTAAACCCTTTATTTGTGTCTTGGCCGGCCCTACCTACCCCCCCCCCCCAAACCATGAGCACAGCAGCCCTCTCCCTCTTTGCATTCTTCTTCATTCTTCTTCTTCTTCTTCTTCTTCTTCTTCTTCTTCTTCACTTCTTCTTCTTCTCCACTTCTTCTTTCTTCTCCTTCTTCCTCCAAAGTAAGCTTTTCTCCATCTTTCTTCTTTCTTTCTTCCATTTCTTCTTCTTTAAGCTAACCCTAACCTTACATTTTCTCTAACCTAGGTGTGAAGAGCTTAGATCTAGTGTGAGAGCTAGATTTGGTGGCTTGGAGCTTGAGGGAGGTGATTTCTAGGGGTTGTGAGACTTTGGCCTTGGGATTCCAACTCCCAAGAGGTAAAACCTAACTTTTCCCTTCCTAATTATTTTTATGTAGTGTAATTAGTGTTGTAGAACCTTCCTAGACCCTAACCCTACCCGTAGGAGGAAGTTGGAACTAGTTTGGGTGAGTTTAGAAACTTTGACATTAGGTTTTGTGTCGAATTCGGGTGAAATCCGAATTTGGCCCAATTTTGGGTGATGCCCTAGGTTAGATGGACCTAGGTAGACGTTGTCGGGTGTCTAGAGGGTGAGTGCGTGTCTCCGTTCGGACACGGGAAGCCGTGTCGCGGAGAAACGGGCGTTTCGGGCGAAATTGGGGCTTTTCATCGTCGCCGATTCTTAGTGCATGTGCGTTTCCGCCACGGGCCTAGAATCGACGTGGGAGCACATTTTCTAGGATCTAGACATCGTGTAGAGCGCACGGGTAAATTTTGGGCCGATTCCGAGTTCGTTTGGTGTGCGTTTCAGGAGGTTTTCCGAGCCGCGCACCACGTGTTCGTCGAAATGACCGAACGGCCATTTCGACTTGGTTTCATCGTTTTGGCTTTGTGCGCGCGTTGGGTTAGTATCGGGGAGTGTGTGCTAGAGGTTTCGAGTTATATTTTATATATTTTAGGATATTGGTGAGTGTCGGGGTCGTTGGGCGTGAGTGGGGCGCGTTGTCGTGTGTTGTTGTGTGTAGTGTTGTGTAGGTGTGTTTGTGTCTTTATATATATATTTATAAGTGTGTCTATATATATGTGTATATATTTATATGTATATGTGTTTATGTATATATATTTATATATATATGTGTGTATTTATATCTATGTGCTTGTGTGTGTATATGTCTATGTATATATATATATGTATATGTATAAGTGTGCTTGCGTGTGTATGTGTATATATATATATATAGATGTGTATGTGTATATATATATATATATCTTAGAGTGTGTGTGTGTATTGGTATGTATATATATATATTTGTAAGTGTGCATATATATATTAATATGTGTGTTTATATATATATATAGCTATGTATATTTATAGGTGTGTGTATTTAAGTGTGTGTGTATTAGTGTGTTTGTGAGAGTGTAGGTGTGTATATATATGTATCTAGTTATATATATATAGTTATATATGTGTTTGTATATATATATATAGGGGGTATATATATATATGTGTAGATGGGAGTGTGTGTGTGTGTATGTGAGAGGAAGGGGGGGGGGCAGCCACTGGCAGCAGGGAGCAGCTGCTCCAGCAGCAGCAAGCTGCTGCACCAGCTGCAGCAGCAGCAAACCAGCAGCAATAGCAGCAACATTATGAAGCAGTAGCAGCAACAAAGGCACAGCAGGTAGCAGCAGCAGCTAGCAGCTTCGGTTCGCGTCGCGTGGCTCTAGTGGCTAGGTAGCTTAGTAGAAGTGATAGATAGATAGCTAGATTAATAGATAGATAGAGTGTTAGATAGATTAGATACTTAGATAGGTAGATGGATAATTAGATAGATGGATAGGTAATTGATAGGTAGATAGTTAGGTTTCTAGATACTAGATAGGTAGGTAGCTAGATACTTAGATATATCTACCTAAGATATAGATAACTATATACCTATACTTATATATATATATATAGATATCTTGATAGGTAATATATATTTATGCGTAGGGTAAGGTAAATGGGTATTGGATATGTGTGTGTGGATATGTATATGTATATAGGTAGATACCTACTTAGATGTATTAATAGATAGTAGATATCTATATTACCTAGCCTAGATTAATAACTAGGTGCATAATTAATAGCTAGATAGCTAGTTAGAGGGCCTTAGGGCGAAACCTCAATACCTTGAGATACCGAGGTATCTCGATACCTTGAGATATTCAAGGTATTGAGTTTCGAGCGGGGTATTTGAGCATTAGCCTAGGAAATGCTTGAGAGTGATTTTTATATGTTTATATATATATAATTACGCGTGCTAGCATAGGTTTTAGCGGGTTTAGGCGGGGTGCGTGGCCTAGGGCGAGGTATCGGATACCGAGGGTATCCCGGTATCTCGATTAGGCGAGTTTGTGAGTTTAGTGGCTTAATGAGCTCGGTTTGACCTAGAATTTCAGGGGCATCCTAGTTTGACCTAGCTTTGACCAAACTTGTCCTCGTTGACCGTAAAAGTCAACGTTTGACCTAGTTTTGACCTAGAGTTGACTTTTTGGACCTCGGGTTGACTTTTTGACCCGAATTTCACCGGTTTGACCCGTTCGACCTAGAATAGCCCTAGAAGCCTGTTTTTAATTATTTTATATCAGTTTAAATGCTTAGAACCCTGTTTAATTCTGCTTTTCGCATTAGGTCCTTGCGTCACCGGTCCGGATCTCGATCCTCATCAGTTGCTCAGGACATCAGGCGAGTACCTACCTCTGATAGTTTCCATTTCATGATAGCGTTTATATCACCTGTTCTAGAACTGTAATACTTGATTCTGACACTTTATTACACGAGCTGGTACTAGTGGATCCCGTCATGAGGTGCTATCCCCCTTATCGTGTTCAGCGGGTACTCTATCACGTGTATTTCATCATGTGCTTCGGGTATTGATTATCATGTGCTATCATGTGCTTCTTGTGCTCTCGCCTTCGTGTGCGCGAGCTATTATCATGTACGTAGCGTGTTATGGTTGGATCCAATGGTATTAGTGGGGGAGGGGAGTAGTGAGTTGGTTATATGATCAAAGCCAAACAGTATTCATGTGTATGTCGGTTATGCAACTCACGCATAACGGAGTTATCGTAGTGACTTTCATGTACAACCTAAGCCGATCATATAACGAACTTGTGCTCAAGGCACTTAGCTAGTATTCATGTTTCTCACCTGCAGTTACTTTTTCACTACTTGTATTGTTCTCCAGTTTATATTACAGCTATTTATTGTGCTCCAGCATATATTTATTTCCTGTGCATCTTGATTACTTTTCTATTGCTCGTCATATACACCTTACCATGCATTTGGAGTTGCTTTCAGAGTTATGTACTTCGCTCCAGTCCTGACTGGGCATATTTTTTCCAGAGGATCCTGAGGACTATTGCCCTACGTTCTACGGGCCTGGTATTGACCACTGTTGTGACCCTGAGATCGAGGAGTGCGCCGAGGAGACGCCGATAGCACCCTAGTTAGCTAGGTGGGTTTCCTGGGTTATTTCCAGGGGTTTGTATTTTGGATGACTGTACTTATTCTTTTGTTGCTTGAGATGTTGTAGCTTTTAGACCTGGATTGTATTATTTTGGATTGTCTTGCTCTCTTGGTTCTGGTTTTCTTTGTTTATATCATATCGTGCTTATTTCTTCCCCTAGATTTTGTGATTGAGATTCATATATATATTGCGTGGTTGCCCTCCTTCGGGAGAAGATTATTTTGATATATATATTGCGTGGTTTTGCCCTCCTTTTGGAGAGGTCATGCCGGATTTTTCAGTGAGATATAGATAGATATGGTTGACCTAGAACGGACCTTTACAGCGTTCTACCGCCGATTCTGCGGCGTAGGCTGGACGTACCCACGGCTCATGCCCGATTTTTGGGTGCGGGTCGTGACACATTTTTGGTGGTGGCCCATGCAGGTCTCTGCTTTTAGGGTTACCTGCAATAGGATATAGGAGATAGGCTGAGAGAGAGTGTGCTCAATCACAACTAGGACCCTTCCTACTTTCTTTTGCTATCTTTAATTTTTCTGAAATTGTTTTCTTTTGCAATATTATTGTCCTTCATTGATGTTATCGTTTGTTGCACTATATTGACTTCTTTTGATCTGTGTTCAGGATGCCTCCGAAGACCAGATCTCAGCGCACCGCCCCAGCAGCTGCCACCGAGAGGTCTGCCACCTCTCGACCTGCTCGACGTCCGGCAGCCGCTACCGCTCCACTCGCCACTCCTGCGGTTGAGGGAGCTTCAGTTTCTCTCGGAGATCCCCTTACTCCCATTGATCCGAGAGCCACCCCAGTTGTCCCGGTGGTACCTCCTCCACCACCGCCTGCGCCAGTAGATGCCACACAGCTGTTCGCGTTCTTCCGAGAGATGATGGATGCGCAGCACCGCCAGGCAGATATTATGAGGATGGGCATTGAGAATGCTCATCAGGTGGCTTTGACAGCTGTCGACAGAGTGGCTCAGATCCAGCCACAACCAGAGCAGGCTCAGTATCCTAGACCGGGTACTATCATCGATTTTCAGAGGATGCGGCCTAAGGAGTTCCGCGGCACAGAGGGGATCCTGTACGCCGACGACTGGATCGAGCATATAGAGGGCATCTTTCGGCTGGCGATGATCCCAGCCAGCATGCAGATCGAGGCAGCGGGCAGCCAGATGTTCGACCTTGCCCTTTCTTGGTTCCGTACGGATACGCGGATAGCAGCTCCGGGATTGACTTGGGAGGCTTTCAAGAAGCTTTTCAAGGAGAAGTTCTTCCCGGACGTGGCTCTCAGTGCCTTAGAGAGTCAGTTCGAGGCGCTCGTCCAGGGGAGTATGCTAGTGGATGAGTATGCAGCGGAGTTCTGCCGTCTGGGCAGATTTGTTGAGGGGTTGTCAGAGGCAGCAAAGGCGCGGAAGTTCCGCAAGGGCTTAGTCATGGCGGTCAAGTCCTTGACTAGGAGCGACCACGAGGCGACCTTCGAGCAGATTACCAGCGACGCTCAGAGGGCTGAGGATGATTTGGAGCTGAAGACGAAGAGGAGCAGAGATGCTTCCGGAGCAGGCAGCAGTACAGGCCCAGCCAAGAGGCCATTCCAGCAGACCCAGCAGCACCAGGGTCAGGGTCGTGCGCCCTTCCGGCAGGCGCCTCAGCAGCAGAGGCAGGGTCAGCAGCAGGGCCAGAGGCAGCCCATCGTTTGCCCTTTCTGTAAGAAGCCAGGGCACGGATGGAACATATGCAGAAAGAGGTTGGGCAGATGTTTATTGTGTGGCACCGCAGACCACCAGCTGAAGGATTGTCCTTTCGCGCTTGCCCGTACAGCTCAGGACGGAGGAGCCGCTCAGAGGGCACCAGCCAGAGCACCTGCAGCACAGCAGAGAGGTCAGCCTTTGCAGACTCAGCAGCAGAGGTTCGCCCAGCAACAGCAGCAGCACCGAGGAGGACAGCAGGGGCGAGCTTTTGCCCTGACAGTGGACGAGGCCGAGCCAGTTGGTGATGTTATCTCAGGTTCTGTTCTCCTTGATTCCATTCCAGCACTTGCTTTATTTGATTCCGGTGCTTCCCATAGCTTTGTGTCTGTATCTTTTGCTGTTAGACACCATCTTGTTGCTGAACCTTTAGCTAGACTCTGCAAGATCACGACCGGGGGTGGTATCATCCTAGTCCGTGATGTTTGCAGAGACCGGAGAGTTACCTTGGGAGGCCGGGAGTTGAGTGTGTGCCTACTCGTAATGCCACTTCCGAGCTACGATATTATACTCGGGATGGATTGGTTGAGTACGCATTGTGCTAGTATAGATTGTCGTAGAGGCAGAGTTTTGTTTAGTCCGCCGGGTGAGCCAGAGTTTCAGTTTGCCAGAGGAGCAGCGGAGCAGACCGAGAGAGTCTTCTGCGGAGCCCTGGTGGTAGAGCCGAGGTCGCTACATCCACTGATAGAGGAGTATATGGATGTCTTTCCGGAGGAGTTGCCAGGGTTACCTCCGGACAGAGATGTGGAGTTCTCTATAGACTTGGTGCCAGGCGCGGAGCCGATATCCCAGCACGTCTATAGAGTCAGCAACAGTGAGCTGATAGAGTTGAAGAAGCAGGTGGATGAGCTTCAGGACAAGGGATTTATCAGATCTAGTTCTTCTCCGTGGGGTGCTCCGGTACTTTTTGTGCCGAAGAAGGATGGGTCGATACGGATGTGTATCGACTACAGGGCTCTGAACAGCCTCACAATCAAGAACAAGTATCCGCTATCGCGTATTGATGATCTTTTTGACCAGTTGAGCGGAGCGAGGGTGTTTTCCAGGATTGATCTGAGGACAGGCTACCACCAGGTGAAAGTCAGGAAGGAGGATATTCCGAAGACAGCTTTTCGGACCGGATATGGACAGTATGAGTTCTTGGTGATGCCGTTTGGGTTGACTAATGCCCCGGCAGTGTTCATGAATCTGATGAACATGGTGTTCCATCAGCATCTGGACAGGTTTGTGGTAGTATTTATAGATGATATCTTGGTGTATTCGAAGACCCCAGAGGAGCACGAGGAGCATCTGAGGATAGTGCTGGAGACTCTCAGGAAGGAGAAGCTTTATGGAAAGCTCTCGAAGTGTGAGTTCTTCCTTGACAAGGTAGAATTCCTTGGTCATGTGGTGACTGGAGAGGGTATCTCGGTGGATCCGAGAAAGATCGTGGCCGTTGAGGCATGGAGTGCTCCGAGTTCAGTAGCCGAGGTCAGAAGTTTCTTGGGACTGGCAGGCTACTACAGGAGATTTATTCAGGATTTTTCCCGGATTGCAGAGCCGTTGTCCAGGCTGACCCGGAAGGACGTGGAGTTTGTTTGGTTAGAGGAGTGCCAGATCGCCTTTGATGAGCTGAAGAGGAGGTTGACGACAGCTCCAGTGTTGACGTTGCCATCAGGTTCTGGAGGATTCACTATCTATAGTGATGCATCGGGGAAGGGACTGGGTTGTGTGTTACAGCAGAATGGGAGGGTGATTGCCTATGCTTCCAGGCAATTACGTCCTCATGAGAAGAATTACCCTACCCACGATTTGGAGTTGGCAGCGGTCATTTTTGCTCTGAAGTTATGGAAACACTATTTATACGGAGAGCGTATGGAGATCTTCACAGACCACAAGAGCTTGAAGTATATGTTTACCCAAAAAGAGCTGAACATGAGGCAGAGGAGATGGTTGGAGTTGATGAAAGACTTCGACATATCATTGCAGTATCATCCAGGGAAGGCGAACGTAGTTGCGGATGCATTGAGCAGGTATCCGGTAGCTATGTGCCTGACTACAGATCGTTATCTTCTGGCAGATCTAGAGAGCTTGGGCATTGAGGTGATAGTGCCTGGAGTTGAGATACAGATGTGGGGACTGCAGATTCAGTCAGAGTTGGTAGACCGGATCAGGGCTACACAGTTTGAGGATGAGTCCCTGAGGAGCATCAGGGAGCAGGTTCAGATGGGATTAGCAGATGACTTCACCATTGCTGATGATGGTTCTTTGCGACACGGTACCAGGTTGTATGTGCCGAGAGGGTTGTTGCGCGAGGAGGTTCTCCAGGAGGTGCATCGATCCCAGTACTCTATGCATCCCGGTGCCAACAAGATGTATAGAGATCTGAGACAGCATGTATGGTGGTACGGGATGAAGCGGGAGGTAGCACGCTTCGTATCCCGATGCTTAGTATGCCAGCAGGTGAAGGCGGAGAGGCAGAGGCCAGGAGGTTTACTCCAGCCGTTACCCATTCCGGAGTGGAAATGGGAGCATGTGACCATGGATTTTGTTTCTGGACTTCCCCGTTCTCCAGGCGGGAAAGATGCGAATTGGGTCATCGTGGACAGGTTGACCAAATCGGCCCACTTTCTACCATTCAAAGTGGGTACGTCTACAGAGAGACTAGCAGAGATGTATGTGCGCCAGATAGTCAGACTGCATGGAGTTCCAGTGAGCATAGTATCAGATCGGGACAGTCGCTTCACTTCGTATTTCTGGAGGAGTCTGCAGGCTAGCTTGGGCACCCAGCTCAAGTTTAGTAGTGCGTATCACCCACAGACAGATGGTCAGTCAGAGAGGACCATTCAGACACTTGAGGACATGCTTCGGACCTGTGTTTTGGATTTCAGAGGCTTTTGGGAGGATCACTTGCACTTGGTAGAGTTTGCTTACAACAACAGCTACCAAGCCAGTATCGAGATGTCACCTTTTGAGGCATTGTATGGACGGAGGTGTCGCACTCCGTTATCATGGGATGATGTAGGTGAGAGAGCTTTGCTTGGCCCAGAGATGGTAGTTGATACAGCGGAGAAGGTCAAGCTTATTAGAGATAGACTTCGGGTGGCGCAGGACAGGCAGCGGCATTGGGCCGATAGCCATCGGAGACCTTGGAGTTCGAGGTATAGCTTAGAATCTAGATTTTGTTCTTGTGTTTGCTTGTGATTGCTTGTTTTAGACTAAGTGCAGAGACCTTGTTTGTGCTAGGTTGGAGATCTGGTGTTCCTGAGGATTTCTCCGACGCGGGACACTATTCGCTTCGGTGGAGGCGGGAAGCTTAGCCCACGTTTCGTCGGACCCTTCCGTGTTCTTGAGAGGGTCGGCGCCGTGGCGTATAGGCTTGAGTTGTCGCCTATGCTGGAGAGAGTTCATGATGTGTTCCACGTGTCGCAGTTGAGACGGTACGTGGCGGATCCCAGTCACGTATTGGATCACTCGGAGATCGCGGTGGGCCCTACTCTTAGCTATCCAGAGCAGCCTGTGGAGATTCTGGATCGGCGAGAGAAGGTGTTGAGGAACCAGACTATTCCCTTGGTTCGCGTCGCGTGGAGGCATCGCTCTCCAGGAGAGTCGACCTGGGAGAGGGAGGATGAAATGCGCGAGCGATACCCCTATCTCTTCGAGCCCTGAGGTATGGTTCTTTCTTTGCATTCCTGTCCTAGTTTCGTCTTTTAATTTCGAGGACGAAATTATTTTAAGGAGGGTAGGCTTGTCACTACCCAATTCTAGAAAATAGGGTTATATTTTTTTTTTATATTTGATAAATAGTGTATTGTATTTAATTATTTATATTTATAATTAATTAGTGCTTGTCTTATTTTTATTTTGATTGTTTTAGGGTTTTGGCTAGCCTGGACCCATGTCAGACCCTAGTGGACCCATGTCCGACCCAGCCCACACCCTTGTGAGAATTATTTTAGGGCTTAGATTTATTATTTTATTTTTAGGAGGTTAGTTGGAGAGATTTGGAACTAGTTTGAGCGCATTTGGAACCCGGAATCCAAAACCGAGTGAATAGGGGCGTTTCGGGAATTTGGAACTTTGTAAACCCTTTATTTGTGTCTTGGCCGGCCCTACCTACCCCCCCCCAAACCGTGAGCACAACAGCCCTCTCCCTCTTTGCATTCTTCTTCATTCTTCTTCATTCTTCTTCTTCACTTCTTCTTCTTCTCCACTTCTTCTTTCTTCTCCTTCTTCCTCCAAAGTAAGCTTTTCTCCATCTTTCTTCTTTCTTTCTTCCATTTCTTCTTCTTTAAGCTAACCCTAACCTTACATTTTCTCTAACCTAGGTGTGAGGAGCTTAGATCTAGTGTGAGAGCTAGATTTGGTGGCTTGGAGCTTGAGGGAGGTAATTTCTAGGGGTTGTGAGACTTTGGCCTTGGGATTCCAACTTCCAAAAGGTAAAACCTAACTTTCCCCTTCCTAATTATTTTTATGTAGTGTAATTAGTGTTGTAGAACCTTCCTAGACCCTAACCCTACCCGTAGGAGGAAGTTGGAACTAGTTTGGGTGAGTTTAGAAACTTTGACATTAGGTTTTGTGTCGAATTCGGGTGGAATCCGAATTTGGCCCAATTTTGGGTGATGCCCTAGGTTAGATGGACCTAGGTAGACGTTGTCGGGTGTCTAGAGGGTGAGTGCGTGTCTCCGTTCGGACACGGGAAGCCGTGTCGCGGAGAAACGGGCGTTTCGGGCAAAATTGGGGCTTTTCGTCGTCGCCGATTCTTAGTGCATGTGCGTTTCCACCACGGGCCTAGAATCAACGTGGGAGCACATTTTCTAGGATCTAGACATCGTGTAGAGCGCGTGGGTAAATTTTGGGTCGATTCTGAGTTCGTTTGGTGTGCGTTTCAGGAGGTTTTCTGAGCCGCGCACCACGTGTTCGTCGAAATGACCGAACGGCCATTTCGACTTGGTTTCCTCGTTTCGGCTTTGTGTGCGCGTTGGGTTAGTATCGGGGAGTGTGTGCTAGAGGTTTCGAGTTATATTTTATATATTTTAGGGTATTGGTGAGTGTCGGGGTCGTTGGGCGTGAGTGGGGCGCGTTGTCGTGTGTTGTTGTGTGTAGTGTTGTGTAGGTGTGTTTGTGTCTTTATATATATATTTATAAGTGTGTCTATATATATGTGTATATATTTATATGTATGTGTGTTTATGTATATATATTTATATATATATATGTGTGTATTTATATCTATGTGCTTGTGTGTGTATATGTCTATGTATATATATATATGTATATGTATAAGTGTGCTTACGTGTGTATGTGTATATATATATATATATATATATATATATAGATGTGTATGTGTATATATATATATATATATATCTTAGAGTGTGTGTGTGTATTGGTATGTATATATATATATATTTGTAAGTGTGCATATATATATTAATATGTGTGTTTATATATATATATAGCTATGTATATTTATAGGTGTGTGTGTTTAAGTGTGTGTGTATTAGTGTGTTTGTGAGAGTGTAGGTGTGTATATATATGTATCTAGTTATATATATATAGTTATATATGTGTTTGTATATATATATATATAGGGGGTATATATATATATGTGTATATGGGAGTGTGTGTGTGTGTATGTGAGAGGAAGGGGGGGGCAGCCACTGGCAGCAGGGAGCAGCTGCTCCAGCAGCAGCAAGCTGCTGCACCAGCCGCAGCAGTAGCAAACCAGCAGCAATAGCAGCAACATTATGCAGCAGCAGCAGCAGCAAAGGCACAGCAGGTAGCAGCAGCAGCTAGCAGCTTTGGTTCGCGTCGCGTGGCTCTAGTGGCTAGGTAGCTTAGTAGAAGTGAAAGATAGATAGCTAGATTAATAGATAGATAGAGTGTTAGATAGATTAGATACTTAGATAGGTAGATGGATAATTAGATAGATGGATAGGTAATTGATAGGTAGATAGTTAGGTTTCTAGATACTAGATAGGTAGGTATCTAGATACTTAGATATATCTACCTAAGATATAGATAACTATATACCTATACTTATATATATATATATAGATATCTTGATAGGTAATATATATTTATGCGTAGGGTAAGGTAAATGGGTATTGGGTATGTGTGTGTGGATATGTATATGTATATAGGTAGATACCTACTTAGATGTATTAATAGATAGTAGATATCTATATTACCTAGCCTAGATTAATAACTAGGTGCATAATTAATAGCTAGATAGCTAGTTAGAGGGCCTTAGGGCGAAACCTCAATACCTTGAGATACCGAGGTATCTCGATACCTTGAGATATTCAAGGTATTGAGTTTCGAGCGGGGTATTTGAGCATTAGCCTAGGAAATGCTTGGGAGTAATTTTTATATGTTTATATATATATAATTACGTGTGCTAGCATAGGTTTTAGCGGGTTTAGGCGGGGTGCGTGGCCTAGGGCGAGGTATCGGATACCGAGGGTATCCCGGTATCTCGATTAGGCGAGTTTGTGAGTTTAGTGGCTTAATGAGCTCGGTTTGACCTAGAATTTCAGGGGCACCCTAGTTTGACCTAGCTTTGACCAAACTTGTCCTCGTTGACCGTAAAAGTCAACGTTTGACCTAGTTTTGACCTAGAGTTGACTTTTTGGACCCCGGGTTGACTTTTTGACCCGAATTTCACCGGTTTGACCCGTTCGACCTAGAATAGCCCTAGAAGCCTATTTTTAATTATTTTATATCAGTTTAAATGCTTAGAACCCTGTTTAATTCTGCTTTTCGCATTAGGTCCTTGCGTCACCGGTCCGGATCTCGATCCTCATCAGTTGCTCAGGACATCAGGCGAGTACCTACCTCTGATAGTTTCCATTTTATGATAGCGTTTATATCACCTGTTCTAGAACTGTAATACTTGATTCTGACACTTTATTACACGAGCTGGTACTAGTGGATCCCGTCATGAGGTGCTATCCCCCTTACCGTGTTCAGCGGGTACTCTATCACGTGTATTTCATCATGTGCTTCGGGTATTGATTATCATGTGCTATCATGTGCTTCTTGTGCTCTCGCCTTCGTGTGCGCGAGCTATTATCATGTACGTAGCGTGTTGTGGTTGGATCCAATGGTATTAGTGGGGGAGGGGAGTAGTGAGTTGGTTATATGATCAAAGCCAAACAGTATTCATGTGTATGTCGGTTATGCAACTCACGCATAACGGAGTTATCGTAGTGACTTTCATGTGCAACCTAAGCCGATCATATAACGAACTTGTGCTCAAGGCACTTAGCTAGTATTCATGTTTCTCACCTGCAGTTACTTTTCCACTACTTGTATTGTTCTCCAGTTTATATTACAGCTATTTATTGTGCTCCAGCATATATTTATTTCCTGTGCATCTTGATTACTTTTCTATTGCTCGTCATATACACCTTACCATGCATTTGGAGTTGCTTTCAGAGTTATGTACTTCGCTCCAGTCCTGACTGGGCATATTTTTTCCAGAGGATCCTGAGGACTATTGCCCTACGTTCTACGGGCCTAGTATTGACGACTGTTGTGACCCTGAGATCGAGGAGTGCGCCGAGGAGACGCCGATAGCACCCTAGTTAGCTAGGTGAGTTTCCTGGGTTATTTCCAGGGGTTTGTATTTTGGATGACTGTACTTATTCTTTTGTTGCTTGAGATGTTGTAGCTTTTAGACCTGGACTATATTATTTTGGATTGTCTTGCTCTCTTGGTTCTGGTTTTCTTTGTTTATATCATATCGTGCTTATTTCTTCCCCTAGATTTTGTGATTGAGATTCATATATATATTGCGTGGTTGCCCTCCTTCGGGAGAAGATTATTTTGATATATATATTGCGTGGTTTTGCCCTCCTTTTGGAGAGGTCATGCCAGATTTTTCAGTGAGATATAGATAGATATGGTTGACCTAGAACGGACCTTTACAGCATTCTACCGCCGATTCTGCGGCGTAAGCTGGACGTACCCACGGCTCATGCCCGATTTTCGGGTGCGGGTCGTGACAACATCTAATAACATAGTATATATATAAACATAATCAGCCTGTAGCATGTGTGTCTCTTCCCACCCAATGTAACCCCACGTCTCATGTCCACAATGTCTCATGCCCATAACACGCAAGATCATGACCTCTAGCTAGTACAACGAGTCATAATGATATCTCTATATATGCAAGTCTCATATCACGTCTCATGTAATAAAAATTATAAATTTTGAGGATTTGATTTGATCTTAAGAGATTGACTAGGATTAGATATGTCATATACCAATTTTTGTTGGGTAGATTTATGATTGCTAGGTTTAATGATAGAGGGTAAATTGATTAAGTTTGGATATTATGGATTAGAAAGAAAAAAATAATTCAATAATTGAAGGGATTGAGGAGAAGACTATCTTAAGAATTGAATTTAAAATTTTAAAGTTTGACAACTTAGAGGATAAAATTTAAAAGGTATTATGTAGTAATAGTAAAATATTAATTTTTGAAAAGATCATGATATTTTAGATTTAAATTTTCTTTGGATTTGAAGGGTCTAACTCTAGAAGGGTAAATCTTTGGAATTTAAATTTGGAAGATAGAATTTTGAGAATTAGATTTAAAATTTTGAGTATTGGCTTATTAATTTATAATTTTGAGGAATTTAGAAATATTTACATTATAGTCCTTGGACTACAAGATGTCGATATAAAAGATATTTTTGAAAAAAAATTATTTTGAAGATTGAAATTAAACTCAAGTTTTCAAAATGTTGAGGAATTGGAATCTCATGGATTAATTGTTGAAGAGAGAAAGAAATTTGATTGAGTAGAAGAATGATAATTTTAAAACTAAGAATTTAATTTAATTTAAATTTAGGGAGTTCAATTCTTGAAGGGGTTAAATTTCGAGGACTTAAAATTTTATTTTAAGTATGAAAAATGAAGTTAATATTGAGGACTTTGCAAAATCACAATAAAAGATTTGACCACATTGGAAAAAATGTGTATTATTGAAAATCTTAAATTGCGAGGACGCAATTCTTTTAAGGTGGGTAGATTATAAGCCCCCTCATTTTAGAATAGGAATAATTTGGTACTTTTTAAATTATTTATTTTATTTTATTTTATTTAATATTTTAAAATATTAATTTATAATTTTTTTTTATATATGATACTTTGCCATGGCTTGGATATTTGGAGCAATGCACAGCATTTTTCTTCCAAAAAAATTCATATTACTAATCATGATTGTACCTAATATATTTGGAACATGAATGTTGCATTTTTTTTGACTCCCCCATACTCCAAAAATATTGACAAACATCTAGAACCAAGATTACCGTAAAACTGCTTCCTTTTGACTTGAACTTGACCCAAACCAAACACAAATACATGTAGACAAATAGTGCACCCAAGTACCTCCATATATATATATATATATATATATATATATATATATATATATATATATATATATATAATTTAAATTAATTTGTTTTTATTTATAGAAAGTGTCATAGGTGTCATCATAGTTAGACTAACTACCCAAGATCCTAACCAACCAAATCATAATCCTAACAAACAACCCCCACACATTTTTCCTATTCCATAATACATCACACATTCCACATATAAAATATATCTACAAAATCTGAACAAATCAATTAAAGATTTAAATCCCATATTTCCAAATTAGGAAACCCCTAGTTTGTTGCATATTCATATCTTTGGATCAAACCAAATATTGAGTGAATATTTTTGTGACAATCTCCTAATTTAAATTTCAGCTCCTTACCATATTAAGACTCCACAAAATCTTACCCACATATTTTCAAATATTAAATCAAATCCTAGCCACCCACGTATTTAAACTACATATATTTATCAACTCCCCAACACTTAAACCTAATTATTAGATTCGGTCCCCCTTTGTCATGCCCCAGTCCCAAAATACCAAGGGACTTACCACGTGGCAATAGCGAGCAGCACAACTCCAATGGGCAAACCCAATTTAATGGATCCGTTAGAGTGTACTTAAGCTGTAACAAGTATAAATATAAGTCTACATCATTTATCTCAGTATAATTCTAATCTCATCCATATACAACAATCACAATACAATATGATAGACCAGTCAAGATACTAGATAACAGAAAATAGTCCATCATCAAGTCCAAATAAGTAGTATCTCGAGGAATAACCCGTCATAATAAAAAAATAAAAAAAATACTAAATACATATGTTGAGAGGTCCAAATATAGAATAACACTAAGAATGAACAAACTAAATTGATAACTGAGTACTCAGGAGAAGTCCTCTGGCACAACCTCGTCCTTTGGTGCAAGTACCGCTGCAACGTCCGTTCATATTCCATAAACCTCGGGATAACTCTTCTCTGTTACACCTGGGAACATTATCCGGATCCAGGTCCTCAGGGGACATAGCAAGGTACAATAAACACTCAAGCCAAATAAAATACAGTAAGTAAAAATAGATCCTCAAGACAAGCTATGTAACCAGCTAAGTAAAATACAAATGAGCATCACTAATACTCAGGCTGAGACCACTAAAGGCTCTAAGTCAGGGAGCCCATAGCAATAAGTAGTATCTCATAGGTCCAGTAAATATGCCAAGCTTTGATACAAAGACTAAAGCACCTCTAATAATATAGTATATATATAAACATAATCAGCCTGTAGCATATGTGTCTCTCCCCACCAAATATAACCTCACGTCTTATGTCCACAATGTCTCATGCCCATAAAGATCATGAACTCTAGCTAGTACAACGAGTCATAATGATATCTCTATATATACAAGTCTCATATCACGAATCATGTAAGCCTATACAGAATCACCATAAATAACTCAAGAAAAGATTCTATCACATAAAATAGTGTCAAGTGTCCTACAGTCTGATGTACTTGGTATAACAAGCATGTAAAAAATAGGACCGTGGAATCAACTCTCTAAGTGACGTTACACAACTTCGCGTACGACGTTGGCACCCGAATCTTATTCGGACGCTAAGCAACGTCTCACGGTCCTAGGTTGAACAGGTACATCACAAATATATATATATATATATATATATGGAAGAAATACAAGCAGATAATATAACATAATCTACTACAAGTTTGACAAGGTACACTTGTCGGGGTTCTGAACTCCGTCAATTGCTTCTGGAAAAGTGTAATATGCAAGTTCGCCTCCGGATGCTGAAACAAACATCACCAATATTTACATAATACATGAAATTGCTAGGATTGACTATCCATAAGTCCAATTTGGACACAGGGGCAGAATTAACAGTTTTGGGTCAAAGCGGGGTCCACATGTGGCCCACTTCGCACCAAAAATATGTCAAAGTCAAAGTACTCCAAATTTATCAAACTTGGTGTCTACAAGCCCAAAATGATGATACAAACCCAACGAAATATCCAGAACTGGATTCTGATGAGCTGATCACGAACTCGCTCGTCATGTGAAACCGTAGGGCCTACAAAATGATATTTTATCAATGTTCTCAGATTCAAACCAAATTTGGGTCACATGACCAACATAATGCAATGAATCCAATGGCATAAGTTTTGTTGCGAACCGACGAGTACACACGAAGTTATGGCAAGGTGTCAAAATATGCCGATACGGTATTTTTTGGCGGATACGCGTTGGTTCCGGCGTGCACACACGTCCGAATAAAGTTCTGCAAAAATCTACACATCCGCGTTTATGTTATACACCATTCGATAAAATCTGTATGTGATAATGTGGCTTCGTTTGGTGGTACGCACCTTGTATCAATAATTTTAGATTTTCCAAAATTAATTTTTTTGATAATTTTCTATACTAAATTAATCACAGAACGACACCTAATAAAATAAAGTATTTAAAGGGTTTAAAATTTGGTTAGGTTATTTTCACATAAGAGAAAGAATCACTTAATTCGGTATCATGGTTTGAGAGTTATTGATCTCATAACATGGGAATTTGGGCTGTTTTGAAACTGTCGCAAAGTCAGTTTTTCATCCGACTTTTGGGTCGACTTTCTCCGATTATAAATTACTTTAAATCAAAAATCTTGAAGGGGGTTTGAGGTCCTTCATATTATGAACGTATACGGACATGAAGCTCATGAAATAATTGAGCGAGGTGGTCGTGCTCATACCTCGAAGTGTGCCTCACGAAATGCTACCGCTGCTACCCGCGGTGGCTCGCGGTGGCCGCGGTGGCTCCGGTGGTCGCGGTGGTTCCGATGGTCGAGGTGGATCCATTGAGGTCGCGATGGCTCCGTTAAGGTAGAGAAATAGATAACCAAGTGGGGAAGGGAAGAGGGAGATGGAGGTTCGGTTGTGTTGGAGTTGGCCGAATCGGGGTTACACCTCCGTAGGATTATAATAGTTATAGGTAGTAATGAATAAGAGGGGAGGTGAAAGGTTGGGGGTTTTAAAAAAACCAAGGGTCATATGTAACTCCCCCTATAACCCAATCCCTCTTCCTTGGCTGCGGTCGGTCCTCCCCCTCTCCATTTGAGTGAGCACAATGTACAAGTTAGTTAAGATGGTCCAAGGGTTATGCAATTAATAGGTTTATGCTGAAATTAAAATAAAAGTAGATAAAAAGTGGGATTTGGTGTGAGAAAAAATGGTGGTTTGTGAGTAGGAAGGTGGGGGATGGGTGTATGGTATTGTGCATGAGTTAGACATGTTGGTTTGAGTGTTCAAGTTGGGGTTTTGGCTCGGTCAGGTACAATTAATCAAAATGGTCATTTTTGACTAATTGAAATGCACGGTATTTCTATATTAAGTTTTTAGAGTCTACGGGTATTCAAATAAATGTGAAACCAATGACATGTGCATAGTTGGTCGTGTTAGGCTAGGGGTTATAAAAGTCAGTGTCAAAATTTGGGTTCATTTTGCTCGTCTAAATTGACCGCAACGAAAAAATGTCCAAGTGTCATATTTTTGAGTCAAAAAGCGTCGTGGTTGTTGTATGATCAAAAAAAAGTGTAGGTTTATAAAATTATATAAGACATACATGACATGAGCCTAATTTGGTTCAGCTAAGCCTATTATGCAAAGTTGGTTGGAAAGAAAAAGCTAGTATTGTATTCCTGGCATTAAGACTACACTAAAGGGTTTCTAAATTATAAAAATTATTTTAATGATTATAATTATAATAAAGTTACTAAAATAACCTTATCTAAATTTTAGGGGATTTATAATCTACCCTCCTTAAAAGAATTACGTCCTTGCAATTAAGAATTTAAACTACTCTAGAAATTTATAATGATATGGTAATCTATGGGTAGTTCTTAGGTCATACCTGCATCCTCGAATAAATAAGGATAACTCAATTGTATGACGTCCTCTCGCTCCCAAGTGGATTCACTTGGAGAGTGATGTTTGATGATAAACAAAAATGAAACTAGGTTTATACGAAATCCTTTTTTGTTTACAAACAAGAAAAATAGTATAATTAATCCTATACGAGGATGTTAAGTACAATAAAAATGATTCTGGGAAAGTATTGCTATAGGAGTCTGATCTGCGGTCGATCACTTTGTCCCTTAGCCCACACGATGATGAAAAAGTACTGTAGAAGAAGAAAAAGAAGCTTCAAAGGTTACAAGTGGGGTTGAATTCTCGTTGCCAAAGTTGTCCACCAACACTCTCTGTCTGTGCTCTCTCTCTCTGATTCTTGATCCTTTTTTCGGTCGGTCCTTTGATCCTATGACCATGGGTCTCTATTTATAGAGATCAGTCATAATAACTGTCTAGTTGGCATAGAAGCCAAACTGTGAAGAAAGTTGTATCTTTTACGCGACGGTTATAATAACTGCTACCTACGTTCGAATAATCTCCTGAATCTGCGTATGACACGTGTCCCATTATAAGGTAACGCGTATAACTGCTTCTCGAAGATCACGACATACAAGCCACGTAGGTTACTGCACCTTGCGTAGAGATAGTTGGCGTAAAAACCAAATAACTGTCTGGTTGGCGTAAAAGCCAAATAACTGTCTGGTTGGCATAAAAGCCAAGCTCTGCGTAAAACTTGAGGATTCATGAATAACAGACAACCAGCATAAAATAGCCGATGAACCGTCATGACTGAAGTCTTGAGCATATTCTGGGCTAAATAGCCTTATCACGTACCTTTGCAAATATAGCCGAGTTGGCGTATTTCGAGGAGATAGCATACGGCGTACTCCTATAGTTGAAAATAGCCTGGTTGGCGTAAAAATGCAAGGATGGTGATGTGAGCGTATTAGCCACAGTTTTAGCTTTCCCAATCATTTAAAAATAGAACAAAATCTCGTACATTAAATACAGAGATCTGCCCCCATCTCGTGCATTAAATGCAGAGATATGCCTCGAGCTCTGTACCAGAAACAGCTTTTGACGTGGTTTCTGATTTTGTCGCATCTTGAGCGTAAAAACTCATTTCTGCCCATATAGAATAGGTAGCGTATTCTTTGAATGCGTAAAAAAGACTTGTATTAAGAATATGTCACTAAATGACAGCCTGGGTCTCTGTACAAAATTATCGTCACAACCGTCCTCTCGATCATCGTGCAGTACTTTTGTCAGGAGTCAGGTTCATTGTTTTGTCTGATAGATTCATCCGAGGAATACGAAGAGTTCCTCGTACAACTTTATGCTGCATTAAAAACAAACGTATTTTGAACTTTACGCAGGGAGGTATAACAACCTTTTTTACGCCAACACAGACTTGAAGCATTGCTTTACGTCGGCATCTCTGAAGCTCTATTTTACGCCAAATAGCTCTGAAGCCATATTTTACGCGAGCAGCTCTGAAGTCATATTTTATGCCACACAGCCTTAAAGCTCTATTTTATGCGAACTTCATGTATGTTTGGGGGTTTTGACTGTATAATACGCGTACAATTCCCCTGCATATTTTATGCTTCGACAAGACCCCCTTTAAAGTTTTCAAATTTCTCGTAATTTGAATACATTGAATGAAGCATGAAATGGTCAAATTTGACTCATTCTGTGAGGCTAATTTTTCGGCGATATTTAAGAAGTTGTTGGGATTTGGTATGTTCTCTTCTGCCTATATAAGGGCAAGCAAGTGAACTTGTTTTTTATACTCCCTTCACCATAAAGATGGCTGCCGAGATTCATTAGGCTGAACTGAGAAAGAAGAAGATTATGCTCTTCCAGCATGTAAGGAGCCGTAAAAAGAGACGTCTTTGAGCAAATATTCTCTGCAATGATGGACCATGGAAGGATATCATAGCTTCCTTTGCTCGAGATAATCGACAATTTTATATGGCGATTCGTCAAGGAGAGATGAAGGGTCTCATTGGACCACACAGCTTCCTAGCTGTATTTTCCCCTATTATGAAGCTGGACCCTGGTGGGCAGCTTGCCCGTGTCTTCCAGTATTGTGTTGGGTCTGAATCCCTAACACAATTCTAAGTATGGCCGCGATGACGTTTGGGGGGTGGGCTTGAATAATTTAAACAGGCCCAGTTTTGTATCCTCCCTCCATTCACCATTTTTTTAGCCTCCCGACCGAAGAAGTGCTGTAGAAAAAGCAATGAAGATCTCCATCAGACGAGAACCTAGCATAATAGATTCCCATCATATGTAATCATGACCTTGAAAATGAAAGATCCCTTGTAAAATGGATTTTTATCATATGTAATCATGATTAATAAACTTGTCTTCTTTTACGCACTATTGATTTGCCATATTGATGTGAGGAAGTCTGGTAATTCGCAGCTTCAACATGCTTGAGTAATTTTTTATGCAGACTCTGACAAATATGCGTCCGGTCATGTCCCAACTTTTACGCGTAAAGGAAGATGCATAAAAAAGCTCTTTTAGCATTAAGTTGTCCTGAAGATCCATCTGTCATGCTATTTTTGACGAGGAGTCACATAGGATTCTGAACTGTTCTTTCTCTTTCGAAGAACATCTGTTCAAAACATCATCTTCAAAAGAATGGCTTCTCGAAAGATTCTCGAGACAGGGCAAAAAATGTTCGCCGAACAGGCCATCCCTGAACTAGATATAAAATTTTTGGCCAAACTTCGAATGAACTATCAATGGCCAAGGAAGAAAAGTCATCTTCCAGTGAAGAAGACACTTTCAGGGAACTCCTTGGCCCTTCGTCTGATGAAGTCCTTTCGACTGAGGAAGAAGAACATTTTCTGCGTAAACTCTTATAACTGGCTTTTTCAAGCGTGAAACCCAAATTATCAAGATATACGCGTATTCAGCTAACTGATCTGTCCCGTATAATTTAAGATGCGCATAAAATCATAGATTCGTAGCATAGATCTGCAGCTTTTGAGCGTAAAAATCGTAGATCTGTAGCTTCTGAGCATAAAATTGTAGATCTGTAGCTTCTGAGCGTAAAAGCTTCTGAGTGTAAAATCGTAGATCTGTAGCTTCTGAGCATAAAATCGTACATCTGTAGCTTCTGAGCATAAAAGCTTCTGAGCGTAAAATTATAGATCTGTATCTTCTTAGCGTAAAATCGTAGATCTGTAGCTTCTGAGCGTAAAAGCTTATGAGCGTAAAATCGTAAATCCTTGCTCTGCGCGTAAAAGAATCTAAGCGTAAAATCAGGGATCCGTTATGCAGCATGACTATCTATCTTCCCGTTCAATGATTGGCTGATGTGGTCCCAAATCATAACCGACTATTAAAAATTAGATTTGGTTAAGGATTCGGATAGTCACTTGAACTCTATAAATAGACCTCGGTCATGAGAGAGAAAAACCCTCCATCTGTCTCTGCAAAACCCTTCGTTTCTTTTTGAAAACTCTTCGTCTCTTTCTGAAAACTCTCAGATTTGCCATGGCACCAAAACAGACCTCCGTCGCTAAGGAAAAGAAAGCCGCTTCATCATCTCGCTCCACTGCTCAAGCACGAGCGACTCTTACTAGGACAAGCGAGCCTCGTTCTGAACGAAGTACTCCACCGTCTAGCTGTACACTGGGCATCACAGGTAAAAACTTCGAGAGGAATAAAACCCTTCACACACGTTGTACGTGTATGCGCAAATATGCCCATATTCTTAACGTGTTAGCGTAAAACTCCATATTTTTGCAGTCTGGCGTAAAAACTCAGACTGTCAAATTTTGGCGTATACTGCAAACCTTGCGTTTTACACACTGGATGTAAATTCCAACGTAAAACTCAAATTTTGCAGTCTGGCGTAAAAACTCAGATTGTTAAGTTTTGGCGTATACAACAAACCTTGAGTTTTATGCACTGGAAGTAAATTCCAGCATAAAAAATCAAATTTTTGCAGTCTGGTGTAAAACTCAGACTGTCAAGTTTTGGCGTATACGGCAAGAGTGTAGCACCTTACGTTTTACGCGCTGAAAGAAAATTCTAGCATAAAACTGACTAATTCTCTTACTTTTTTCAGTGGACCTACAGATCCCCCCTCTGGCTGAAGTAATGGGCTCTGCTGCTAGAATGCTAAATTCCAACTACTTGGAGGACTTGTCCCATGTGACTTTCCCTATCTCTGGAAATGAGTATCTTCAAGAAAGGAAAACTCTGATCTCGGCCCAAGGAAAAAGAATATTGCTGAGTATGATCAGTGGGGAACCCCTGACGTACATAGATAGTACTGAGTATACGAAACCAGCTTTCTTATTTGGGGATGTTATTGATAAACAATCCCAGACAAAGCCCAAGAAGGAAATTGGGTATTTTCTGCTGAGGGCACGGTCATGTATCTACCAAAGATGCCCCGAGATTACCCTATCTCTGTATTCTTCCATGCCACACATCCCAGAAAGATGGCATGGACTCTGACTCCCATGGCCACCCAGGAAAGATCTTTTATAAGAAAGGATTAAACCAATGATCCTTTGTGAGCCGTCCCCAAGGCCCTGTCATGCCCTTCAGAGGATTGCTGTCGGGCAGCGTCCCTATTGAAGATGCTTCACTGATCCAGCCATTTCAAATGGCAACTTTCTGCAATGAGTTCATGGAGCAGGGAGGAGTATATCCCAAGGTTAACCCTCGCACCAGTGGATGGCTTAACCCCCAGAATCTTCGATGGGCTAGTTTAACTGCATGGGCCCTGAAGCACTTTCAGATGGAGTTGGCAAGTATTAACTTGTTTGAGGCTGTAAGTTCTACTAGTGTTGGGCTGCCTATCAATCCCAACTTGTTCTTAGCTTTGATGTAGCGATATAACTCGCTAACTGGGACTTTCGCCACTTCGATAGGTGAGTTGGACCTAGCCCTTCATGAGATGGCAGACATCTCAAAGCTGCCAATGGGAGACACTCCTTATGAAGAGTACATTCCCACAAATAGGGAGCTGAAGGATACCAACCCTCGGGCAGTAGCAGTGTACCAAGAGTTGATGAGCCACTATCTTGCATGCACCACCTTCTACGGAGAGCCCTCTGATTTAGCCCATATTAACAAATGGGTATCCTACCTCTTCTTCCATCAGGCTAAAAATGCCAAGCAGGACAAGGTTGTAGATAGCAAGGACAAGCCTTTGAACCTTCTGAGCATGCTTAATGCCAACACAATCGATGATCTCATCGAAGATGCAAGGGCTCCAGATTGTGTTATTAATGAAGAGATAGGGGGTTATCTTGTAGGAACCAAAGCCTACAGCTATATGAGGCATTGCCGAAAGCCTCTGTCAAGGGAAGCTCAACTGGCTGGCTTCCTTTCTATTTGGCTATGCCGATGGGTGGTGCCTGGCATCGCGTCTGCGGATCGCATTCATCGTAACACCTTATGGCCTGTAGTGCATTTGGTATTTGGAGCAAGAATTGGCCTGCTCCCTGCCATGGTATGCAGGATACAAGCTGGCCTGAGGGCCCTTACTAACGGGCTGCTGGCCGATACTACGCAGCATGAAGGATATCCCAGAGTGGAATTGCCATTCTTATATCTGATGGGATGGTTAATCCTTCACAACACCAGAGTGATGTCTCCCGGATCTGCCAGTGGTTCGGGAAATAACTTCTTATTGAATTATAAGAATTCTCTTTGGAATGTGGCTAGCGTCATAGATTGTCGACTAGCACTCAATTTTTCCCATAGTTGGAAATTCTTCTGCACCGTCCCCCCCGTACATATCAACCAACAGGGGACTAAACTTCAGGATGCAGGTCAGGGGAAGACTATTCTTTCTCCTGAAGCCTTTTACCGGCTGGTCTGTATTAGACCTTCCCACCTGCTGTACAGAAGTGAGGACCACTGCTACTTGGAGCCTTATCTGCCTAGCCATTTTGCCAGGCAATTTGGATATAATCAGTTGCACATGGGGAATCCCATCACTAGCTTCAAGTTCAAAGGTGGACTTATTGACGGGGCTAGAGGATGGCGATATTTCATCATGGGTTATACTGGAGCATCCTTTGCTGTGCCCGCGACTTCTCTCTCCATGGAGTTGCGCATTCTTCATTCGTACGCACAGTTTTATGCGTCCATCAATACCTTCCATCGTGTTTTGATGTACATAAAAGTTTCAGAATGCCCTCCCATAAGTCCACGGAAAGAGAGGAGATACCATCTGTCTCCTCTAATGAAGGTGATGAAACTACCGGTGCAGATGATTATTTGTTGATTTTACCGAGAGGCGTAATAGCTCCACCAGCAGAGCCTCTCATTATTTCCAATAAACGAAAGGCTTCCACTCTGAAAGAGCATTCCCCCCGCAAGAAGAAGCAGGCTGCCAAAGGTCCTAAAAAGACTTCCACCAAGGGGGCCTCTTCCAGGAGTGAGCCTCTTGTTTTCCCTATTGGGGATGATTCTTTGATTAGGGGTCCTTCGCCTTTTAAAGAAGGAACCTCCACAGTCCCAGCTGACAGTGCTGGAGATTCTTTGCCCGCGACTGCTGCCGCTACCACCGTTACTGATAGTGCTTCTAGATCGCCTTCGAGGCCGAGCTTAATAAGAATCAGTATGCCTTTACCAAGACAAATAATGGGACTAGCCCCTCCTTCGTCTGTAAGTATTTCAAGCGAGATTCCACCCGATGAACCTCGAGTAGATCTGGGTGATGACTGGGATGACTACCCTCAAGCGTCAGTTGGCGTACCCTCTTCTCCAGGTATGACAGCTTGTTTAGCATCAGGCTGCAGTCGCACTATATATACCATCGGCCATGGGTAAATGTTGTCTTCACGCTTTTTTCAGGAAATTAACATCAAATTGATGTTAACTTTCTCTTATCTTATTTTCAGACGAAGACATCTCGGGGGAGGGCGGAGCTGACATAACTTCTGATTTTATTGCGGATCCAGCTAATGAAACGGCGGTGACCACCGTCGAAGAAGCATACCTTGAAACTGCTGATCTTTCATCCACAACATTCTCGGATGTCATCCCGCCAATAGCAGTTCAAATAATATCAGAGGTGGATGAACCCACCATCTCGACTGTGCCTCCTTCGTCGAGCATGCCAGCAAATTCAACCGTTGTTGGTGTCTCTTCTTTTGCTGCGCCATCTGTTGAAGCAACGACTGTGGCAACATCCTCTACAGTCATTCCGAAAAGGAGACTTACCGATATTGCGGCCACTCCCAGCGTCCATTCGAGCTTTGCATTGCTAGTTGAACAGTACACTAGCATATTCTACCTCACTTTGAAAGAATTGATATCCATGGTGCTAGAGAAGAATCTAGGCTTTGATGCTCTGAAGATGTCCTCCAATCTCACCATAGCGCAGATTAGAAATTTTAATAACGCTGAAAGAGCTAATGCGCTAAAGCAAATAGTTAATGGTTTAGAATAATCCATTAACAAATATTTGTAACTATCTCGAGGCAGCATCGATGACTTGGTTTAGGCTGAGTACGACTCACTAACTGCAAAACTTGCTCAGAAGACAGAATCTTTAAACAAATCCATCCAGGAATATCAACAAGAGATGGAGAAAGAGCAAGCAGTATTGGTGGAGAGTATTCCTCAGCTGGCTCAGTGCCGTACCGAATATGAGGGATATGAAGTGAGGGTTCGAGAATTGGAAGCTGAGCTTGCTCAGGCCAGGGAGAGGCTTCTCAAAGCATCGCTAGTTCGCAATGTATTGGAGGGCCAAGTGAGTACAGCTCAGCAGAACTTGACACATGTGGGTGTCATCCACGCAAGTTTCGTTGATACTCTGTCC
Source organism: Iris macrosiphon (assembly GCA_036927795.1). Classification (NCBI taxonomy): domain Eukaryota; kingdom Viridiplantae; phylum Streptophyta; class Magnoliopsida; order Asparagales; family Iridaceae; genus Iris; species Iris macrosiphon. The sequence continues at coordinate 51,362,821 of JAYESA010000003.1, forward strand.
GAACTATCTCTCTTGAGCAATGACGAGGCAAGGCTGGAACGGGCTCGCACTAACATTTTAAACTCTAGGAATAAGAGGATGGCTGCTTTGGCAAGACAGATCAGGGATTTAACTGCTCCTCTCTAATGATGTACTTTTTACTTTTTTGCTCCTTATTTTCTCAGAGATAATAAAGATATATTTTCTGACTTTATGGACCCATCACTTTAGAATATAAATGATAGGCTAAGATGAAAGTAATATCAGAGGTAATATGAACATGATATACTTTCGGTAAGGTTTAGCTGAATATAAATCTATTCAGAGGTAATATGAACCTGATAGAATATAATCTAACTAAATTTGTATACAAAACACTATCAGAGGTAATATGAACATGATAGTTTTACAAATTAGTTAAGCATATCTATTCAGAGGTCATATGAACCTGATGGAATATGATTCAGCTAACCTTTGTACGTAGTATTGTCAGAATAAAATCTTCATCATACTCCATTAAGCAAAGGAGATCAAGCATAGTACTTCTTCAGGAATTTGCCATTGATAGGAGCCATTATCAAATCTTCATTAGGTTTGGCTAATCTGTAAGCGCCATTTGAGAATATTTTTTCAATCACATAAGGGCCCTCCATTTCTTTACGATTGTTTGTGTGAACTTCGGATATCGTACCAGAGGTAATATGGACGTAGTACAATACCGTATTTGTTGAGGATATCCCACTGGGGGATCTTTGGCGGACCTACTATTTTTTGCGCATGTTGAGTGCAAATAATAAGTTTGAAACAAGCCCTATCAGAGGTAACAGTTTTTGTGGACCTACTACTTTTTGCGCACGTTAGTGCAAGTAATAGGTTTGAGACAAGCTCTGCCAGAGGTAATATGGACACTGTAAAATATGACTCTTTGGGGATAGTGGAGAGACATATTTTTGTTTGAAAGGTAATGTGGACGTGAATTATTCGTTTCCATTACGGGCATCCCACGGGGGGTTTTTGGTGGACCTATTACTTCTTGTGCACGAGAGTGCAAGTAATAAGTTTAAGACAAGCCCTTCCAGAGGTAATATGGACGTGAATTATTCGTTTCTATTGCGGGCATCCCACGGGGGGGGGGGGGGGAGGGGTTAATGGACCTATTACTTTTTGTGCACGAGAGTGCAAGTAATAAGTTTAAGACAAGCCCTGCCAGAGGTAATATGGACGTGGCAGTTTTTATGGAACTAACACCACTGGGGTACTTAGAGTTAAGTACGGGTGCTAAGTTAAGATGACAACCGATATCAGAGATAATATGGATATGATAATCGATAGCCGAAACTCGGAAGGTTTGCTCAGAGGTAATATGGACATGACAAACTCAGCCTGAGAGAAATATTATGACAGCAGTTCAGAGGTAATCTGAACGTAAACTAATGTACAAAAAATTTACTGAAGAGTGATTTGTTGAGTGTGGTCTGTCCGAATATGAAGATAGACCAAAGGATCGTTCCGCTGGGAAGATTTTATAGACTCATCATCCGGTACTTATTGAGGGAGCAAATTGCCACATTGGAGTGAGATCAATTTGCAGTGACCGTCTTCCTGTTATAAATGCAAAGTGATGACTTTGGCATCAATCAACTCCTGGATTCTCCTTTTCAGTACATATCATGCCTTTGTGGGGTGATGAATGTACCGATAAAAGAGGCAATATTCTGGGTCATCGACCTTGCCAGCCCTTTCAGGGTATCTGATATTGGGTAGCCGAAGCTTGTTTTCCTTCATCAATATATAGAAGATTTCAACGATGTTATCCTCATTGAAGGAGAAAGTCCCCTTTGGCTTTCGGGCTTCCGATACCTGAGTCGTACGGTCTCCAGAAAAGATGGTCATAGTTGCATCATCTTCGGACTCAGAGGGAATTTTACCCCTAGCTTTGGACGCTGCTCTGTTTTGTCGAGGGAGACTACCCTCAGACATGTCATTGTCTGGTTCTTCTTCTTCTTCTTCTTTTTGTTTGCCTTTGTCCACAGAAGTTGATTTAGAAGGACCTGCCTCTGGTATTACAGGATCAGACTCAAGAGATGCGGTATACCCTAACCCAAAACGAGTTTGTTGACAGTAAGGATCACCATGCAACGATATTCGTTTTCCTTTTCCATAATTGAGGCCTTGCTTCAACTTCAAATCGTAACCCATATTTTGTATAATCTTTAAAGCCTGTGGGCTATATCTGTGGATTTATATTTTTCCAACATCAGACTCGTAAGATTCTTCTTGTACAAACAGTCTATTCTGTATTCGATCGAAGATTATTTGAGGCTGATCGTTGCGAGTCGGTGGAACAGTAAAGATAGATTCTTCATGTGGCCCATATGTCATGACAACATTAGATGTTGACGCTACTTCCCACATGATCTCCCTATGCTTGGTAGTTAGGGGCACTAAATCTCGATTTTGACCCCTGTCTTTGCATTTCTGGATCAAGAAATCACGCAAATAAGGGAGATTAACAGAAGAGGAAGAATAAGGCTTATTCTGCCTTTTTACATCAGTAGGATCGTATAGATTAGGAATCATAACCCTTTCTCTGCCATAAGAATATAGCAGTTCACCCATATGAGTAGCATATGATCCATCATCTGTCTGAGGAGCGTACCTTCCCATGAAATGAGTATTCTTTAGGCGAAAAGATCTGTCCTGGCATAATTTGGATTTTTGCACAGGTTCACGTAAAAAAGGAAAAGTTCGCGTAATCTGTAAAATGAGAAATTTCTTCTCTTGTGGGCGTAAAAGCCTAGAGGTAGGAAGATTTGCTACTTGTTTTTCTTTGACGTAATCAAAGGGTACATCTGCCTCATCATAGACGAGAGATTAAAATTTTTGGATTGGCACTGAGGCATTGCCAGAAGTGTTGTCTACCACATCACAGACGAGAGATAAATTTGTACGCACATGGCATGTTTGAAACTTCTGGATTGGCACTGAGGCATTGCCAGAAGTGTTGTCTACCACGTCACAGACGGGAGACAAAGTTTTACGCACAGGGCATGTTTGAAACTTCTGGATTGGCATTAAGGTATTGCCACACGTCAAAAACGGGAGACAAATTTGTACGCACAGGGCGTGTTCGAAACTTCTGGATTGGCACTGAGGCATTGCCAGAAGTGTTGTCTACTACGTCATAGACGGAAGACAAATTTGTACGCATATGGCATGTTTAAAACTTCTGGATTAGCACTGAGGCATAACCAGAAGTGTTGTCTACCACGTCACAGACGGGAGAAATTTTTTTACGCACAGGGCGTGTAGGCTATGTTGTCACAACCTTGTTGATCAGAGAGTGAGAGCTTGCAGGAAGGGAAGAGGACATCTTAGGCATCCACACTTTACGCAGCTTCTTGTTGTTCTAGACAGAGGGGGGAACGAGAGCTACCCCCTGCACGAAGTATGTCTTCATAAGCAGATTGGTCGAATTGGACGACCAAAGTCTTCTTCGTCGATCCGATAGATACAGCATCGTGTTGAGCAATTGCTTTTTTGTCAGATGATAAAGTCATCCCCAGCAGAGTCGCCATCTTGTGTTTGATGATAAACAAAAATGAAACTAGGTTTATATGAAACCCTTTTTTATTTATAAACAAGAAAAAGAGTACAATTAATCCTATACGAGGATGTTAAGTACAATAAAAATAATTCTGGGGAAGTATTGCTATAGGAGTCTGATCTGCGGTCGATCACTTTGTCCCTTGGACCACACGATGATGAAGAAGTGCTGTAGAAGAAGAAGAAGCTTTAAAGGTTGCAAGTGGGGTTGAATTCTCGTTGCCAAAGTTGTCAACCAACACTCTCTGTCTGTGCTTTCTCTCTCTGATTCTTGATCCTTTTTTCGGTTGGTCCTTTGATCCTGTGACCAGGGGTCTCTATTTATAGAGATCAATCACGATAACTGTCCAGTTGGCTTAGAAGCCAAACTGTGAAGAAAGTTACATCTTCTACGCGGCGGTTATAATAACTGCTATCCACGTTCGAATGATCTCCTGAATCTGTGTATGACACGTATCCCATTATAAGGTAACATGTATAACTGCTTCTCGAAGATCATGACATGCAAGCCATGTAGATAACTGCACCTTGCGTAGAGATGGTTGGCAAAAAAGCCAAATAACTGTCTCGTTGGCGTAAAAGCCAAATAACTGTCTGGTCGGCGTAAAAGCCAAGCTCTGCGTAAAACTTTAGGATTCATGAATAACAGACAACCAGCATAAAATAGCCAATTAACCGTCATGACTGAAGTCTTAAGCGGATTCTGGGCTAAATAGCCTTATCACGTACCATTGCAAATATAGCTGAGTTGGCATATTTCGAGGAGATAGCATATAACGTACTCCTATAGTTGAAAATAGCCTGGTTGGCGTAAAAATGCAAGGATGGTGATGTGAGCATATTAGCCACAGTTTTAGCTTTCCCAATCATTTAAAAATAAAACAAAATATCGTGCATTAAATGTAGAGATCTGCCCCCATCTCGTGCATTAAATGCAGAGATATGCCTCGAGCTCTGTACAAGAAACAACTTTTGACGCGGCATCTGATTTCGTCGCATCTTAAGCGTAAAAACTTATTTCTGCTCATGTAGAATAGACAGCGTATTCTTTGAATGTGTAAAAATGACTTGTATCAAGAATATGTCACTAAACGATAGCCTGGATCTCTGTGCAAAATTATCATCACAGCCGTCCTCTCGATCATCGTACAGTACTTTTGTTAGGAGTCAGGTTCACTGTTTTGTCTAACAGATTCATCCGAGGAATACGAAGAGTTCCTCGTACAACTTTACGCTGCATTAAAAGCAAATGTATTTTGAACTTTACGTAGGGAGGTATAGCAACCTTTTTTACGCCAATACAACCTTGAAGCATTGCTTTACGTGGGCAGCTCTGAAGCTCTATTTTATGCCAAATAGCTCTGAAGCCATATTTTATGCGAGCAGCTCTGAAGTCATATTTTATGCCACACAGCCTTAAAGCTCTGTTTTACGCGGACTTCATGTATGTTTGGGGGTTTTGACTGTATAATATGCGTACAATTCTCCAGCGTATTTCATGCTTCTACAAGTGATACTTCTAAGCTACCTGAACCAGTCTGATCGTTTATTCCCATAATATTTTCTCACTACTATCCAGTATCCCAACTGGCTGCTCCTCATAAGTCAAACTCGGACCTACTAAAATCTCATAATGATCAACTACGTGACTTGGGTCTATCACGTACCTCCTCAACTGTGATACATGGAATACATCATGCACTCCCTCTAGATATAGGGGTAATACAAGATGATATGCCACCTCACCAACACACTCAAGAATATCAAAAGGTCTAATATACCTTGGACTCAACTTGCCTCTACTCCAAAATCGAAAGTGTCCCGATTAGGTGAGATCTTTAGAAACACATGCTCTCCTTCCTTGAACTCCAAAGGTCAATGGTGTGTGTCAGCCCAGTGCTTCTGTCTGTCCTAAGCTGCCCGTAGATGGTTCTGAATTTGCTTCACCTTCTCCACTGTCTGTATTACCAACTCTGGACCGAGTATCTGACGCTCACCCACATCCATCAAACATATAGGAGTCTTGCACTTTTTGTCGTACAGTGCCTCAAAATGTGCCATCTGGATGCTTTTTTGGTAGCTGTTGTTGTAAGAGAACTCTACCAGATGTAAATGGTCTTCCCAAGACCCTGCAAAGTCTAACATACATGACCTCAATATATCCTCTAGGATCGGGATCGTGCGCTCCGACTGACCGTCGGTCTGTGGATGGTAAGCAGTGCTGAACTTAAGTTGAGTGCCAAGACTTTCTTGCATGCTCTGCCTAAAATAGGATATGAATCTTGAGTTACGATCCAATACAATACTAACTGGTACTCCATGTAACCTTATGATCTGTCGAATATACATGTCGGCTAGAATCACTGTGGATAATCCAACTCTGAACGACAAAAAATGTGCTGATTTGGTGAGTCGATCTACAATAACCCAAACTTCATCCTTCCATTGAGGCTTATTGGAAATCCTGTAACAAAATCCATAATGATATATTTCTACTTCCATTCGGGGATAGGAAGCGGTTGTAACATACCAGCGGTTCTCTGATGCTCGGCCTTAACCTGCTGACAGACCAAATATTTTGCCATAAATCGCGTAATTTCTTTCTTCATTCCATGCCACCAATAGTACTGCCTCAAATCTTGATACATCTTCGTAACTCCCGGATGAATAGAGTACATGAAGCTATGTGTTTTTGATATCAACTAATGTCTCAACTCCCTATTCGGAACATATAGGCAATTTTTGCATCTTAACGTCCCATCCTCATGGATCCGAAGTCTCGTCTGTATACCGGCTTCCGTCCTCTCTCTAAGTCTTCGAAACCTACATCTGTAGGCAATGCCACCTTAATCCTCTCTACTAGGGATGATTTAACCTCAAGATTAGCCAACTGTCCACTCTTTCCTGGCAAAATAACCTCTATTCTGAGCTCCTGTAGGTTCTCTAATAACTGGTGATGCATCGTAAGGAAATAAGCTGTGAGCCTCCTGCTGAGTGCCTCTGCTATGACGTTCGCCTTGCCCGGATGGTAATGCAAATCTATATCAAAATCAACCATTAACTCTAACCAACGCCTCTGTCTCATGTTGAGATCTTTCTGAGTATAGACATACTTCAGACTCTTGTGATCTGTAAAAATTTCTACCCTCTCTCCGTAAAGATAGTGCCTCTATATCTTTAATGCAAATATTACAGTAGCTAGCTCAAGATCATGTGTCAGGTAGTTCTTCTAATAAACCTTCAACTGCCTCGACGCATAAGCAATAACTTTGCCATGCTATATCAAATCACATCCCAGTCGACTTCTTGATGCATCACTATAAACTATATATCCTCCCGATCCTGAAGGAAGAGTCAAGATCGGTACTGATATATCCCAGAAAAGGCACCCTATCTAGACAAAACTCATATTTACTAAGCTTGGCGTACAACCTCTCCAGCACAATTCTGAGTTGCTCCTTGTGCACTTCATGGCTCTTGGAGTATACCAAGATGTCATCAATAAACACAACCATGAACTTATCCAAGTACTGATGGAAGACTCTGTTCATAAAACTTATGAACATAGCTGGCGCATTGGTTAAACCAAACAACATAATTAAGAACTCATAGTGTCCGTACTTAGTCCTGAAGGATGTCTTCGGTATATCCTCTTTCCGCACTCTAATCTGATGATAACCAGATCTAAGATCGATCTTTGAGAATGCACGAGCACCACTCAATTGATTAAACAGATCATCAATGCACGATAAGGAATATCGGTTCTTGATGGTTACATCATTTAGTACTCTGTAGTCAATACACAGGCGTACCATCCCATCCTTCTTTGGCACAAATAGTATGGGTGCTCCCTATGGTGAAATACTGGGCCAAATAAAACCCTTCTCCAGAAGATCATCAACTTGCTTCTTCAATTCCACTAACTCCTTAGGTGCTAGCCGGTACACTGATGAAGTGATAGGCTATGATCCTGGAGTCAAGGCTATGGAGAATTTTATTTTTTGATCAAGTGGTAAGCCTGAAAGATCATCGAGAAATACATCCATAAATTCTGATACCACCGTTAGGTACTCGGGCTCCCCTTCTACAGAGAGTGCCTTAAGTATAGGCTGAACACCTTGGTCTTTGGCTCCCCGAAGAAACTCAAACTCCAGATGGCCAGGCGGTCTAAATATAACATGTCCACACCAACAATCTAGAGTTGCATGGTACTGACTCATCCAGTCCATACCAAGTACAACATCGTAATTCGGCATGGAAAAGATCAAGAATTGAGCTCGCATCTCTGCCCAAAAACTACTACCGAACAAGATATATAAATGTCACTAACTGGGATAATTTCACCTCTTGTAAGAATTCTCATAGTCTTCGGAAGGGGTACGGTAGCTACTCTATGCGTAGCTACGAAGCTAACGGTCACTATATTGTTCCATAGGTTCTCTGCCTGGTGACGCTGAGCCTCTTGCTGAATTTGCTGTTGAGCTTGCATCATTGTATAGAACATCTGAAATAGATAATGTCCGTTTATAGGCTGCCCTAGCGGAAAGGCTAGCATCGGTGGAGGGAATTACAATGGTGGTAGAATATCATCTATCCGAAACCTTGAGGCATCATGATCAGCCAGATTGCTTTATTGAGTGGATGGATCTCCACCCAATGGTGTCACCCCATCATCATAAGTAATCACCGCACCCAGTGGGGTTCTCATGGCAGTATCGTCACTAGTTCGTAGATCCATTATCCTGCACATAAAGTAAACTATGAGAGTCACACAGAGGAATCAAGGCAGGATACGAGTCAAGAAATTATTTTGAATACGATATAGAGGTCAAGAATGTGTCAACATGTGGATGAGATCCTATAAATTTATTCTAACCTAATTTGTAGGCTTGCTTGGTTCTGTAATTAGAATTCGAAGCAATATATATTCGTGGGACTTGCATGGGCCACCACAAAAATTATGTCATGCCCCAGTCCCAAAATACCAAGGGACTAGCCATGTGACAATGGCCAGCAATACAGCTCCAATGGGCAAATCCAATTTAATGAACCCGTTAGAGTGTACTTAAGCTGTAATAAGTATAAATATAAGTCAAAATTATTTATCTCAGTATAATTCTAATCTCATCCACAGATAACATTCACAATATAATATGATAGATCAGTCAAGATACTAGATAATATAAAGTAGTCCATCATCATGTCCAAATAAGTGGTATTTCGAGAAAAAACTTGTCACCATAAAGAAAAGAGAAATAACACCAAATACATATGTCCAAAACTTAAAATATAAAATAATACTAAGCATGAATAACTAAATATATAACTGAGTACTCAGGAGAAGTCTTCTGGCACAACCTCATCCTCTGGTGCAAGTATGCTCCAACGTCCGCTCTTGTCCCATAAATCTCGGTGTAACTCTCCTCTATTACACCTGGAAACATAATCCGGATCCAAGTCCTCAGGGGACATAGCAAGGTATAATAAATACTCAAGCCAAATAAAATACAGTAAGTAAAAACAGATCCTCAGGACAAGCTATGTAACCAGCTAAGTAAAATACAAATAAGAGAATCACTAATACTCAGGCTGAGACCACTAAAGGCTCTATGTCGGAGAGACCATAACAGCAAGTAGTATCTCGTAGGGCCAGTAAATGTGCCAAGCTCTGATATAGAGACTAAAGCACCTCTAGTAACATAGTATATATATAAACATAATCAGCCTATAGCATATATGTCTCTCCCCACCCAATGTAACCTCACGTCTCATGTCCATAATGTCTCATGCCCATAACACGTAAGATCATGACCTCTAGCTAGTAAAACGAGTCATAATGATATCTCTATATATGTAAGTCTTATATTTTTAATCATGTAAGCTTATACAGAATCACCATGAATAACTCAAGAAAATATTATGTCACATAAAATAGTGTCAAGTGTCCGATAGTCTGACGTACTTGGTATAGTAAGAACATAAAAATAGGATCGTGGAATCAACTCTCTAAGTGATGTTACACAACTCGGCGTACGGCGTTGACACCCGAATCTTGTTCCGACGCTAAGAAATATCTCACAGTTCTAGGTTGAATAGGTGCATCACAAATATATATATATATATATATATATATATATATATATATATATATATATATATATATATATATATATATATATATATGGAAAAAATACAAGTACATAATATAACAGGATCTACTACAAGTTTGGTAAGGTACACTTGCCTGGGTTCTGAACTCCGTCAACTACTCCTAGAAAAGTAGAATCTGCAAGTTCGCCTCCGGATGCTGAAACAGATATCACCAATATTTTTAAAATACATGAAATAGCTAGGATTGATTATCCATAAGTCCAATTTGGACACATGGACAGAATTGACAATTTTGGGTCAAAGCAGGCTCCACATGTGGCCCACTTCACACCAAAAATGTGTTAAAGTCAAAGTACTCTAAATTCATCAAACTTAGTGTCTACAAGTCTGAAATGATGATACAAACCCAACGGAACATCCAGACCTAGATTTTGATGAGCCGATCAGGAAATCGATTATTATGTAGAACCGTGGGGCCCACAAAATATTATTTCGTCAACGATCTCAGATTCAAACCAAACTTGGGTCACAGGACTTGTATAACACTGTGAATATAATAGCCTAAGTTTTTTTACGAACCAACGAGTATATACGAAGTTATGGTGAGGTGTCAGAATAGGCTGATACGGTGTTTTTTGGCGGATATGCGTTGATTTCGGCGTGCACACACGTCCGAATCAAGTTCTACAAAAATCTACACATCCGCGTTTATGTTACACACTATTCGGTAAAACTCGCACATGATGACGTGGCCTCGTTTGGTAGGACGTACCCCGTATCGAGAATTTTAGGTTTTCCAAAATTAAGTTTTTTAATAATTTTCTATATTAAATTAATCACAGAACGACACCTAATAAAATAAAGTATTTAAAGGGTTTAAAACTTGGTTAGGTTGTTTTCACACAGGAAAAAGAATTACTCTATTTGACATCACAATTTGGGAGTTATTGATCTCGAAACAAGGGCATTTGGGCTGTTTTGAAACTGTCGCGAAGTCAGTTTTTTGCCCGACTTTTTGATCGACTTTCTCCGATTATAAATTAATTTAAATTAAAACTCTTGAAGGGATTTGAGGACCTTCATATTATGAATGTATACGGACAAGAAGCTCATAAAATGATCGAGCGAGGATGTTATGCTCATGCCTCGAAGTGTGCCTTATGAAATGTTGTTGCTGCTGCTGTTGCTGCTTTTCATGCTCGCGGTGGCCGCGGTGTCTCCGGTGGTCGCGGTGGTTCCGATGGCTCTGGTGAGGTCGCGGTGGCTACGTTGAGATGGAGAAAGGGATGACCGAGTGGAGGAGGGAAGAGGGAGATGGAGGTTCAGTTGGGTTGGAGTTGGCCGAATAGGGGTTACACCTCCTTAGGGGTATAATAGTTATAGGTAGTAAGGAATGGGAGGGGAGGTGAAGGGTTGGGTTTAAAAAAAAACCAATGGTTATATGTAACTGCCCCTAGAACCCAATCCCTCTTCCTTGGCTGCGGTCGGTCCCCCCCTCTCTATTTGAGTGAGCATAAGGAACAAGTTAGTTAAGATGGTCCAAGGTTATGCTATTAATTGGTTTATGCTAAAATTAAAATAAAAGTTGGTAAAAATTAGGATTTGGTATGAGGAAAAAAATGGTGCTTGGTGAGTAGGAAGGTTGCGGATGCATGTATAGTATTGTGCATGAGTTAGACATGTTGGTTTGAGTGTTCAATTTGGGGTTTCGGGCTCGGTCAGGTGCAATTAATCAAAATGGTCATTTTTGACTAATTAAAATACATGGTATTTCTATATTAATTTTTTAGAGCCTACGGGGACTCAAATAAATGTGACACCAATGACATGTGCATAGTTGTTCGTGTTAGGCTAGGGGTTATAAAAGTCAGTATCAAAATTTGGGTTCATATTTCTCGTCTAAATTGACCGCAACAAAAAAGTGTCTAAGTGTCATATTTTTTAGTCAAAAAGCGTTGCGATTGTTGTGCGATCAAAATAAAGTATAGGTTTATAAAATTATATAAGATATACATGACATGAGCCTAATTTGGCTCAGCTCAGCCTATTATGCAAAGTTGGATGGAAAGAAAAAGCTAGTATTGTATTCCTAGCATTAAGACTACACTAAAGGGTTTCTAAATTATATAAATTATTTTAATGATTATAATTATAATAAAATTACTAAAATAACCTTATCTAAATTTTAGGGGGTTTACATCCTTGCCTTAATTATCTTATTTAGTAATTATAGTTATTTGATATGGTTGATGTGTGTGTTTATCCTAGAGCTGTGGGACGTTGCTTAGTGTCCGAACAAGATTCAGGTGTCGATGCCGTAAGCGGAGTCGAGTATCGTCACTTAGAGAGTTAATACCACGATCCCATTTTACGTGCTTGTATCCTTGTATGTCAGACCGTACACTTGACACTATTTTATGTGACAAGACTATCAATATGAGACTTGTATATTATATACATATATCATTATAACTCGTTGTACTAGCTAGAGGTCCTGAACTTGCATGTTATGGATATGAGACATTGTGGATATGAGACATGAGATTATATTGGGTGGGGAGAGACACACCATACTACATGCTGATTATGTTTTTATATATATATACACTATGTTACTGGAGGCGCCTTAGACTTTGTCCTAAATCTTTGGCATATTTACTGGCCCTACGGGATATTACTTGCTGCTATGGGCTTCCCGACACAGAGCCTGTAGTAATTTTAGCCTGAGTACGAGTGATATTCTCATGTAAATATCACTTAGATGGTTACAATAGTTTACCTTTGAGTATGTGGCATTATATTATTTTACTTTGGTATGCTGTTTTTTGTACCTTGTTATGTCCCTCTGAGGACCTGGTCCCTTGCCAGTTTTGCAGCATAGACCGTTGTAGAGCTTTCCTGGAGTTGCTGATTTGGATTGCTTTGCCATGTGGGCATTGGTACCAGGTACTTATATTATTTCTACTAGAGTTATGCTATTCATTTATATTATTAATTTATCTGCTGATGTAGCCAAGTTTTTATAGACTCATATTTCTTTCTCGAGTTTATTCGAGCTTGTGTGTTACTGGGCGACCGACTTTAGCATATGTAGCTCATTCTTGTTGTATTTTGTTCATTGTGGATTGAGGCATAGATATTTATATTTATTGGATTATCTTGATAGTGACCATTATAATACAACTTATACATATTCGAGTCAGACCAGAGTCTGGTCGAATGTGTAGCTGTCATGTTACATATTCCTAGTCCTACATATTTAAGGACTGGGGCATTACATATTTTTGTGGTGGCCTATGCATGTCCTGATTTAATCATTTTGGTTGCGTTAATATACTGAGTGAGCCTGCGTTAGGATAAGTTTGTTAGGATCATAATCCACAATTGCTATTGGAACTTCCTTTGAATTCTAATTTCGTCCTTGAACCATAAAATTATATTTATTTATGCTTCCTTTGAACTCTTATTCATTGATTCTTGTCTTTCCCTATCTTGAAAAGATGAACACTCATGCGCGGTAATTTTTCTAGAAGATTCTCTTCAAGACGAAGAAGACATATTTGGTAGAATATTTGTAAGAAGAGGGGTACTTGAGTAGGAAAGATTATAGTAGATTATTTCTAGATATTTAAGTTAGAATAGATTAAAGATATAAGAATTGACATTAGCAGTAGGAACCTAAAATAAGGACTTTATCAATTTTCATAGAATAGAAGTGATGAGTTACTATTAAATAAACCTTTTGGACGAATGTGTCATTTTATGTGAGGGTATAATATTGTGTTTTGATGAGATAGTTTGATCTAAGGTTGGAAGACTTCTCGACTAGCAAATTTATTTTAGAGGTTATACAATTGATGAAGAAGAGAATTTTCAAATTCTGGTGCTTTAAGGCTTAAACTTCTATGTAGTTTAAAAAAAAAATTGAATGAATATCATACTGTGATATTGTTGAATTTATTGAGGATAACTAATTTATCAATATTAGAGAAATTTAACTAGATGTGAATTTAAATTTAAATTTTTTTAAAAATTGAATTCAAATTTTTAGATTTTTAGGTTAAATGAAAGATAGATTGGTTGGATTGAAGATGGCTAGCAGCCCTCGAAAGATTTTTGTTAGTTGCAAATAAAAAGACTTGATTATTGTGTTAATTAAAATTTAAAATTTGGAAGAAGGATGAGGAGATCATGATAAGACTGAACTTGGACTTTAAATTAGAGGATTTTGGGTCATGATAGTTGGTGAGTTCAAATTTGATAATTTTGCAAAGTTAATTATTATCGCCTTAATAATTAGAAAAAAAATGGAGGAGTAAGTTTGATAGAACAAATTTTGGAATTCAAATTTTAAATAAAAATATTTTAAAGTCTGTAATTGGATTCAAATTTTAAGAATAGATTGAATTAAATTAAATTTTGAGATTTTGAGGAGATTGAAATATATTAAAAATTATAAATTTTGAGGATTTGATTTGATCTTAAGATATTAATTCGGATTAGATATGCCATATACCAATTTTTGTTGGGTAAATTTATGATTGCTAGGTTTAATGATAGAGGGTAAATTAAGTATGGGTATTATGGATTGGAAAGAAAAAATAATTCAATAATTGGAGGGATTGAGAAGAAGACTATCTTAAGAATTGAATTTAAAATTTTGAAGTTTGACAACTTTGATGATAGAATTTAAAAGGTATTATGTGGTAATAGTAAAATATTAATTTTTGGAAAGATCATGATATTCTAGATTTAAATTTTCTTTGGATTTGAAGGGTCTAACTCTAGAAGTGTAAATCTTTGAAATTTAAATTTGAAAAATAAAATTTTGAGGATTGAATTTAAAATTTTGAGTATTAGGTTATTAATTTATAATTTTGAGAAATTTAAGAAGATTTACATTATAGTCCTTGGACTACAAGATGTCGATATAAAATATATTTAGAAAAATTATTTTAAAGATTGGAATTAAACTCAATTTTGAAAATGTTTAGGACTTGAAATCTCATGGATTAATTGTTGAAGAGATAAATAAATTTGATCGAGTAGAAGAATGATAATTTTAATAGTAAAAATTTAATTTAATTTAAATTTGAGGAGTTTAATTCTCGAAGGGGTTAAATTTTGAGGACTTAAAATTTTATTTTAAGTATGGAAAATGAAGTTAATAATGAGGACTTTACAAAATCACAATAAAAGATTTGACCCCATTGAAAAAAAAAATGTTTATTATTAAAAATCTTAAATTGCGAGAACACAATTCTTTTAAGGTGGGTAGATTGTAAGCCCCCTCATTTTGGAATAGGGGTAATTTAATACTTTTTAATTAATTTAATTTAATTTAATTTAATTTATTTTATTTAATATTTTTAAGTATTAATTTATAAAATCCTTTTTTTATATATGATACTTTGCCATAGCATGTATATTTGGAGCAATGCACAATATTTTTTTTTTCCAAAAAAATTTATATTACAAATATTGATTGTACCTAATATATTTGGAACATGGATGTTGAATTTTTTTGATCTCCCCTATACTCCAAAAATATTGACAAACATCTAGAACCACGGTTACCGTAAAACTGCTTCATTTTGACTAGAACTTGACCTAAACCAAACCCAAACATATGTAGGCATGTAGTGCACCCAAATACCTCTCTCCCTCTCTCTCTCTCTCTCTCTCTCTCTCTATATATATATATATATATATATATATATATATATATATATATATATATATATATATATATATAAATTAATTTGTTTCTATTTATAGAATTTCTATTTATATAAAGTGCCATATGTATCATCATAGTTGGCCTAACTACTGTAGAAGCATAAAAAATACGCTGGATAGCTCTACGCAACATGGTGATGCAGGGCAGCGTAAGCAGGGGACCTCAGGGCCATCAAGAGTACAACGGAGCTTTTTTCGCTGAGCACAGCGTAAAATATGAAGTGACCATCCGCGTAAATGCAGTATGTCCAGGCTGCTTCAGCGTAGACGGGGTGCTTCATCGCCTCCATGGCGTAAAACTCATCCGCTTTCAAAGCAGCATTAAAGCGTACGAGGAAAGCTTCGTCTTCCCCGAAATGAACCTGTCAAATCATGCAGTGAACCTGACGTCTGACTCCTGACAAAAGGTACTGCACGGCTACCCAGACGACGGCTGGAACAATGGCAGACCACTCGGGATGCGCCCCTGCATTTAATGCACAGTATGATGGCGGATCTCTACTTTTAATGCAGAGGATTTGATTAAATATTACCGAACCGTCATTTACTGATATCCCCTCAGCGTAAATGGCTTCTACGCATACAGGGGGATACGCTGCCTTGTTTTACACAGGCAGACGTGAACTGTTTATGCTCCGCGGAAGACAAACAGACTGCCACGTTAAAAGCTGCTCTTTGTACAGGGCTCGAGGCACGTCTCTGCACTTAATGCTCAGAACGGTGGCAGGCCTTCAGAACACGCCTCTGCAATTAATGCACAAGATGATGGCGGATCTCTGCCTTTAATGCGAGAGATTTGGTTATATCTCCAAGAGCCGTAATTCCGGCTAAGACATCCACATCATTACTCTGGCACGTTACGCAGCGGCTTCTAGGACCATTTAGCTTCTGTGCCTACTCGGCTTCTATGCCTCCTCAGCTTCTATGCTCACTCGGCTTCTATGCCTACTTGGCTTCTATGCCATGGTGACAGACATTGGCTTCTACGCCAACCTCTTCTACACGACGGATACCTACCTACGTGGCTTCCACACCATGATCTTCGTAGCAATTATACACGTTTTGTCCCTCAGTTGGACCCGTCTCACACGCTCATTCAAAAGATCATCTATACGCAGGCATTGGTTATTTTAACCGTTGTGTAAAAGGGTGCTGTACTTTTCACTACTCAGTTTCTACACCGACTGTGTGGTCACTGTCACCAAAACTCTATAAATAGAGACCTCTATCAACAGAGGAAAAGGTCAAACTTTAAAAAGAAGATCGAACAAGGTCGAAGAAATTGGTCAGAAAACCTCCAAAGAGATCGAACCACGGGTCGAAACATTGGAGATTGAGGAGAGGTCGAAGAGTCTTTGAGAGAGAAGAATCCAGAGCTCAGGCAAAGAGTAGCGATCGACGACATTGGCATCGTGCATCTATCCTCTTTCGCAACCTCCGAAGCTGCTTTCCGTCTTCCACGACACTTCTTCACCATCGTGTAGTCCAAGGGCTAAAGTGATCGACTGCAGATCAGACATCTATAGCAACATTTACTCAGATTTATAAATTGTACTTCGACATCCTCGTATAGGATTAAATTTACAAGTTTGTTTGTAAACCAAAGAAAGCGGGTTTCGTGCAAACCTCGTCTTATATACATTTTGTTCTTTCGTTTATCACCACAAATAAGATGTCGACTCTGCTGGGGACATCTTTCTCTTCTGATGAGGAAGCGATTGCTCAACACGATGCGGTATCCGTGGGATCCGTGAAGAAGACACTGGTCGTCCAGTTCGACCAGTCTGCCTATGAAGACATACTTCGGACGGGGGGTAGCTCTCACTCTCTCTTTGTACAAGACAACAGGAAGCTGCGCAAGGTCTTGATGCCCAAGACATCCTCTACCATTCCTGTGGACTCTCCGATCTCTCTGATCTCTCCGATCTCTCCGACCAACAAGGTTGTAGCATTGCTCCCTCCGTGCCCTGCGGGTGAAACTCAGTCGCCTGTCTCTGATAGGGCCAATAAAACTTTGGGCTAAGCCTCAGCGCTAACCCAGAAGTATCCTCCATGCTCTGCGCGAGAAATTCAGTCTCCCGCCACGTGCGGTACAGACAAAACTTCTGGCAAAGCCTCAGCGCTAACCCAGAAGTATCCTCTGTACTCTGCACGAGAAATTCAGTCTCCCACCATGCGCGGTACAGACAAAACTTCTGGCAAAGTCTCAGCGCTAACCCAGAAGTATCCTCCGTGCTCTGCGCGAGAAATTCAGTCTTCCGTCCTTGGCGGAACAGACAAAACTTTTGGCAATGTCCCAGCGCTAATCCAGAAGTATCCACTGCGCTCTACGCGTAGAAACCAGTCTTCCGTCCCTGGCAGAATAGACAAAACTTCTGATGATGCCTCAGCGCCAAATCGGAAGTACAAAGTACGCTTCGTGCGTAAGACAATATCTGACCTCTACAGAGAACCAGATGACCCCTGTGATCTTCGCAAGGGAAAGCAAGCGGCGAGCTACTTAACTTCTCGACATTTACGCCAGCAAGGGAACAATCTACCCGCCCTCTAAATTACGCGAGAAGCTGATGGCCGCCTGAGGACATCCTCAGCCTTACGCCAACCAGAGCGAAGCTCCAAATTACGCTAGGCGAAGTCCCTAAGCGTAAAGAAGGCTCCAGTTGCGGAAAGACGCCCTCCTCGGGGATTATCTGCCACCTAGATGGCCAATCTGTTGTATACGGGTGGCACAGGGAAGACTATGGTCCCCATCATCCGCATGTCCACCAATGGGAACAGGAGGAACAAGCCATCATCTTCTTCTTCTACAACTTCTCCTGACCTGCAGGATTATCTGATCCAGAAACACAAAGACAAGAGTCATAAACGGACTTCAAATCCCCTAACGGTCAAACACGGGAAGGTCTTATGGGAAGATGCGTCAACATCTAATATCGTCATGACAGGGGGACCACACGAAGATTCCATCTTTATTATTCTACCAACTCGCGACAATCAGCGTCCAATAATCTTCAGTCGCAGGCGGAACACCCCGGTCATACAGGAAGAATTTTACGAGTCTGAAACTGGCAGGATACAAACCCACAGATATAGCCAGCAGGCATTAAAAATTATGCAAAGCATGGGTATGATTTGAAGCTAAAGCAAGGCCTCAACTATAAAAAAGGTAGACGAACACCGCTGCATGGGAATTCTCACCATCAATAAGCTCGTTTCGGGTAGGGATATACCGCATCTCTCACAAAACCCAAAACTTCAAAATCTAATCCTGTACAACCAAAGGCAGCTCCTGCTAAATCAGTTTCTGTGACCGGAGGCCACGGCATGTCTGGGGGTAACTCGCCTCGACAAAACAAGGCGACATCCAAGGCTAGGGGCAGAATGTCCTCAAGATTCGAAGATGATGCAACGACGGCAATCTTTCCGGAAGACCGTGAAACTCAGGCATCAGGAGCCCTACGACCAAAAGGGACTTTCTCCTTCAAAGAAGATGATATCATTGAAATCTTTAATATATTAAGGGAGGAATGCAAGCTTCAGCTACCCAACATCAGATACCCTGAGAGGGCCGGCAGAGTCGATGACCCAGATTATTGCCTCTTCCATCGGTACACCCATCACCCTACAAGGGCCAGCTATGTACTAAAAAGAAGAATTCAGGAATTGATCAATGCCAAGGTCATCACTTTGCATTTATAAACAAGGGAACGATCACTACAAAAAAATACCAGATGATGAGTCCCTAAAAGGTTTTTCCAGTGGATCCTTCAGAAAAAATCACTCTATAGTAAATTTTCCTAATAAAAAAGTTTGTCATGTTCATATTACCTCTGAATAAACTTTCGACCATCGGTTATCTTACTACCTCTAATATCGGTTGTCATCTACACTTAACACCCGTACTTAGCCATAATTACGTCTGTAGTGTTAAGTCCACAAAAAAAACTGCCATGTCCATATTACCTCTGAGCAGACGTGTACCTCCATCCCCAATGGAGTCACGATCAAAAGTTTGTCATGTTCATATTACCTCTGAATAAATTTTCGACCATCGGTTATCTTACTACCTCTGATATCGGTTATCATCTACACTTAACACCCGTACTTAGCCATAAGTACGTCAGTAGTGTTAAGTCCACAAAAAAAGCTGCCATGTCCATATTACCTCTGAGCAGACGTGTACCTCCATCCCCAATGGAGTCACGATCAAAAGTTTGTCATGTTCATATTACCTCTGAATAAACTTTCGACCATTGGTTATCTTACTACCTCTGATATCGGTTGTCATCTATACTTAACACCCGTACTTAGCCATAAGTACGTCAGTAGTGTTAAGTCCACAAAAAAACTACCATGTCCATATTACCTCTGAGCAGACGTGTACCTCCATCCCCAATGGAGTCACGATCAAAAGTTTGTCATGTTCATATTACCTCTGAATAAACTTTCGACCATCGGTTATCTTACTACCTCTGATATCGGTTGTCATCTACACTTAACACCCGTACTTAGCCATAAGTACGTCAGTAGTGTTAAGTCCACAAAAAAAACTGCCATGTCCATATTACCTCTGAGCATACGTGTACTTCCATCCCCAATGGAGTCACGATCAAAAGTTTGCCATGTTCATATTACCTCTGAATAAACTTCCGACCATCGGTTATCTTACTACCTCTGATATCGGTTGTCATCTACACTTAACACCCGTACTTAGCCATAAGTACGTCAGTAGTGTTAAGTCCACAAAAAAAAACTGCCATGTCCATATTACCTCTGAGCAGACGTGTACCTCCATCCCCAATGGAGTCACGATCAAAAGTTTGTCATGTTCATATTATCTCTGAATAAACTTTCGACCATCGGTTATCTTACCACCTCTGATATCGGTTGTCATCTACACTTAACACCCGTACTTAGCCATAAGTACGTCAGTAGTGTTAAGTCCACAAAAAAAAACTGCCATGGCCATATAACCTCTGAGCAGACGTGTACCTCTATCCCCAATGGAGTCACGATCAAAAGTTTGCCATGTTCATATTACCTCTGAATAAACTTTCGACCATCGATTATCTTACTACCTCTGATATCGGTTGTCATCTACACTTAACACCCGTACTTAGCCATAAGTACGTCAGTAGTGTTAAGTCCACAAAAAACTGCCATGTCCATATTACCTCTGAGCAGATATAAGCCTCCACCCTTGGTCATCAACCTTCGGCGCAACAAGCAGCCGACTGATGTAAATGCAACCAGGAACGGAGTTCCAGATGATAATAAACATCCTCTTTTCCAGTATATCGACGCTTAGATTCCAAATCAGGAATCCTCTCCCCATGACGATATAGAACCTATAGCGCAAAAATTCTTGGAAGCTATAGATTCCTATCATCCGTACATATGGGAAGTAGCATCATCATCCAATGTCGTCACGACATATGGACCACATGAGGATTCTATCTTCATTATTCTGCCTGCCCGTAGCAGTCAGCATTCAATAGTCTTCGGCCGCATGTACAACGAATCGACTATACGAGAAGATTCCTTCGACGACGATGCTGGTGAAATACAAGTTCACAGGTACAGCCCGCAAGCCTTGAAGATCATGAAAAATATGGGTTACAACTTGAAGCTAAAGCCAGGTCTCAACTATGGGAAAGACAGACGAATACTGCCGCACGGAGATCCCCACTATCAACAAACTCGCTTCGGGTTAGGGTATGCCGTCTCCCTTGCAACTTCCAAGTCGGACGAGGATATCCTCTCCTCTCCTCAAGATGGCTCGTCGCCCTCCAATTCATCTCATGTTCTCGAGCAAACATTACCAGTAAATATGGTAGTGACGGATCCCTTCGAATCAGACGAACAAGAATCCGAACTATTTGAGAATGACGCTTGGGCTCAGCAAATAGATACACAATGGGAATTCTGCTTCGAGCAGAGAGAACCTCCCACCAAAGATGAAGTTATCCAGATTTATGTTGGGGATAAACTTTCACCAAAGCCGATATTTATCAGTAACAATCTTTCCCCAGCTGAAAGGGAAGAAATCATTCAACTGATAAAAGAATACATCGACGTCTTTGCGTGGAATTATGAGGATATGCCAGGACTTGATCCAAAGGTGGCTACTCATAAACTCAACATATTG
Organism: Iris macrosiphon; assembly: GCA_036927795.1. Classification (NCBI taxonomy): domain Eukaryota; kingdom Viridiplantae; phylum Streptophyta; class Magnoliopsida; order Asparagales; family Iridaceae; genus Iris; species Iris macrosiphon. The sequence goes on from JAYESA010000003.1 coordinate 51,384,404, forward strand.
CCCGATTCGAAGCCTGTAAAGAAGCACCAACGCCGATTCCGCCCAGATATGATGGACGCCATTGAAGCTGAAGTCAAGAAGTTGATAGCCTGCGGTTTCATCCGGGAGGAATAATATCCCGACTGGGTTGTCAATGTTGTCCCGGTCATGAAGAAGAATAGAAAAGTACGAGTTTGTATCGATTACCGAGATCTGAACGCAGCCTGCCCCAAGGACGAGTTTTCTCTTCCCATCACAGACGTCACGATTGACAATACCTGCGATTTCGAACGTATGTCTTTCATGGACGGATTCTCAGGATACAATCAAATCAAGATGCATCCTGAAGACGAGAAGCATACTGCCTTCCGGACACCACTGGGGGTATATTGCTATACGGTCATGCCCTTCGGGTTGAAGAACGCCGGGGCTACTTACCAACGGGCTATGAGTAACATATTCCACAAGCATTTACGCAAGACAGTGAAATGTTACGTAGATGATATAGCTGTCAAAAGCCGCCTCAGGGTCAATCACATCCAAGACTTGAAGATGGGATTTGAGCTGATGCGCCAATATTAACTTAAATTGAATCCTACAAAGTCCTTTCTGGGTGTATCTAGTGGCAAATTCCTGGGATTTGTCATTACCGCCAAAGGCATTCAAGTGAACCCTGATAAAGTCAAGGCCATCTTGGAAATGCGACCACCCCGTAATCTGAGGGAACTCAGGGGATTTCAAAGTCGTCTGGCCTATATCCGGAGATTCATATCCAACCTCTCTGGAAGATGTTAGCCTTTTTCTCGTCTCATGAAGAAAGGTGTATCCTTCGTATAGGACGAAGCCTGTCAGCAAGCATTCGGGGATATCAAGTGCTACCTCACTAGTCCGCCAGTTCTGGTACCTCCCGTCATAGGAAGACCATTCTTCCTGTACGTTCGAGCGATGGACCATTCTCTGGGAGCTCTTCTCGTGCAGAAGAACAATGTGGGACATGAACAGGCTATCTACTATCTAAGTAGAATGATTATCGGAGCTGAGCACCGGTACAATCCAGTGGAAAAAGAATGTTTGGCTCTGATGTTCGCTGTCCAGAAGATGCGGCACTATGTCACCTGCCAGACTATTCACATTATCTCCAAGATTAATCCTCTTCGGGTACTGATGAACAAGCCAAGTGTTCTTAACTCCCGACTCGAGACTTGGGCGATGTTATTGACACCATATGACATGGTGTACGTCCCTCAGAAGTCCATCAAAGGCCAAGCATTGGCTGACTTCCTAGCTGCTCATCCGATCCCGGAGGCCTCCAAATTATACGAGGATATTCCCGACAAAGCTGCAGAATGTAATTCCGTAATGGAAAGTGACGCATGGCAACTGTTCTTCGATGGCGCCTCCAGGACTGGTCCCAAGGGAAACGTGGTTTCAGGGGTAGGGATTGTCCTGGTTACTCCCGATAAACTCGTCATCTATCGAGCATACTCTCTTAATGAGCCCTGTTCCAACAATGTGGTGGAGTACAACGCTCTACTAATCGGGCTCCAAGTCGCTAAAGAGCTGGGGGTCGAATCTCTGGAAGCTTTTGGTGATTCTCTGCTTATCGTCAATCAAGTCAGAGGAATATATGAAGTCCGAAATCCAGACCTCATCCCCTATCACCGAGCAACGGTCGAGATAGCCATGACATTCAAAGGGTTCTTCCTAGAGCATGTACCTCGATCTCAGAATCTGGAAGCCGATGCCCTATTCGGTCTAGCTGCAGATTTAGCTACTCCTATAAGAAGGCGGAATTCGGTAATCCTTCTTAACAGAGATCTATTTTTTGTGAAGAACAACTCTCACATCGAACGCAGTTATGCTGTGAACACCGATCCTCCTACGAGAGATTGGAAAAGTCCCTTTATAGATTTTGTGGCATACGAAATCTTGCCGAAGGACCCTAAAGAAGCAGCATCCGTCAAAAGACGATCATTATGCTTCTGCTTCGATGCATCTTCACAATGCCTATATCATCGGACCTACAACGGACTGCTATTGAGATGTCTCTCTAATGACGAAACACAGCAGATTATCTGCGAAGCTCACGATGGCTTATGCGGGGCGCATCAACCCGGTCCTAAGCTACAGGATCGTATCAGGAGAATGGGCTATTACTGGCCCACTATGATCGCAGACACAATCAAGTATGCCAAACAATGCAGGGCCTGTCAGGTTCATGCAGACTTCATACATCAGCCGTCTGAACATCTATATCCTACGGTTGCGTCCTGGCCTTTCGAAGCATGGGGTATGGATATCATTGGTCCTATTCACCCGTCTTCTTCCAGAGGTCACCGGTTCATACTGGCCATCACGGATTACTTCTCCAAATGGGCAGAAGCGATCCCTCTCGCTAAGGTAAAAACATCTAATGTGATCAGCTTCATCAAGCATCACGTCATTTATTACTTTAGAATTCCCCGAAGGATAATCCATGACAATAGGCCTCAGTTCATCAGCCAAGCGTTTCATCGATTTTGCGATAAAAATCGGATATGAAATGTGGCCTCTACGGCGTATTATCCAGCTGCTAATGGTTTGGCGGAAGCCTTCAACAAAACCATTATCAAACTCTTGAAGAAGTTCGTCTCCTCGAACAAGAGAGATTGGAACGAGAAGCTGGAAGAATGTCTCTGGGCATACCGTACAACGATCCGAGCACCGACAGGTTGTACCCCATTCTTATTGGTCTACGGGAGTGAAGCAGTTCTTCCCATCGAAATTCAAATTCTGTCACTCAGGATAGCAGTCGCTAATGAGTTAACTAGGGAAAAGAATAACCTTTTATGGCTTCAGGAGCTAGAAGGATTAGACGAGAAATGCCTTCAAGCTCAACAGAGCATCGCGTTCTATCAAGCGCGCATTTCCAGAGCTTTTAACCAAAAAGTAAAGGAAAGAGTGTTCAAAGTTGGCGAGCTAGTCTTAGTTGTAAGAAGGCCAATGATTCTTACTCACAAGAGCAAGGGCAAATTTCAGTCCAAATGGGAAGGCTCTTACGTGATCGAGACAACGTTCTCAAACGGCGCTTACAGGTTAGCCCATCCTAATGGAGACCTACTAATGGCTCCTATCAACTGTAAATTCCTGAAAAGGTACTATGCTTAACCTCCTCTGCTCAAGTGGAATAAGGCGAGAATCTCATTCTGACAAAACTACTTCCAAAACGAAACTAGTTGGGCCATATTCTATCATGTCCATATAACCTCTGAACAGATATGTCCTACTAAAGCATACTCTATCACGTCCGTATGACCTCTGAATAGATACGCCCTGCTAAAGTTTACCGAGAGTCTATCATATCCATACTACCTCTGATATCACTCTCATCCAAACCCGTCATTTACATTCTGAAATGATGGGTCCACAAAGTCAGATGAAAAGCCTCTTTATTATTCCCAAAAAAGAGCAGAAGTACATTGAAAAGCAAAAGCAAAAGTACATCATGAAGGGGGAGCAGTCAAATCACGAATCTGCTACACCAGTCTGGCCATCTTCTCATTCCTGGAGTCCAAAATGGTAGCTTGAGCTCACTCCCACCTCGTCTCCTCATCATTCAAGCCGGATAAATCAGACAGAGAATGTGTAAGAGCGGCGTGCATGTCACTCGCATGTGCCAAGTTCTGTTGAGCCTCTTCCATCTGGCTCTGTAACACATGTACACCTGTGGCTGAAGCACGAGACTACTCCTTTGCTAAAGCGAGCTCAGCCTACAACTTGCGGACCCTCGCTTCATTTTTCTCATGTTCAGCTTTACTCTTGGCTAACTGGGGAACAACACACTCTAAGAGGGTGTGCTCGTTGCTCATCTTCTTCTGCCGCATCTCGAGAGACCTGCTCAGAGCTTCCAACTCTCCCAGACTTGCAGTCAGCGAGTCGTACTCATCCTGGACCAGATCGTCAATACTGTCTTGGGATAGCTGCGAGTATTCGTTAATAGGTTGCTCCAAACCATTAACTACCTCCTCCAGGGTGTCAGCTAACCCAGTATCGCCAAGGTCCCTGATCGCCTCTATCGAAAACCGAGAGGACTTCTTCAGACGCTCAAAGTTCAGATTCTTCTCCAACACCATTGATATCAGTGTTTTCAAAGTGTTGTAGAAGATACCGGTATATTGCTCGGTCAGCGCAGCTAGGCCCGAATACACGCTTGGAGTGGCTGCAATATTATCGAACCTCACTCCAGAAGCGACCACAATTAACGTGGCCGCAGTCCTCTTCTCAACAGGTGGTGCGACAAAAGAGGAAGTGCCAACACCAGACGAAGTAACCAGCATACTCGAAGGAGGCATTGTCGCAATGACAGGGTCATCCTCTTGAGGTATCGAAACCTCGTCGGCAGGCAAACCGGCACCCGAAGATGCTTTCTCTTCAAAATCAGGCACCTCAGTATCAACGCCAGGACCTGACACGGAGCCGAAGGGCGCATATACATTGCCCTCCCCGAAGAGGTCGTCCCCTAAGAAGAAGACAAGAGAAAGTTAATGTCGACATGATATTAATATTCCTAAAGAAGAGGCACGAAAAGACGACAGTTACCCATGGCCAAATGCTCTTCCAGGTCTTCGCCAAGATCCACTTGAGGCTCATCAACTAGAATCTTGCTAGAAGCGCTAACAGGCACGGCAGGGGTCTCTCCCAATGCTGATCCGGACAAAGGTATATGGAGTCTTATAATCAGCCCCGAAGGCGACTTCGTTCCACTACCTGAAGCAGTAGCAGCCTCCAGCTGAGATTCTCCGGCACCACCGGCCGAAACTGTAGAAGGTCCCTCTCTAAAAGGCGAGGAACCCCCAATCAAAGAATCATCCCCAACATAGGGAGAAGCAGGCTCATTTCCAGGAGCCTCAATGCCAGGAATCTGGAGAGGACGAGTAACCATCTTCTTCGTCCTCTTACGAGGGGAAACCTCCTTCGGAGCAGGAGCCCTTCGTTTCTCGGAGATTACCAAAGCCCCTGCAGGCGGAAGTATTTTACCCCTCGGTACCGATACGAGAGGCTCATCCGGAGTAACGGACTCGTCACCCTCGTCAGAAGAAATCGAGGGGACTTTGACCCTTCCCCCAGGCTTGGAAGAGGGCACCCTAAAGCTTCCACGTATATCAAAATCGCGATGGAAGGTGTTCGTTGCCACATAGAACTGGGCATACGAATGCAGGATACGCAGCTCCGTGGAGGGTCTGACGACCGGCACAATAACAATTGCCCCAGTGCAGCCCATGATAAAATATCGCCATCCCCTCGCTCCATCGATGAGTCCACCTCTGGACCTGAAGCTGGTGACGACGTTGCCCACATGCAACTGATCATACCCAAACTGCCTGGCAAACCGACTAGACAGGTAGGGTTCGAAGAAGCAGTGGTCTTCACTTCTGTACAGCAGGTGGGAAGGTCTAATGCAGACCAACCAATTGAATGCTTTAGGAGAAAGAGTGGTCTTAACTCTACCTGAGTCCTCATGCCTAATCCTCGATTGGTTGCGATATTTTAACTCAACCAGCAGGTGGGACAGTGCAAAGGAGCTTCCAGCTATGATCGCAATGCAGCACCCGCCGACAGTCTAAAACTGTGAGCACATTCCAGAAGAATTTCTTGTAATTCAGCAAGAAACTCCCCTCCAAGCTACTGCCGGAACCGGGAGACATCACCCGGGGGTTATGAAGAATTAACCATCCCATTAAATATAGGTATGGTAATTCCACCCGGGGAAAGCTTTCACGCCGAGCTTCATCAGCGAGCAGCGCCTCAGTCATCGCCCTGGTATGCGGCACACCATGGTAGAGAGCAAGCCCAGTCTCACCCCAAATACTAGACGCACTGCAAGCCACAAGGTGTTACGGTAAATATGATCCGCAGATGCGATGCCGTGTACCACCAGTCGGCGCAGCCATATAGAAAGGAAGCCAGCCAGTTGAGCTTCCTTGGATAGAGCCCTGCGGCAATGCCTCATATAGCTATAGGCCTTAGTACCTGCAGGATATCTTCCTACCCCTTCGATGAGGATCTGATCCGGAGCCCTAGCATCCTCCATAAGATCGTCGACTTCCTGAGCAGTAAGCACGCTCAGAGGATTCACAGGCTCATCCTTGCCTTCCAAGACTTTCTTCGGCTGAGCAGCTCTAGCCCGGTAAAAAAAGAGGTAGGACGTCCATTTACTTGTGTGAACCAAATCTGAAGGCTCAGCATAGAAGGCGGTGCAAGAAAGGTAGTGGCACATTAGCTCCTGATACACTTCCACTACCCGAGGGTCTGAATCCCCCAACTCCCGGTTCGTGGGAACATACTCTTCATACGAAGTATCCCCCATCGGCAGTCTCGAGATCTCTGCCATCTCATGGAGGGCCAATCCTAACTCCCCCAGCGGAGTGGCGAAAGTCCTGATGAGCGAAATGTATCGCTCCATCAGTGCCCGAAACAGGTTAGGGTTAGGAGGTAACCGAACACTGGTGGCACTCATAGCTGCCAACAGACCGATGTTCTCCAACTCGATCTGAAAATGCTCCAGGGCCCAATCAACTAAGTGAGCCCATCGAAGATTTGTTGGGGTCATCCACCCATTGCATCGAGGATTCACCTAAGGTATACTCTTCCGCGCCCCATAAAATCATTGCAAAAGGTCGGCAATTGTACCGGCTGGAGCACCAAGCTGTCTTTACTCGGGACACTGCCCGGGTACAATCCCCTGAACGACGTTACAGGACCAGAAGGGCGGCTGACAAATAGGCCAGATCCTTTCTGGTAGAAGATCTTCTCCGGCCTACCGTGAAGATCGGGAGTCAACGTCCACGACATCCTCCTGGGATGTGTAGCATGGAATAATGCCGAGATGGGATAATCTCTCGACATCTTGGGCACACTCAAGACCAACTTCCCAGCAAGAAAAACCCAGAGTTTTTTCTTTGGCTTCGTCTGGGACTGCTTATCAATCATGTCCCCGAAGAGAAAAGCCGGCTTTATATACTGGTCCTCGTCTACATACGTCAAGGGCTCTCCATTAATCATTTTCAGCAGCGTTCGCTCGCCCTAAGTCGATATCAAGATTTCCTTTCCTTCGGGATATTGGGGCCCGGAGATAGGAAATATCACATGGGACAGATCCTCCAGATAGTTGGAGTGTAGCAGCCCGACGGCAGAACCCATCACCTCGGCTAGCGGAGACTCACCCAAGTTAACTGCAAGGGTACAAGAAAAACACGTCTGTTTTATACTAGACGTTACAATATCGCAGCACATGCCAAGAGGCAACGGTCTGAGCTCTACGCCAAGGCTGTACAAACTTGATCGTTTACGCCGAAATTTTCATCCAGAAGCGTAAAATTCAAGTCGGCAGTATACTGTCTGTGCTTTACGCCAGAGTGCCAAGGTTCGAGCTATTACGCCTGAATTTTCATCCACAAGCGTAAAAGTTCAAATTTTTACAGTATACACCAAGTTTTTGACAGTCAAAGCTTTGACGCTCAACTGCGAAAATCTGGAGTTTTTACGCTGACACATTAGAAATATGGGCGTAAAAGATAAAACGTCTTCGTGCATCATCTTCCTCGAAGAGGCTATCAGTACAGAAGACGACCTAGCGCGGTCACGTTCAACGTGTGCGAAGGATTTTTCAAGTCGTTCTTTTCGTCCCCAAAACTCTACCTTTCAGGCCGGGTGCACTACTCGTCGGCGGGACACTTCGCTCAGAATGAGGTTCGCCTTGCCCAACCGGAGGCACTCCTGCTTGGGCAGAAGAACGAGAAAAAGAATCAACCTTCTTTCCCTTAGAGGAGGAGGATTGCTTAGAGGCCATTACTGGAAACTTTGAAGACTCAGAGAAGACTCGGAGAAGAACTCGAACAGTTGGAGGCTTTCTTTCGCAGAAGATGGATGGAAAGCTTTCCCTCAGAAAACTTGGGATAAATATAGAGTTCGGATGGACTCCTCGGACCCCGAACCAAATCTCCTAATTAATATTCGGTTATGATTGGGTCCTACGTCAGCCTATTATTCAGAGAAGACGGACAGTCAGCGAATTCGAAATGTTTTTCGCGCAAAGCAGGTCAGCTGTTCCTACGCTAAGGAGCTTTCTACGCTTGACAACAACAGATCTACGGTTTTATGCTCGCAAGCTATAAGTCTATGGTTTTACGCCCGGATGCCTTTGTGCTCGGTAGCTTTTATGCTCGAGAGGCTACAAACCTACGACTTCACGCTCAGCAGATACCAAATCGATGATCTCACGCTCGGTGAAGCTTAGTTTACGCTCGGAAGCAACGGATCCACGACTTCACGCTCGAAAAATTTTTCTTTTCAGAAGCTACAAATCTACAGTTCTACGCTAAGGAGCTTTCTTCGCTCGACAGCTACGAATCTATGGCTTTACGTTCGACGGCTACAAGTCGGGTTTTACGCTCAGATGCCTTTGTGCTCAGTAGCTTTTATGCTCGAGAGGCTACAAACCTGCGACTTCACACTCAGGTACTACAAGTCTATGATTTCACGCTCGATGGTATTTAGTTTATGCTTAGAGGCTGCCAACTTATGATTTCATGCTCCACGACTTCCTGCACATCTGAAAGATACGCCGGCCGGATTACGCGTACATCCGAACAGTTCTCAAAGCGGTCAATTGTGAGAGTTCACACAAAAGATACTCCTTTTTGACCAAAAGATATCCCAAGTACCCGAAGCATACAGAGTTCAACATTGAAAAAAATTACTCTTCTTCATGGGTCGATTCGAAGTTCATGCAGACTCCAGTCTGAATATTTTATCTACAATTCAAGAAGGCAACTCAGTTTGACAGCCATTTCTCGACCCTGTTCCAAGGGATTTTTGAGAAATCATTCTTGAAGATGATGTCTGAACAAGAATTCTGTTTATCAGAAGTAACAACTCAGAATTCTACGTGGTTCCTCACTCCTAAATTAAGCAGGACAGTTCGAACACTCGAATAATAAAGCGGCTTTCTACGCATCTCTAGTTATGCGCAAAAGACAGGACATGACCTAGCACTCTTTCTAAACAGGGTCGACGTAAAGAATCAGACGTGTCGAAGCTACACATATTCAGATTTCACAGCAATATATGGCAAGACGATCATATGCACGGAAGAAAGACGATTTTATTAAAAAGAAAAAGTTATGATTACATATGAGGGAAATCCAATCTACAAAGGTTTTTCTCCATTTTCATGATTACATATGAGGGAAATGCAGTCTACCAAAGACTTCCCCATCGTCGGCTGAAGATCGCGCCCGGAATCTGTTCTGACAGGTTCTTGCACGGACGCCAATTCTTCATCTCTCCTCCAGCAGTTGGTCGGTTTCCACAACCGACTAGAATGGTGAATGGAGGAAGAGTATGAACTGGGCCTGCCTAAATTAAGCAGATCCTATGCTCCGTGCACCGTGACAGATTGAGTTGAGGTATTTTACCCAACTCAATACCCGAGGTCAGAGCTAGTAGCTGCTCTCATCCCGGAGGTAACGGAAGAAGGCGCCACTTGCAAGCGCCATGGTGGAAAATGATTCTTCCTCTCTCTCGAAGAAACCACCATACAAAGTTGCTGATTATCTCGAGCAAAGGAGGCTATGATATCCTTCCATGATCCATCGTTGCAGATGACACTTGCTCAAAAATACTATTTTTTCGGCTCCTTACATGCTGGAAGAACATGGTCTTCTTCTTCCTCAGATCGACCCGACGGACTTCGGCGATCATCCTTGTGTGGCGAAGGGAATGCGGGAAGAACAGGTTAAACTTCTCAGCTTTTAATAGACGAGAGAGGTCACACCGGTCCCAATAAATCCGCCATAAAGTCAGCATCGACCATTTCAGCGCTCCATTCAGAAACATTTCGAGTTAGGAGGAACGGTTCATGCTTCATTCAAAGCGTTCCAAATTCAGAGAAATTTGAAAGCTTTAAAGGGGGTCTTGTAGAAGCATGAAATTACGCTGGATAGCTCTACGCAACATGGTGATGCAGGGCAGCGTAAGCAGGGGACCTCAGGGCCATCAAGAGTACGACGGAGCTTTTTCTGCTGAGCACAGCGTAAAATATGAAGGGACCATCCGCGTAAATGCAGTATGTCCAGGCTGCTTCAGCGTAGACGGGGTTCTTCATCGCCTCCATGGCATAAAACTCATCCGCTTTCAAAGCAGCATTAAAGCGTACGAGGAATGCTTCGTCTTCCCTGAAATGAACCTGTCAAATTACGCAGTGAACCTGACATCTGACTCCTGACAAAAGGTGCTGCACGGCTACCCAGACGACGACTGGAACAATGGCAGACTACTCGGGACGCGTCCCTGCATTTAATGCACAGTATGATGGCAGATCTCTGCATTTAATGCAGAGGATTTAATTAAATATCACCGAACCATCATTTAATGACATCCCCTCAGCGTAAACGGCTTCTACGCATACAAGGGGATACGCTGCCTTATTTTACACAGGCAGACGTGAACTGTTTACGCTCCATGGAAGACAAACAGACTGCTACGTCAAAAGCTGCTCTTTGTACAGGGCTCGAGGCACGTCTCTGTACCTAATGCTCAGAACGGTGGCAGACCTTCAGAATATGCCTCCGCAATTAATGCACAAGATGATGGCGGATCTCTGTATTTAATGCGAGAGATTTGGTTATATCTCCAAGAGCCGTAATTTCGGCTAAGACATCCACATCATCACTCTGGCACGTTACGCAGCAGCTTCTACGCCCATTTAGCTTCTGTGCCCACTAGGCTTCTATGCCTCCTCAGCTTCTATGCTCACTCGGCTTCTATGCCTACTTGGCTTCTACGCCATGGTGACAGACATTGGCTTCTACGCCAACCTCTTCTACACGAGGGATACCTACCTACGTGGCTTCTACGCCATGATCTTCGCAGCGATTATATGTGTTTTGTCCCTCAGTTGGACCCGCGTCACACGCTCATTCAAAAGATCATCTATACGCAGGCATTGGTTATTTTAACCGTTGTGTAAAAGGGTGCTGTACTTTTCACTACTCGATTTTTACACCGACTGTGTGGTCACTGTCACCAAAACTCTATAAATAGAGACCTCTATCAACAGAGGAAAAGGTCAAACTTTAAAAAGAAGATCGAATAAGGTCGAAGAAATTGGTCAGAAAACCTCCAAAGAGATATAACCACGGGTCGAAACATTGGAGATTGAGGAGAGGTCAGAGAGTCTTTGAGAGAGAAGAATCCAGAGCTCAGGCAAAGAGTAGCGATCGACGACATTGGCATCGTGCATCCATCCTCTTTCGCAACCTCCGAAGCTGCTTTCCGTCTTCCACGGCACTTCTTCACCATCGTGTAGTCCAAGGGCTAAAGTGATCGACTGCAGATCAGACACCTATAGCAACATTTACCCAGATTTATAAATTGTACTTCGACATCCTCGTATAGGATTAAATTGTACAAGTTTATTTGTAAACCAAAGAAAGCGGGTTTTGTGCAAACCTAGTCTTATATACATTTCGTTCTTTCGTTTATCACCACAAACAACTACCTAACTATCAAAGATCCTAACCAACTAAATCATAATCCTAACAAACAACCCCCACACCTTTTTCTTGTTCCACAACACATCCCACATATAAAATATATCTACAAAATCTGAACAAATCAATAAAAGATTTAAATCCTACATTTCCAAATTAGGAAACTCCTAGTTTGTTGCATATTCCTATATTTGGATCAAACTAAATCCTAAGTGAATATTTTTGTGACAATATTTTAATTTAAATTTTATCCCCTTACCATATTAAGACTCCACAAAATCCTACCCACATATTTTTAAATATTAAATCGAATCCTAACCACCAACCAAGTTAAACTATATATATTTATCAACTCCCCAACACTTAAACCTAATTATTAGATTCGGCCTCCCTTTTTCTCTCCCTCACAAAAAAACTCTTTTCTCATGTTCTCTCCCTCTTCTACTTCTTTTTCTCTTTCTCTCTCCTTTTCCACATGCAACAACTCAACAAAAATCCCAACCGAACCCCTTTTTGGCCAAATATTAGCTGCTAGTTGCAACAACAGTTCAGACCCTTCCAAAGAAGAAAAAAAATTCTATAAATCCTATATTTACATCATACTTGAAGTCTCCAAGATCCACGTCAAGTTTTGTGAGGTTTGGAGTTCGTTTGGTACTCCGTTTGCCCGTAGTCGTGAAAAAGGTCCTTGTCGTAATCGCAATCGCGTAAGTTTTCCAACTTTGTTTCTTTTCCTATTTTTTCATGAATAAAATCTTTTATAAATTTATATTAATGATAGATAATGTTTAAAATTATTTCCATACATTATATTTATAATTTTATGTATAAAAACTATCCCAAACCAATGAACAACCTTGACACGGACACTTCATATTAAGACTACTTATAGTTCTTTGATAGTTGTTATATTTTACTGAAGTAAATAAATTCCAAAAATTAATGTATATTAATTTTAAAATATTTATGTATTAATTTCTTATTTAATCATATTTTGATGTCAATATGGAGGTTTTATGTCAAGGCTACATGCCAAAGTTGGTTAGAATGATTAGTTGTCGTCCGAAGCAAATAATGACAGCAATGCCGATGTTTGGTTATTTTTGATTATTTAGAAATAATTTCAGAATATTAATTATGATTAATTCAGTAATAAATGATGTTAAAATATATGATTAAGAGGTTCCATGTGTGTTAGATGAATATGATAGCAATTGTGCATATTTTGCGACATCGATACATTCCTACGTACATATAGGACTGCGTGTAGCAAAACACATGTAAGTTCCTATAAGTATGTATGGTATGTCGATGTAAGACACCCTCACAACATATTTTGAGAGTGGTATGGCACGTGTATCTTGGCACGTTGTTCAATGTTATGCAACTATTCGATTGTTGGACAAGAATATCAACTGAAAGTTGAGGTTGTGCAATGATCTTTCGTGTTATCCTAGAGTAGTTAGCATGTATGGTTATTGATTAGAATATATTTAATAGAGCATCTTGGATCTACTACTCTTCCAGTAGAGGACGTTAGACAGATAATATTGCAGCCACAGACAGCAGACAAGTGTATCTTGCCATGATGTATCACAGTTTATTGCCTTAATTATCTTATTTAGTTATTATAGTTATTTAATATGGTTGATATGTGTATTTATCCTAGGGCCGTAGGATGTTGCTTAGCGTCTAAATAAGATTTGAGTGTTGATGCCGTAAACGGAGATGAGTAACGTCACTTAGAGTGTTAATACCACGATCCTATTTCACGTGCTTATATCCTTGCACGTCAGACCATATGATACTTGACACTATTTCATGTGACAGAATCCTTCTTAAGGTATTCATGGTAATTCTGTATAGGATTACAAGACTCATAATATAAGACTTGTATATTATATATATATATCATTATGACTCATTGTACTAGCTAAAGGTCCTGATCTTGCATGTTATGGACATGAGACGTGAGGTTATATTGGGTGGGAAGAGACACACCATACTACAGACTAATTATGTTTTTATATATATATATATACTATGTTACTGGAGGTGCCTTACACTCTGTCCCAGATCTTTGGCATATTTACTGGCCCTACAAGATATTACTTGCTGCTATGGGCTCTCCGACACAGAGCCTGTAATAGTTTTGGCCCGAGTACGAGTGATGTTCTCATGTGCATATCACTTAGCTGGTTACAGTAGTTTACCCTTGAGTATGTGGCATTATACTATTTTATTTTCACATGCTATTTTTTGTACCTTGTTACGTTCCTATGAGGACCTGGTCTCTTGCCAGTTTTGCAGTATAGACCATTGTGAAGCCTGCCTGGAGTTGCTGATTTGGCTTACTTTTCTATGTGGGCATTGGTACCAGGTACTTATATCATTTCTATCAGAGTTATGCTATTTATTTATATTATTAATTTATCTATTGATATAGCCTAGTTTTTATCGACTCATATTTCTTTCTCGAGTCTATTCGAGCTTGTGGATTACTCGACGGCCAACTTTAGCACATATAGCTCATTCTTGTTGTATTCTCTTTATTGTGGATTGAGTCATAGATATTTATATTTACTGGATTATCTAGATAGTGACTATTATAATACAGCTTATATGTATTCGAGTCGACGCAGAGTCTGGTCGAATGTTTAGCTGGCATGTTATGTATTCTTAGTCCTACGTATTTAGGACTGGGGCATTACAAGTATGTATACACTTACTCATCCATATACATAGATACCCACTCACTACCATACCTCACTGCCAAGTATCAAACACTTGGCATGCACACCTAGCGCCCCAAGACTAAGTATCATGATACTCTATGATACACCATCAAAATCACATAAAACACCAATTATAGTTAAAATATGACATATATATATATATATATAGCTAGGACAACTAATTATATTGCAATTAATTAACACCTATTGACTCAAAACCCCCAATTCTACCAACACGTACCATGGCATCTCATGATACAGCGTACACATAACCAATTATGGACATGTATACCCTCTCAAATCATGAATCACAACCTAAAATCACCTATGAGACATTCCTACAAATACCTAGTGGTCCAAATTCAGATTTTTTTTTTTTCAATTTGGCCACAAAAGTCAATATAACTTTCTTAATAGGCCTCCTATGAACCTAGTTCTTCTTCATATAGGTAGATCTTAGCCATGGATAGGTCCTAATGGTCAATTATATCATTTAGAATAAAAATAAAAAGAGTATTAATTTTTTTACCTATTGGTAGATGGATTTCCAATGTTACACACCAAGGACACATTTTCCAAGAATGGACATCTCCCTCAAGTTAGCCTCCTTTCAATGCCTCCTTCTTACTATTCCAAGCTCCTAGCATCCTTGGGATAAGAATTTGTGAGGGTTAGGGATTGATTTGGGAATGAAAAGGTTGGGGCATCTTCTCAAATTGAAAGAAAAATGGAAGGGAGCTAATTAGGGTTGAATGGAGGCTTTAATGAACTAATGAGATGTTAAATACCCCCATAATTGGTTGTCCACCATTCTCTAACCTAGAGAAATGCATAATGTCCAAGAAGCCCTTCTAATTTGTTATGAAGGTTTAGTTAAGAAAATGGTATAATTAAAGATATGTTCTAATAATTAAAGTAAGGGTTTACTAACCATTCCTCTCTAATTAAATGGGTAAACCATGACTAACTATTTGGGTGCACTAATTGTGTCATGACAAGTCTAGTTAGTTCATTGTGTCATGACTAGTCTAATTTGGGTCCACTAGTGTCAAGTCTAAATAACTACACTAGCCCGCTAACTAAAATAAATAAATAACTCAAGCACAAATATTAATTATTAGCACAATATTAATCACTAAAAATAAATATATGCAAAATGACAAATATACTTTATTTAGAAATATGGGGGTTTCAATGGCTACCCGGTACCTAGCGTTGCAGCCATCCGTCCAGAGACTATAACTCATCCTTTATGGCTATGTCAGTGACCTTTTATATAGATTAAGCTGACATTCGAGCGATAATTCACGTGTACATCGATCCTTGCATTCTCCTGATGCACGATGAACTTGTCGTGGTCAGGGAACTTGATATCTGTGTAAAGAGAGTTTGATGCATGTCACTTTGTACTTGGAGATATGGATGCACAATACACTACCTAGTTCAAGCGTAACACGCCAAGGCGAGAACACATCGAGACACTAATTTGTGTATGTGTATTCTTTCGTTTCATTACATATATATATGCTGGTTAACGTGGTTTACCTTGGAAAGGAAAGAAAAAAATAGTAAGTGGGTAAGTTATATTATATTACTTGGTATTTCATGACAGCTGCATCACCCTGCAAGACGAGTAGGCTTTGCAATATTGCCATAAAACTGATCCAAAGACAAGACTAGTAAGACAACAAAATGATAGTATGCACATAACTAAATAAACGTGTCTGGGTTTGTTGAGTAGGCGAGAAGCCTTCTCACCAGTTCATTCAATGTACTGATAATCCACTAGATTGCAGGGTCTAAGAGAACCTTGTTCTATGCAAAGTTTTTTCTCACGTGCGCTACGGCATGGAGCTAACTCTGGAGCCTTGGAGCATCGCAGACAGAGCTGAAGCACCATATACATAACATAATGTATCGGAACATCGCCTATGTATCATCCCCAAAGTTGTAAGCCGCTTGGCACATTTTATTGTTTTGAGAGAGAGAGAGAGCTTGAGCGACTTGTAATCTCGGCCTAGAACCGCTTGTAATACTTCTTCATTATCAATAAAGAACTTGTTTTCATGTTATACTTGTTTTTATTGTTATTCTGCTGCTTCAGGATAATATGTGCTCTATGACTTAGTTTTAATCGGCCGTTTCAGGGACTTGTCTTATTTGGGTGCAACTTAGGCTCGTACGACATCACGCCCAACCAAGGATGTTCGGTCATGCAAGACCGGGGTGTGACATTTTGGTATTAAAGCATAGATTTACGTCTTTGGCCCGCGTATTGATTCTCTCAGCTTTGAACTTCATTCGTGGGTTATGTTACAAACGCTCTCTCTCTCTCTTAATATTCTACGGGATATTCTATACAATGAGTCAAAATAATTTTAAAAATTTATGTGGATAACTTCTAAACGTGATAGATATGCGAAGGCCTTTGTGTTGATTTGTGTCAGACTTGAGTTGAGTAGACTCCTGCTAGAGTTAGCAAGTTATGGGTGAATCAAAATGCCTCTATGCTAATGCTAGCGGGCAAGTGAGTGAGACTAGAATATCGTTCGGATGGGATAGCTATTCACACTACTTTTTGGCTAAGTCATGCTTAGTATCGCTCAGCAAGACCTTTGGGTGCGAAAGAGTTTGCGAGCAAGATCTGAATATCGTTTGGACGAGGATAAGTCAGACTTAAAATAGTAATCGATAAAGATGTTATCGAATTATCGCTAAGGCGAATATAGGGGATCGTGATTGGATTTGAGGAATAGTTTGGTCCGATATTCGTATCGATAAGTATAAATCAAAATATGGTTGTGTAGATGACTATCGATAGAGATATATATAAAATTAAGATTATCAAGGTGACACAGGGGGATCGTACATGAGTTTAAGGAACAAATAAAATGGATATAAGAGTGAACGGTGCAAACTTGATTGGGAATTTATTTGGATAACTCGATCCCTAAGTGGTGTATGAGATAGCATTAGGGACAAATAAGTAATTTGAGGATAGAGTGAGTTTTGAGAATTTGTCGTGTAGCTCAAGTAATTTTCGAGTGAATCAAGAATTTTGGGATCATCTTAGAAATATTCGAGTGAATCAAGAATTTTTGGATAGCAACGAGTCTATCAGCAAACAATATGATTGTGCAAAGCCTTAGTATAAGTAATGCCTAGCTAGTACTGAATTCAAAGGTCTCGTGCGAGATTTGGTTTAAACTATAGAGAATGTGTCGATCAAGCGGTAAGGCTTATATCATATAGGGATTAAAAGTAATAGAATTAATATCTTGGTCGAGAAAACTTATTGGATCATACGTGTGATATTGGATTTAATCAATGGAAATAAGGTTTTGTGTTGGGATTAGAGACTCGAGGATGTGATTGGAGTTAGCGCGATGGAAGATAACACGCATGAAAAATTTGAATTGAGAAGGATATTGCTCGATAGAATTTAGCTTGAGTATGGATGTTGTGGTTTCAAATTTGAATGAGTTGATACGATATCGATAGTTGAAAGATAGCACATATGAATACAAGTTAAGGAATTGTGTGGTTCTATAATTTGAGGTAGGTGATAACAAAATTTGAACTTGAGTTGGACGAGTGATCTTGAATCTAGTTCGGAGGATATCATGGAGTAAAATGAATATGATATTGTGTAAATTATTTTAATACTTAAGCAAACATACTTGAGGACTTTGAGACACGTCGAGGATAGACAGACTTTAGCTCGAGGTTTTTCTAGTTGGATGAATGATAGGTAGATTATCAAATTGAAACTTTGAACTTGGTTGTTTTAAGGAATACTAGATGCAGACTATGGATCGATTGAACGATAATATTGAAGTCACACAATTTGGCTAGACGAATGTTGATGTTGGCATGAATGGTAATAAGAGGAATACGACTTAAAGAAATGAAAAAAATGCTTGAGGATGAATCTTGGATCGATGCAAAAAAATTGATATTTAGGAAGAGATTTGATATAAACTGTGACTCGGATGACATGAATGTGTAACAATGAATGGCGTAGTAATTTTTGAGGATTGTTCTAGTATATGGTTTTAAAATTAATCCAGTTAGAGGATATAAGCAAATTAAAGGTGTGTGTCGAGGATAAATTAGTCAAAAATTTGATGCAAGTAGTGCTTGATAGTTTTATGAACGAATATGTGAATTGTATTGGATGACTTAGAGTTTATGATTTAGATCAAAGATTTAGAAATTGAATCATGACTTGGTGATCTAGACTTAAAAAAAATGGATCGGTGGATTCTATCGAACATATTTAAGGAGATAGGCTATGTGAATCGCTAGGTCTAACGTACGATATTGATATATCGAGGATTTGACTGAATGGACTTATCGTAGGAAGGCTTTGTTGAAACGAACTTGGACCCCTTGAACTAAATATTGTGAATATGAGTAGATGATCTATGCTTGATGTTTAAAAATATGAGAAAAGTTAGCTTGGATAGAATACCCCATACGAACGGACTATGGTTTGACCAAAGGAATTGGGATGAGCATAGTACAACAAATTTGTACGACAAGAATCGTGAACTCGAACTGTACCTATGACCTTATACGATGACCCAGTGGTTAGGCAGATGACCCTATGCTATGAGATGAACCGATGTGACCGACTTTAGAGTATCGCTCTGGTAGATGATAGAACTGGGCAACATGACTTAGAGTTAGGACTTGGATGTTAGTTGTTGGTTTGGATAGGTTCTGTAATGGAGAGGAACTAGACGATATCGAGGATTCATCAGATAGAATACTATGAATCAGCATTTGTGATGCTCAAGTAAAGTTAAAAGAATAAATTGAATCGTGCTTGGAAGACACAGTAACGAATCGAAGAATTCGATGGAATATAATTTGATATTTAGGGGATTGCGATCGAGAGTATGAGATGAATATATGTGAATGACTAAACATAATCATGTTAATCGAGGATTGATATAGACGATAATGAAATGATCTACAGTTCAGTTTAGTCAAGTTAGTGAAACAATAGGCGATTTGAAAGTAAGATTTTCTCGAGTAGCTTGTCTGACTTCACTATCGCTAAGCTTGGTCAAAATGCATATATTTTGGGGATGCCTTAAATATGTATACATTCCAGACTCAACGATATGCTGAACTCGAATGCAGATGCAAGTGAATATATTAAGATTCACATGGATGAGTTAACAATTTTAGTAAGTTAACCTCATCATAAGATTTTTGTACATGGTAGATTATAACATATCCCGTATTAAGCAATATAGTTTTGCGCTAAGATACAATAGACACGGAGTCAGAGAACGTAGATGATTTGAGCGATGACTTAGAGATTATTGGTTTCAGTTAGACGATGGTGAGTCATCGGCTTAGCAATATTCTTGATTCGGGTAGGCTCGTCCTAGCCGTAGGTTTTCTGTGCCAAGTAAGTTATATCAGATGTTATATTAAGTAGTAAGACTCTGCGCTAGGCGCAATAGAGATTGAGTCAAAGAATGCAACGATTAAGTTTAGTATAGTTTGGTGGCATCGAATGATATAGTCGTTCGATGGAATTGACTAAGGCATACATACGGTATGAATTAATAAATAGTAAGATGAGTTTCGCTCAGGAAGTATTGATGATGAGACTTGTTCTTAGTGGTGTATTATGTAACGACCTGCTCCGCTCAACTCCGGGAGCCAATTGAAATTGCCCAAGTGCGATGACCCATCCCGCCTAATACGATGAGATGACTCACTTGATACAAAGAAATTTAAACTTGCCCTTCAGAAGAAGTTCAAACTTAGACTTTTCAAAGGCGCACTCGGAGTCTCGCTCGGCCGATACGAATCATCGCTAAGATGGGTTGCTCAGATGAACCTGACTTTGCTTAGCATGCACAGCTAAAATATGGACTATACTTAATAGATCACTAGACGATAACCCTTGTATGTTAATAAAAGAACTAAACACACCTAGCTAAGGGATTAATCTTATCTTATGTTACTTGGCATAGAATATGGAAATGAAACTTGATATTATAGTTCGACCCTCGCACTGCCACTTTAGGTTTATGAAAGTTAGAATTCGTTATGTTTTGAATAAGTCAATGTTGCTGTGAGCACTATAATTTTTATAGGATTATTTTAGTAATTAGTAATTAATTTTTATTATTATTTAATTTAAATATTTATTAGACAATATATTGAACTTTAGAAACCCATCACCATGCACGATCTTAATATCTTAAGCAATGCATTAACATTCTCCTTCCAACCAACTTTGCATGTTAGACTTACAAGAGCCAAATTAGGCCTATGACAAGGCTATCACTCATAAATTCATATTCCCACGCTTCGTTTTGGTTGCATAACTTTTACAAAACAAATATGAGAAATTGATAATTAATTACCTTCGCCGTTGTGTACGATTTTAATGCGCAAAACCAAACAAATTCGTACAACTAACTTTATATTCATGAGCCTAACTGGACCTACTACGTCCATGATAATGGTGTCCAATTTATTAAAGTCCCCACATGCTACATAAACCTTGCATGATTCGATTCCTTGATTTAAATTCCTATTTTTCACTTTTGAAAACCGAATCTTTGCATATACCCTTTGCACCTAATTTAAATCGAAATAAATATTTATAAAATAAGCTCATTGAGAGAGGCCTAGCATACCATATTGGGCCCTTAAATACCCTCCTCCATAGGATTAAAACAACTTTACATCACAACCACCCAAGCCCACATACATATGTATATATATACATCTCCCCTTAACCCTAACCTATACCTAGTCGCCCCTCTCCTCTCTAACCGACATCAGCCCCCCCCCCCCAAACTTTCTCTCCTCTTCTTCCCTCCTTCTCTCTTCCTTACTCCCCGTGAGAAGCTCCCACCTTCGGCCAAGGCCGATCCCCAAGCCCCCCCCCACCGAACCAGACAACAACAATTGGTATTGTCGCTGGCACCTTTTCCAGATCCCGATGAACACTTGTACCCGTTGGACTACGAAGTTGGAGATCTTGCTAACGAGGACCCTGAGGTGGAGCCACTGGAGTTTCCTTGAACGTCCTGTATGATAGTTGCTTAGAGTCTTGGGTGTTATTATCTAGTTAGCTGACGTCCAAACTATTATTATTATTTTTTTAGTACTTAGTTGTATTCTTTCAATAATTATTTGTACTCATTTTTCATGGATTGTTCTCCACTAGACTTTATATGTAGTAGACTTGAGACTTATCGAATAATTCGGTTCCTAATTCTATGATATTTATGGATAAGACTAGATTATACCTGTCTGTGTTGTTGTGGCTTAGTTATATTTTGTAGTGTACTATGACTGGTTATGTCCATTAAGTTGGGTTCCTATACTTGTTCATACAGCTGACATATGTACGTATACATGATCCTACGTATTTTGGGACTACGGCATGACATATTTTTAGTGGTGGCCCATGCAGGTCCAAAGTATATTGCCTCGGTTACGTTACTATACCGAGCAAGCCTGCAAATAGGATAAGAGTATAGAATCTCATCCACATAGTTGACTTTCCTCTTTATTTTCGTTCTGAATTCTTGAACTCATCTACCTTCCTTAACCTTCAAAATTGTACTCACTTAATTCTTTTGACATCGGTATCCTTGTTTTCTCACCTCTTCCTATTTAATGTACTCCTCCAATAGTTTATTGAGTATAGCCTTCTGCCAGAATATAGAAATCCTTGTTGTTAGGTTTAGAATATAATTATGGTAGCATACCTACTAAGAAAATAAACTAGAATATTAATTGCTCCTAAAAAGTTTAGTATTCCTAATTAACCCTAGCATATAGTACCAGTAAATTGATTGACCATTAACCCTTGTTATATTTAGGTATGACTTGAGAGTAGTATAAACACTACTAGAGTAGTTAGGAATTTGACCATATTATTTGACCCTAGTATTGAGGAACCAATAGAAATTCAAGGTTGAATATTAGGACCAACCTAACTTTTATAATGAGATAATATAAGAGGAATATAAATTTAAATTCTTGTCTTGATATTAGAAGAGCAAGAGGAATGAACCAATACCTTAGTAAGAGTAAGGGCACCCTATCTTCAGCTTAGTAGTTCCCCTAGAATCTTTGATCATCGTTGAGTCATACTTGAGTCTTCATGAGTCGCCGACCGTGACATCTCATCCAACTATCTATATACTTTTTTATCTTGAGTTAATCCCTCCCTCCATCATAGATTAATTGTCATAGATCTTTACCCAATTAAAACCTATTGAATGATTAGAACCTTTCCCTTGATCATACCTCGAACACAGAGAGTAGCATACCACATTCCCTTAGGAAACCATGATATTATCAAGAGTCTCTCTATTTAATTTCATATATTATTTCTCTGAAACCCTAACGCTCGCTATTTGTGCGATGACTAAAATTTTTCTTCATCTTTCAAATCGTATAACCTTATCTATATGTATACAGATTATATTCTTCCTCACTTGAGAGCTAGTAACTTCTCCATTCTTAATATTAATACTTTTATTCTATAAATACTATAATTAAGACTTAAGATGAACATCACTTATGAAATTTTATAATGCAATAGGATACCCTAATAAATACCAAGATCTTTCCCTCATATATCCTAACAAGATTTTCTACTTTATTTACAAGAACAAGGTTATTTTGTAGAATCTCCACAAGACGGATACAATATTAGTTGATTCTTGTAAGTTGAGTAGCATGCCTTAAAACCTAGTATCCTATAGTCCTTTTGACCCATTAATGAAGTGTTAATGAATGAGACCAACTATAGGCTAGCATAAGAAGATCGTTTTTATCCAGACTATAAAGCTTTAGAGGCCCATACCCCTATTTGGTTGACCGGAGACTTTGACAAGAAGTTAGCATGGCAATTATAGAGGCACAACCACCGGATGAGTCTTAGATTCTTGATGAACTTGAACTATTCATCATAATCTCACATACTAATATTTTTGGACACTTGTGACTCATGCTGCTATTACAGCCTAGTTTTGCAAGCTTATTCCTTATCAAGCTTGTTCATGACACATCTGTTATTGGGGTCCTACACTATACGTTGTCTAAATTAGAATCCGTGTATTATGGTCTGTACAATCTTAGTGCACTTGGTTCACTCTTCACATGACTACATTACGTGGATTGAGATATAGTTGACTTAGCTTGTTAGACGAATATACTTGCCCTCTAGATAGGTCAATGCATATCGTGTCGGTTACGTAACTGTACTGAAACTAGCATGCAAAAAGAAATAGACCAAGATAGGATCTTAATCCACAACCAATTTAACAAATTTTCTCTTTGAATTTGATTATCTCCCTTGGCCTTCGCAATTGAACTCGTTCGTTCCCTTTGACATCACAATCTTTGTTTTTTGTCTTCCTCTATTACGGAAAGGCGAACGCTCGTGCTTGATATAAGTTTGACACACGAATAGTACTAGATATACCCTACAAGCCAATCATATTACTTTTTGAGTATCTTTGAAATTAAGGGCGTAAAACATATGATATATTTTGTGTTAATATTTTTTTGGATTAAATCACACGATTAGATAATTTGAGAAAGTTTTTCTTAGATGTATAGTCTTGTATAATAGATCAGTAAATCCTAAGTTGGGTAGAAGTTGCATTGTCAATTTGAGCAAAATTTTATATAAAGGTGAAAATCTTAGATCGTGATAAAGTAAGATCAGATTGATAGATTTAAGTCATTTAATTCTGGGAATTTTTTTTTGGATAATTATAATGATGGTGATTTAACTTTAAAGATAAGAATGCCTTCTAGAATGAATTTTAAAATTTTGATATTGCGGACCAAATATTTATAATTTGAGCACATAATTTAAATTTTGAATATTAAAGATTGAATCAATGATTTAAATTTTGAGGATAATAATAGAATTCTAAACATGAACATTTATGGATTGAATTCAAAATTTTACGATTTGATGATTTGAATTAAAAGTTAAATATTGGTTGTTGGATCAACTATTTAAAATATTGAGGATGGAAATTAAATTTAAAATTTGAAGTGTACAAAATTCTTAAGTTAAAAATAGGAATAAGATTTGATTAGAGTTGTTTACTATTTAAAATCTAGAAGAGATTATGATAGTTGGAATAGTGATTTTAAATTTGATGTGGGTTATTTAAATCTTGAAGATGTTATAGATTTGACTAAAATTTAGATTTTTGATTATTTAAAATTCGAGAAGAGATTATGATAGGTGGAATTTTGATTCAAACAGTGGTTATTTTAATTTTGAAGAGATCGCAATATATTTGAATAGATTTTGTTATTTAAATTTTTAAAAAGATAATGGTTGACTTGACTTAGATATAAATTTGGAGAATTTAACAAGTCATGCTTTAGTTTTAATTTCGAGGATAAAATTCTTGTAAGTTGGGTAGAATATAAACTCTCTCACCAAAAAATAGGTATTTTGTGTGTATTTTATATTTATTTTTTATATTATTTTAAATTAATTAAAACTCAATTGTTGTATTAGGATACTTCTCCGTAGTTTGGACATTAATTATATAGGATAACCCCAAAATCTACAACGCCCTTCGTAGGAAGTAGCCTACACGGGAGACACTACTATAGAATCTTTCCGTGATACAAAATTTGATCATTCAACATTAGTATGGCACCAGTGTAACAACCGTAGTTCTTGTATTTAATGTTTAGATATTTATATATATATAATTTATTTATGTTTATTTTCCAATCAAAATATCCAACCCAAAGCCATGAATTAATTTATTGGACACTAGTAGCTTAAAATAGGGTGATTATATATATATATATATATATATATATATATATATATATATATATATATATATATATATAAAATTTATTTTAGGATGATAGAATTTGAAACCTTCTTGAGATTGGGTCAACCTTTGTACCTTATCCACTTTTAGAGTTAATCCAATTCTAATAATTCTATATTTGGAAACCCTCTACTTTAAATATTCTATCCATCCATTTTTGGTAGCAACCACCTATTTAAATTCATGAATCAAATCTTTGATTTATCCCACTAGAATCCCAATCAAATTTTAATAATTATTGGATTAAAGATTTACCAAAGATTTGTATTTATTCATCCATTTTCTTAATCCTTAGAATCCCAATTAAATATTAATGATTATTGGATTAAAAATTTATCAAAGATTTGTATTTATTCATCTATTATCTTATCCCCTTTAGAATCCAAACCAAATCTTGGTTATTAATATCTAATTGGATTAGAAATTTACCTTAGATTTGCTACCAACCTAATTAGGAAACAACATAAAAATAATCCTATTCCTACCCTCCTACCCGCGGCTACCCCCTCAAAACCCACGCGACCCACTCTCTCTCTCTCTCTCTCTCTCTACACACACACACACACACACACACACACACACACACACACATATATATATATATATATATATATATATATAAACTCTCTTTCTCATCTTCCCTTCTAAAAATCCTAACCAAAAATCTCCTTCAAAATCCTAATTTCTTTCCTTCTCCAAGAACTCTAGCTGCCACCATCACCACCAAAGCCGACCCCCCTTTACGTGGATAACATCACCTCCTTCATCCAAGAATCCTAGTTCTTTATCCTTCTACTTCTAGTAAGTCTCCTTCTTCCTTAAAACCCTCTCTAATGTGTGATTTCATGAATAATTTTGTTATATATAAATAAATAATTTTTATATTTATTTGTAATTCATTGCCATATTCTTCATAGTATAGTTTTATTTTAGGGTTTGCAT
This sequence comes from Iris macrosiphon, assembly GCA_036927795.1. Classification (NCBI taxonomy): domain Eukaryota; kingdom Viridiplantae; phylum Streptophyta; class Magnoliopsida; order Asparagales; family Iridaceae; genus Iris; species Iris macrosiphon. The sequence goes on from JAYESA010000003.1 coordinate 51,410,465, forward strand.
GTAAAGAATTGAACCCATGAATGCATGTATGCACCCATAAGTAGAAACCTTGATTAAAACTTATTTTTAATGTTGAAATATGATGTTTAAATTATTTTTATTCATACTTTTACTGTTTATTCTAGATTATTAAATTATTATTATTTTTTGAATAAATTGCATGTACAATGGGAAGGGTGACCTAGTTTTATGTTTTCTTCAAAAGCCCGCATCGAACCCTTCTAAAACTTTATAAATAATTAAATTTGATGTTATTAACCTATATTAAATTCAATTTTTAATTTATAATTCCAAAAATGTTATTTTAAATATAAATGATTTTTTATGTATAAAAAGTCACCTAGTTGACCTACTTTTCACATAAACCTATTGTAACTTGTTCTTTAGCCATATATAAATATCTTTCCTATTATTTATGATCAAAACTTATTTTTCCACAATTAATTATGATTTTAGAATTTTATGCAAAGCATAATAGTAGGATTATAATGGCAAAATTTTGCCAATACTATTGCTAGAAGACTAGTAGGTGTCCAATGGAAAGGCCAATAAGTGTGATTGATAAAGATGCATGTAGGAACTCATTTAATCATTGTTTTCTAATATTTTAGAATTATTTTCAGAATTTAACATTTTTATGATTTTAACTTTTTGTAACTTGCATGTCGGAAAAACCTTGTTTAGCACCTATATTAGTATGACTAGTTGACAACCCTCGTAGAAACCCTTTGTAAAAAAAAAACTAATTTTTGTCTATTTTTATAATTAATTCCAGAATTATTATTTTATTTAATTAATATCTTTAAAAAGAATTTTGGTAATGATTAACGGTTAGTATTATTTTGAGGCTAGTTACTTGCATGTGCAATCAACGTAGAATTAATAACTAGTTAATATCCTAATTTTTCACTAGATAGTAAGAGTCTAATTAGTGTAATAAATTGGTAAGTGTTCATGACGTTTCTTTGGAGTGTTCTGGACCAGATTCGTTGTTCTCGCATCTTGGCTTACCAGGCAAGTACACCTTACTTGTTTGTATTGTATAATTTATATTATGCCTAGTTCTTTTTATTTTTTTAGTTGTGTGCACGCGTCCTAGAAGTAGTTGACCTACCTGGTATGGTAAAGATATATGGTATCTTTTGACCTAACATAGTTTCATACATGTTCACTAAGTGAGAGTATGCATGGACTGGCGTATTAACTGGCCCTTGATACATAAGTTCGCGTCTGGTATAAGTTATTGGTGTTAGTTTGGGTTCTAGATTTTATTGACTTCTTGCATTATGTCTGCACCGCGTATACTATTCGGATTGTACATTGGGAGGGGAGAATCTACTAGTGAGCGTATAAGATTTTTATTTCTAATGGTGTAAATGGTGTATATCGTGTACCCTCGAGTTCTGCAGAATGCCTGGTAGGATGACTGCTCTTCTATTTCTTCCCCCTCATACGCCACTAGAGATGTTTCGAGTGCATATCACATAGATGGTTAGTTACCCTATTATTATTTATTGCTTTACTTTCATGCATGTTGATTCTTGTGTACTTGTTATGTCCCTTTGAGGACCTGGCACATTTTTCAGATCCCGACGAGCACTTGTACCCATCAGACTACGGAGTTAGAGATCTTGCTGACGAGAACCTTGAGGTGGAGCACTGGAGTTTCCTTGAGCGTCCTAGAAGACAGTTGGTTAGAGTCTTGGGTGTCATTATCTTGTTAGCTATCACTACCACATTTTCTTGGAAAGGGTATTTTAGTAATTTTATATTTAATTAAATATTGTGCATGATAAATAATTATTTATTGTATTATTTAATTAAATATACGTGTGTTAGTGGACCTAACTAGTTTAGTTTAGACTAATGGACCAACATTAATTAATTGGTTAGAACTTAGCCCATTTAGAAAGCCCATTGTTAAGGAGATGGATTAAATTAATTAAACCATTAGACTAGAAGCTTCCTTCCTTAATTATTTCTTCATGAGAGGCTCCAAGGGGTATATTGGACATTACATGATAGCTTGAGGAAGGGGAAGGGGGGCCGGCCTATATAGAGGGAGAAAAATTATTTTTCCCTCCTCTTTTCATTTCAAAATTAGATCTAGAATTTCCCTCAACCAAATTCCTTCATTTTCACTTTATTTTTCTACCAAATTTTATTCCAATTCCTTACTAAATCACTATTGGAGACTAGAGGAGCAAGAATCTAGAAGGAGGAAGCAAGGATCTACAAAGAGGAGCAAGGAGCTACAAGTTGGAGCCAATTTTATCTCAATTGGAGGTTTCATTGGAAATCCATCTTCCAATAGGTATAATTCAGTTTTCCCCTTAATTTAAGTTCTAAATCTGAGATTTAACCATGGAAAATCAACCTATATGCATAGGCTACCCATAGGATTTAGTTTTGTGTTCATAGGAGGCATATTGAGAAAGTTATAGTATTTTTTGTGTCAATTTTGGAGAAATTTCGAGATTGACAATTGTTGTGTGTGTTAATTGATCCTATAGATAAATTTGGCATGTGTTTGTGTGTTTGGGGCTAGGGTCGTGTCCATAATTGGATACGTATAGGTCGTATCCCAATAATTTGGTGATACGTATTATTTTAGGGGTTTTTCATTCGACACGGGACTTAGTACATATTATATTTTGACACAGACACGTGGATCTATATTTGACACTTCGTATTGTTCATAAATAATATATGTGACTTGTTCGTGTCCTTCAGGGTATATTTGGATGTGTGGTGGACTCGTGTCACATGCGTATCCTAGATCTAGTGGGATACGGTGTGATACTCTCCATATATTTGTGCAAATTATATGGAGATCTATTTCTTATATTCTTAATTCATGGAGAATGTATTTGTACATATACATATAGATATTTATATATATATATTATGGTATATATAATTATGCTTCTTTTGTCTTAGATCTATGTATTATGTATGTACTATATGTGTATATATTATATAGCTATTCTTCTACATGTATATATATATATATATATATATATATATATATATATATATATATATATATATATATATATATATATATATATATATATATATATATATAGTGTATGTATATATGTTATAATATGTATATATGTTGTTACTACATGTATGTATGTTATTATTATATGTGTTTAGTATATATTCTATATAGTTGTAACTATGTATATATTGATACTATATGGTAATTATGTATTATTGTGTTAGAATATATATATTGTGGCATGTATATATATATGTATATTTTAAATGGGTATTTATATTTATATATGGATGTTATATGAATATATACATATATGTATAGTTATCTATATATATTAATATGTATGTATGTTCATGTTACTATACCGTAATTGTGTACATAATAATAGGGAGAGGTATGTATAGTTATTATTATTATTATATATATATATATATATATATATATATATATATATATATATATATATATATATACACTTTGGCGACAACAGCTATTGGTGACAGCCGCCGTCACCAAATCAGCAGCAGCAGCAGCAGATGTAGCAGTAGTAACATCAATGGTGACAGCAGCCGGAGCTATCACCAAAACAGCAGCAGCGGCGGGAACACTATCAGCAGCGGCGACAGCAGATTGGTGACGGTTGTAAACCATCACCAAAGCAGCAGCAGCAGTGGGAACAGTCAGCAGCAGTAGTGACAGCAGATTTAGCGACACTCAGAACCGTCACCTAAGGGGCAGCGTATCAGTGTATCAGGATTTCAGCACAGTTTTTAATGACAGTTGGCAGATTATATATATATATATATATATATATATATATATATATATATATATATATACACTTATAAATAGATATCTATATATATATTGGTAGTTAATATAGATGTAATGTATTCTTAATTGCTAAATTCTTTATAGTATATGTATAATATTTAGTATATATATATATATATATATATATATATATATATATATATATTACGGGTAGTTAATAAAATAAGGTATTGGGTATTACCTTGAGGAAACAAGATAATTGGGGATACCCAAGATATTGGGTTTGGGTATCAAGTTTATGAATTATTGTTGAGATACCGAGTTGGTTCAAAACCACGGTACCTATTTAATATAGTAATTATGATTCTATATTATTAATATTTGTTTGATATATATATATATATTGGTATTTTATCTATGGATTCACGTATCCGGAGATACGGTATCCTAATATTTAAGATGTGGTTTTTATGGCTTAGACTTTAGTATCTTGACCCAATATTTTTGTGTTAGACTTGTGCAACCTAGAAATAGATAGTTGACCATAGTTGACCATAGTAGACTTTTGACTTAGAATTGACTTATTGACCTAAAAATTGATTAGTTTAACTTATTCTCTTTCCGAAATCTTGTATTGATGTTGTATTCCATATCTAGGTCTTCGAGGCACCGTATCAGACATCTGTGAGACTATTATTTGGACTTTAGGCGAGTACATTCTCTGATAGTTTTTCATTTATGATATCCTCTATGTTCATTATATCTAGTGTAGATATCCTTGTTCTCTTGACACGATGGTTACACGGATTGGTATATCCGGATCTTGTTATGAGATGTTATTCCTTGGTTTATGGTGTATCTTGTGCAAGCCTTGTTTCATTGATTATCTTGTACATGTACAGACACTGATTCTCGGGTAGACTAGCTATCTTCTTGGGGAATCTCGTGCCATAGCATACCATAGTTGGATCTATTATACCAGTCGAGGGTAGAGAGTATTTTAGTGTAGATATATGATCATACCCTCCTTATATCAAGTCTTATATTGAATAGTATTAATCATACACCACACGTATGATTAGCCAGGCCATATATCTTGTATCAAGTTTCCAAGCCGATCACATGTTAAAGCTAGTACTCACACACTTAGACATTAGTATTTTTATTCATTGACATATTGCTCATTATTGTATTTATTCCAGTACTTCCTTATTGTATATATATCTCTCATATCTATTGTACATCTTGTATATTCACATCTATTTACTGTTACATAGTTTTTATCATTGATTAGAACTGCTGTTAGAGATGTACTCTGCTCCTTTCCTGACTGGATATATTTTTCCCAGATGACACTGAGGACTGGTACCCTACACATTATGGACCTCAGGATATTGTGGGTCTAGAGTCTGAGACCCTAGTTCTGGAGGAACTTATCCCAACTGGAATAGATGACCCGAGTTTAGTAGTTTCTTAGTATTCTTGTACCGGATTTGTCTCTAGCTTATTTTGTTATTTCTTTCAGACTCATTGATGTATTATTTTAGACTCATGACTTATATTGTGACTATTTTATTCTTTATCTTATTCGTGCTTATTCTATCTTAGATCTGTGATTAAGTATATTATAATTGTTGGTGGTTTATTATATTGTTAGATAGATTACCCAGACAGCGTTCTTCCGCCGATTATGCGTCGTAGGCTGGACGTTGTTTCCGACTTGTACCCTTACACCGGGTACGAATCGTGATACATTTTTAGTTGTTGCCCATGCAGGTCTAGCTTCGCAAGTTATGCGATTTCGTAGTAGTGCGACAATTTAGTTGTACTACTGTGAGCCTGTGATAGGATATAGACTGGGATACTCAATCACATCTAGGAAAATTCTTTTGATTCAACTATTCTTCTTCGATATTGATACTTGATCTCTTAAACTGTTCCTTCCTTGAGTGTCTTATATCATGTGCCATATTGATTCCTCATTCCATCTTTTTATGAGATATACTCGGAGATACTTGCGGAGGCACGCAAGGTTGAGCGAGAGTTGGGTTTGAAGTCGAAGAGAGTCCGTAATTCTTTTTTGGGGGCCAACAACAGTGCAGTATCTGCAAAATGTCCTCATTTCCAGTCCAGACCTTTCTAGCAGCCATAGCAAAAGCAGACTCCAGCTAGGGCACCTTTTTACCAAGCACCACAGCCGCAGAGACAGTTACAGCAAGCTTCCTGCCACTATTGCAAGAAGCCCGGCCATATCTGGGAAGTTTGTAGGAGGAGGTTGGGAGTTTGTTTGTACTATGGTACTGAAGGGCATCAGCTGAGGGAGTGTCCTTCCAATCCTTGTCGTGTTGTTCAAGGAGCAGCTTCAGCTCCGAGGGCACAAACGAGACCACATGCAGTACATTCGAAGGGACCGCTTCCGACACAGCAGCAGCGTTTTGTCCAGCATCAGCAGCAGGGAGGTGCACGTCAGGGACGAGCGTTTGCTATGACCGTCGAGGAGGATGAACCCAACTATGATGTTATCGCAGGTTCTATTCTTCTTGATTCTATTCCAGCTTTAGCTTTGTTTGATAGTGGCACTTCCTACAGTTTTATATCTATTTCTTTTGCTTTGAAGCATGGTTTGGTAGCTGAGTCTTTTCTTAGGACTTGCAAGATCATGACCGGAGGAGGCATTATCCTGGTTAATAATACTTACAAGGATCGAAGAGTTACTCTGGGAGGTCGGAAGTTGAGTGCGTGTTTACTTGTAATGCCACTTCTGAGCTACGATATTGTACTCAGGATGGATTGGTTGAGTAGGCACCATGCTAGCATAGATTGTAAAGGAGGTAGAGTTTTGTTTGGTCCGCCAGGAGAGCCAGAGTTTGAGTTTGCTAGAGGAGCTGCAGAGCAGGGAGAAGGCATTATTTATGGAGCTATGGTGGAAGACAAGGAGTTGCCGCATCCGTTGATAGCAGAGTTCTTGGATGTATTTCCTGAAAAATTGCCAGGGTTGCCGCCAGATCGAGATATTAAATTTTCTATAGACTTGGTGCCAGGTGCAGAACCAATTTCGCAACATGTCTATAGAGTAAACAACAGTGATTTGGCCGAGCTGAAGAAGCAGGTGGACGAATTATAGGATAAGGGGTTTATCAGATCGAGTTCTTCACCGTGGGGAGCCCCGATATTGTTTGTACCAAAGAAGGATGGATCAGTGCGCATGTGCATTGATTACAGGGCTTTGAATAATCTTACTATCAAGAATAAGTATCCTTTGCTACGGATTAATGATCTGTTCGATCAGTTGAGTGGAGCCAAGGTATTTTCTAAGATAGACTTGAGATCAGGCTACCATCAGGTGAAGGTGAAACCGTAGGACATATCGAAGACTGCTTTTAGAACTCTGTATGGTCAGTACGAGTTTATGGTGATGCCGTTTAGTTTGACTAATGCACCGGCAGTATTTATGAACTTGATAAACAAAGTGTTCCACTAGTACCTTGACAAGTTTGTGGTGGTGTTCATCGATGACATACTCATATACTCGAAGACACCGGAGGAGCATGAGGAGCATTTGAGGATTGTGTTAGATTGCTGAGGAAGGAGTAGCTGTATGGGAAGTTGTCCAAGTGTAAGTTTTTCCTGGACAAGGTAGAATTTTTGGGGTATGTTGTGACTGGTGATGGTATTTTAGTGGATCCGAAGAAGATCGCAGCTATGGAATCTTGGAAGAAACCGAGTTCGGTAGCAGAGATCAGGAGTTTCTTGGGATTGGCAAGCTACTACAGAAAGTTTGTGCAAGATTTTTCGAGGATTGCCGAGCCGATGACCAGAATCACCAGAAAGTATGTAGAGTTTGTTTGGACGGAGGATTGCCAGGTTACTTTTGAGGAGTTGAAGAGGAGGTTGACGTCTGCTCCTATTTTGACGTCGCCATCAGGGTCTAGAGGTTTCACTATTTATAGTGATGCATCGGGAAAAGGTTTGGGTTGTGTTCTTCAACAGAATTGGAGAGTGATTGCCTATGCATCCAGGCAATTGCTTCCTCATGAAAAGAACTATCCTACCCATGATTTAGAGTTGGCAGCACTCATCTTCGCCCTGAAGTTGTAGAAATATTATTTGTACGGAGGGCGTGTGAAGATCTTCACAGACCATAAAAGCTTGAAGTATGTTTTCACACAGAAGGAGTTGAACATGAGGCAGCATCGGTGGTTGGAACTGATGAAGGATTTTGATATATCTTTGCAGTATCATCCTGGAAAAGCTAATGTAGTTGCCGATGCTTTGAGTAGGTATCCGGTAGCTATGTTCTTGATGCAGGATCGATATTTGTTGGAGGACTTGGAGAGCTTCGGTATTGAGGTAATATTCCTAGTTGTGCTATGCAGATATGGAAATTGCAGATACATTTAGATTTGATGGATAGGATCAAGGCAGCACAGTATGAGGATGTATCTCTAAGGAGTATCAGAGCTCAGGTGAGAGCAGGATTGGAAGATGATTTCACTATTGCTGAGGATGGATCTTTGAGACATGGAGTTAGATTGTGTGTGCCTAGTGGAGAGTTGCGTGAGGAGGTATTGCAGGAAGCACATCACTCTCAGTATTCCATACATCCAGGTGCTAACAAGATATATCGGGATATACGAGAGAGTGTGTGGTAGTTTGGCATAAAGAGGGAAGTGACACGGTTTGTATCCAGATGCTTAGTGTGCCAGCAGGTGAAAGCCAAGAGGCAGAGGCCAGGAGGTTTACTTTAGCCATTACCCATTCTAGAGTGGAAGTGGGAGCGCATTACTATTGATTTTGTGTCTGAACTTCCACGATCTCCAAGAGGCAAAGACGCAATTTGGGTCATCGTTGATAGGTTGACCAAATCAGCCCACTTTTTGCCTTTCAAGGTGGGTTTATCTACGGAGAAGCTGACAGAGATCTATGTGAGGTATATCGTTAGGATACATGGAGTTCCCATAAGCATAGTCTCGGATCGGGATAGTCATTTTACTTCTCATTTTTGGAGGAGTTTGCAGGAGAGTTTGGGCACTCAGCTCAAGTTCAGTACTGCATATCATCCCCAGACAGATGGGCAGTCAGAGAGGACTATTCAGACTCTCGAGGATATATTGTGCACTTGTGTACTAGATTTCGGGGGTTCTTGGAAGGACCATCTCTATTTGGTAGAGTTTGCTTACAACAAGCTAGTATAGAGATGTTACCCCTTTTGAAGCTCTGTACGGTCGGAGGTGTCGTACTCCCTTGTCTTGGGATGATATTGGAGAGAGAGTTTTGCTTGGGCCAGAGATGGTTGTGGATGCAACAGAGAAGGTTCAGTTGATCAGAGACAGACTTCGTATGGCGCAGGAAAGACAACGATATTGGGCCGATAGCCACCAGAGACCTTTGGAGTTTGAGGTATAGTTTAGATTTTATTTTGTGCTTGTTATTGGTTGTTTGTTATAGATTAAGTTTTTAAGGTGGTGTTTTGTTCTAGGTGGATGGTTGGTGTTTATGAGGATTTCTTCGACACGAGGCACGATTCGTTTCGGTGGAGGCGGAAAGCTTAGTCCACGATTCATCAGACCTTTCGCTATTCTAGAGAGGGTCGGTGCAGTTGCTTATAGACTAGACTTACCAACTGCATTAGAGGGATTGAATAACGTGTTTCATGTGTCACAGTTGAGACAATACGTGGCAGATCCTAGTCATGTATTGGATCACTCGGAGATAGAGGTGGGCCCTAATCTTAGCTATCTAGATCAGCCAATTGAGATTCTGGATCGAAGAAAGAAGGTGCTGAGGAACCAAACTATTCCTTTGGTGCGAATCGCATGGTGGCATCACTCTCCGGGGGAGTCTACCTGGGAGAGAAATGATGAAATACGAGAGCGTTATCCATATTTGTTTGTGCCTTGAGGTATATTATTTCCTAGTTAGGTTCTATTCATTGTTATGTTCTTTCATAGTTAGTTATGATTCTTTAGTTCTGATCTGTGATTTTCTGGGGGTAGATTTTGTCTTTGAATTTCGAGGACGAAATTATTTTAAGAAGGGTAAACTTGTCACTACCGCATTTTCTAGAAAATGGTATTTTAGTAATTTTATATTTAATTAAATATTATGCATGATAAATAATTATTTGTTGTATTATTTAATTGTTGTTAGATGTTAGTTATTTATTTTGGACTTGTGTTAGTGGACCTAACTAGTTTAGTTTAGACTCATGGACCAACATGAATTAATTGGTTAGAACTTAGCCCATTTAGAAAGCCCATTGTTAAGGAGATGGATTAAATTAATTAAACCATTAGACTAGAAGCTTCCTTCCTTAATTATTTCTTCATGAGAGGCCCCAAGGGGTATATTGGATATTACATGATAGCTTGAGGAAGGGGAAAGGGGGCCGATCTATATAGAGGGGGAGAAATTATTTCTCTCTTCTCTTTTCATTTCAAAACTAGATCTAGAATTTTTTTCAACCAAATTCCTTCATTCCTACTTCATTTTTCTACCAAATTTCATTCTAATTCCTTCCCAAGTCACCATTGGAGACTAGAGGAGCAAGGATCTAGAAGGAGAAAGCAAGGATCTATAAAGAGGAGCAATGAGCTACAAGTTGGAGCCAATTTTATCTCAATTGGAGGTTTCATTGGGAATCCATCTCCCAATAGGTATAATTCAATTTTCCCCCTTAATTTAAGTTCTAAATCTAAGATTTAACCATGGAAAATCAAACCATATGCATAGGCTGCCCATATGATTTGGTTTTGTGTTCATAGGAGGCCTATTGAGAAAATTATGGTACTTTTTGTGTCAATTTTGGGGGAATTCCGAGATTAAGAATTATTGTGTGTGTCAATTGATCCTATAGATCAATTTGGCATGTGTTTTTGTGTTTGGGGCTAGTGTCGTATCCACAATTGGATACGTGTAAGTCGTATCCCAATAATTTGGTGATACGTGCTGTTTTGTGGGTTTTCCCTCCGACACGGGACTTAGTACATGTCATATTTTGACACGGACACGTGGATCTATATTTGATACTTCGTATTATTCATAAATAATATAAGTGACTTGTTCGTGTCCTTCGGCGTATATTTGGATGTGTGGTGGACTCGTGTCACATGCGTATCCTAGATCTAGAGGGATACAGTGTGATACTCTCCATATGTTAGTGCAGATTATATGTAGATCTATTTCTTGTATTCTTAATTCATGGAGAATATATTTGTACATATACATATAGATATTTATATATATATTTTGGTATATATAATTATGCTTCTTGTGTCTTAGATCTATGTATTATGTATGTACTATATTTGTATATATTATGTAGCTATTCTTCTACATGTATATATATATATATATAGTATATATATATATATATATATATATAATATGTATATATGTTGTTACTACATGTATGTATGTTATTATTATATGTGTTTAGTATATATTTTATATAGTTGTAACTATGTATATATTGATACTATATGGTAATTATGTATTATTGTGTTAGAATATATATATATATATATATATATATATATATATATTGTAGCATGTATATATATATATGTATATTTTAAATGGGTATTTATATTTATATATGGATGTTATATGATTATATACATATATATATACTTATCTATATATATTAATATGTATGTATGTGCATGTTACTATATCGTAATTGTGTACATAATAATAGGGAGAGGTATGTATAGTTATTATTGGTAATTATGTATATATATATTATGTGGTTTATATATATATATATATATACATATATATATATATATATATATATATATACATATATATATATATATATATATACTTTGGCGACAACAGCTATTGGTGACTGCCGCCATCACCAAAACAGCAACAACAGCCGCTGTAGCAGTAGCAGCAGCAATGGTGACAACAGCCGGAGATGTCACCAAAATAGCAGCAGCGGCGGGAATACTAGCAGCAGCGGCGACAACAGATTGGTGACGGCTGCAAACCATTACCAAAGCAGCAGCAGCAGTGGGAACGGTCAGCAGCAACATCGACAGCAGATTTAGCGACAGTCAGAACCGTCACCTAAGGGGCAGCGTATCAGACTATCAGGATTTCAACACAGTTTTTAGTGACAGTTGGCAGATTATATATATATATATATATATATATATATATATATACACTTATAAATAGATATCTATATATGTAACACCTCGTTCCGCTCAAGCGGACTGCCGTCTCAATCGGCAATCGTGCAGCTGTCCCGACCTGCTTTGCCTCGATCAAGAAGCAAAGGATATCCAGACTTGTCCCTACAGGAATCCGGCTTGGACTTTCAGAGGCTCGCTCAGACGTATCGCTCTACCGAGGCGAATCATCGCTAAGGTGGGTGGCTACGGTGAACTTGTCTTTGCTTAGCCAGCACATATAAAATCTGGAATGTTTATGCTAGTAGCTAGGTGAATCACCCCCTGCATGCTAATAAATCCAACGCACCTAGCTAAGGGAATAATCCCAACCTGAATTGCTATGCTAGAACATGGAAATGAAATACTGCTTATGTTCAGACCCTCGTATGCTAAGTCCCTTAACGGTTTCATCTCTCGGACTACCTTCGGGCCCGAGCAAACGTGCTGATTATGTTCCTTAGAACGCATGCTTGTCTGCTTGATTATTATCGTGTTTTCATCCAAACCCCGGGAGACTACTACGTAGTCGTTCCGTGCCTGAATGTTCCTGCAAGTATCCGGGACCGTTAGGTCACCAGGCAGCCCCGAACCAGGAGAATGCATCAAGACAAGTTAATCACTGTACAGAATCATGATTCAAGCACCTCCTGTAATCGTGCACTACTGTACTATTGTTATACTTTTCTACTGTACCACTGTACCACTGTACCACTGTACTCCTGTTCTACAGTACTCGAGTATCTAGTGAAGGGGAAACTGACCCTGACCCAGACTTGCATGCCGCGAACAACTCGGAAACGAGGCATAGTTCCACGGACGGTCTCCGGGGCACTGGGGCCGCTCCGATCCGGATGGAAGTCTACTGTTTCAGCCAACTGTACTGGACGAGATAGTGTGCAGCACCTACCATTCTTTCGCTGCATACCATCCACTCCATGGCTGAACTTACTGTATAGTCTACTGTACTAAACGAGATGGCTTGTAGCACCCACTGTACTTTCGTTGCAAACTACTCTCGTTTAAGACTAGTGTCCATAATGGCTTTGCCAGCGACCGTGTTCATATAGATAAGTCATCCTCGCTTAGCGGCAATCCGCGTGCGAGTCACTATATCGCATCAAGAACAACTAAACACCTGAATGATCATGTTAAAATGACCCTCCTGTTTGCATATGCTTGCCTCCTGAATGTCTATACATGCCTCTGCTCAAATTTATACTGTTTGCCTCAATGTTTGCCTTGGACAGGGAAGGAGATGGTAAGTTGGTAAGTCTCGTCGTGTTTCCTCTAACATCGCACGGCGCACTGCCCGACACGATAGGCTATTCAATATCTGCATGAAACTGATCCTAAGGCAACTAGAAAGACAACTTAATAGTTGTGCACGGAACCTGTATTACGTGTTTGGATTTGTCGAGCGGGCGAGTAGCTTCCCCACCAGTGCATTCAATGTACTGATAATCCACCAGTTTGATATGCAGGGTGCGGGAGAACCTCGTTTGGTGCGGACGCCTCCTTCGTACGTGCTAAGGCCAGGAGTTCCCTACGAAGCCTTGCAACGGTGCGTCCGGGACTGAAGCGCATATACAAGACATAATGTTATGAACATCGCCTGACCATCGCCTGTACATTTATTCCACAATTATAGCCACTTGGCACGCTTTTACTGTTTCAGTAAGAGAGGCTTGAGCGACTTGTAATCTCGGCTATACGCCGCCTGTAACACAAGTTTATATCAATAAAAGAGCTTGCTTTACTTCAACTTGTGTTTTAATGCTTCCGCTATATTTGTCGACTCAGTGAACCTGTTACCGATCGCCTATGCGTTCATGACTCCGCTGCACTCGGACAATCTGTGTGACTCTGTGGCTTAGAACTCTTATCGCCAGCCAATGAATCACGGCCTTGCACGGGCGCGGTTCACGCTCATACGGCATCACGCCCGGATGGGTCAAGCGATCGTTCCGCGGGAGCACTGGCGAGGGTGATTCTCGCCTAGCGGGAACGGCCGATTAGCCTGTGGGAGATCGGGGCGTGACAGGTTGGTATCAGAGCCTGGCTTCTACGCCTTTGGACTTCGATTGATATCTCTGTTTCGAAAGCTCGTTCGTGGGTTATGTGCACGCTCTCTCTCAATGCCTCGATGGGATGTTCCAACAATAAGTCTAAATACTTTCAAAATATGTTTTGAATGATATGATTGCTTGTCTGGTTGTATGCTGCAAGTGGCCTTTGTGCCAACCTGTGCGAACCCTTGAGAGTATCGCTAGTAGCTTGTCCGATTTTCACTAACCCTAAGTTTGGTTGAATGCATCTATTCGAGGGACGCCTTGAACTAGTGCACCATCCAAGACTTAGAAAAGGTGAAACTCGAGTGCTAAGACTTCGCTATCACTGAGCTGGTTGATGTGTTCACGCTAGAGGGTACCTTCAAAAGTGTGCACGATCCAGTCTAAGCGGTATGCTAATTTTGAAGCTTGTGCAAGTGAAGATCCAAATGAACAAGTGCAACGACTTGTCTAGGATTGCCTCAATCCTAGATTACTGCTTGTCCTTAGTAAGTCTCGAGGACGAGACTTTTTCTAAGTTGGGTAGGATGTAACACCCCGTTCCGCTCAAGCGGACTGCCGTCTCAATCGGCAATCGTGCAGCTGTCCCGACCTGCTTTGCCTCGATCAAGAAGTAAAGGATATCCAGACTTGTCCCTACAGGAATCCGGCTTGGACTTTCAGAGGCTCGCTCAGACGTATCGCTCTACCGAGGCGAATCATCGCTAAGGTGGGTGGCTACGGTGAACTTGTCTTTGCTTAGCCAGCACACATAAAATCTGGAATATTTATGCTAGTCGCTAGGTAAATCACCCCCTGCATGCTAATAAATCCAACGCACCTAGCTAAGGAAATAATCCCAACCTGAATTGCTATGCCAGAACATGAAAATAAAATACTGCTTATGTTCAGACCCTCGCATGCTAAGTCCCTTAACGGTTTCATCTCTCGGACTACCTTCGGGCCCGAGCAAACATGCTGATTATATTCCTTAGAACGCATGCTTGTCTGCTTGATTGTTACCGTGTTTTCATCCAAACCCCGTGAGACTACTACGTAGTCGTTTCGTGCCTGAATGTTCCTGCAAGTATCCGGGACCGTTAGGTCACCAGGCAGCCCCAAACCAGGGGAATGCATCAAGACAAGTTAATCACTGTACAGAATCATGATTCAAGCACCTCCTGTAATCGTGCACTACTGTACTACTGTTATACTGTTCTACTGTACCACTGTACCACTGTACCACTGTACTCCTGTTCTACAGTACTCGAGTATCTAGTGAAAGGGAAACTGACCCTGACCCTGACCTGCATGTCGCGGACAACTCAGAAACGAGGCATAGTTCCACGGACGGTCTCCGGGGCACTGGGGCCGCTCCGATCCGGATGGAACTCCACTGTTTCAGCCAACTGTACTGGACGAGATAGTGTGCAGCACCTACCGTTCTTTTGCTGCATACCATCCGCTCCATGGCTGAACTTACTATATAGTCTACTGTACTAAACGAGATGGCATGTAGCACCCACTGTACTTTCATTGCAAACTACTCTCGTTTAAGACTAGTGTCCATAATGGCTTTGCCAGCGACCGTGTTCATATAGATAAGTCATCCTCGCTTAGCGGCTATCCGCGTGCGAGTCACTGCATCGCATCAAGAACAACTAAACACCTGAACGATCATGTTAAAACGACCCTCCTGTTTACATATGCTTGCCTCCTGAATGTCTATACATGCCTCTGCTCGAATTTATACTGTTTGCCTTAATGTTTGCCTTGGACAGGGAAGGAGATGGTAAGTTGGTAAGTCTCGCCGTATTTCCTCTAACATCTCACGGCGCACTGCCCGACATGATAGGCTATTCAATATCTGCATGAAACTGATCCTAAGGCAACTAGAAAGACAACTTAATAGTTGTGCACGGAACCTGTATTACGTGTTTGGATTTGTCGAGCGGGCGAGTAGCTTCCCCACTAGTGCATTCAATGTACTGATAATCCACCAGTTTGATATGCAGGGTGCGGGAGAACCTCGTGCGGTGCAGACACCTCCTTCGTACGTGCTAAGGCCAGGAGTTCCCTCCGAAGCCTTGCAACGGTGCGTCCGGGACTGAAGCGCATATACAAGACATAATATTGTGAACATCGCCTGACCATCGCCTGTACATTCATTCCACAGTTGTAGCCACTTGGCACGCTTTTACTGTTTCAGTGAGAGAGGCTTGAGCGACTTGTAATCTCGGCTATACGCCGCCTGTAACACAAGTTTATATCAATAAAAGAGCTTGCTTTACTTCAACTTGTGTTTCAATGCTTCCGCTATATTTGTCGACTCAGTGAACCTGTTATCGATCGCCTATGTGTTCATGACTCCGCTGCACTCGGACAATCTGTGCGACTCTGTGGCTTAGAACTCTTATCGCCAGCCAATGAATCACGGCCTTGCACGGGCGCGGTTCACGCTCGTGCGGCATCACGCCCGGATGGGTCAAGCCATCGTTCCGCGGGAGCGCTGGCGAGGGTGATTCCCGCCTAGCGGGAACGGCCGATTAGCCTGCGGGAGATCGGGGCGTGACAATATATATATTGGTAGTTAATATAGATGTAATATATTCTTAATTACTAAATTATTTATAGTATATGTATAATATTTAGTATAGTATGTATATATATATTACGGGTAGTTAATATAACAAGGTATTGGTTATTACCTTGAGGAAACAAGATAATTGGGGATACCCAAGATATTGGGTTTGGGTATCAAGTTTGTGAATTATTGTTGAGATACCGAGTTAGTTCAAAATTACGGTACCTATTTAATGAATTATGATTCTATATTATTAATATTTGTTTGATATATATATATTGGTGTTTTATCTATGAATTCACGTATCCGAAGATGCAGTATCCTAATATTTAAGATGTGATTTTTATGGCTTAGACTTTAGTATCTTGACCCAATATTTTTGTGTTAGACTTGTGCAACCTAATAATAGATAGTTGACCATAGTTGACCATAGTTTGACCATAGTTGACCATAGTTGACCATAGTTGACTTTTGACTTAGAATTGACTTATTGACCTAGAAATTGATTACTTTAACTTATTCTCTTTCCAAAATCTTGTATTGATGTTGTATTCCATATCTAGGTCTTCGAGGCACCGTATCAGACATTTGTGAGACTATTCTTTGGACTTCAGGTGAGTATATTCTTTGATAGTTTCTTATTTATGATATCCTCTATGTTTATTGTATCTAGTATAGATATCCTTGTTCTCTTGACACGATAGTTACACGAATTGGTATATCCGAATCTCGTCATGAGATGTTATTCCTTGGTATATGGTGTATCTTGTGCAAGCCTTGTTTTATTGATTATCTTGTACATGTACAGATACTGATTCTCGAGAAGACTAGCTATCTTCTTGGGGAATCTCGTGCCATAGCGTACCATGGTTGGATTTATTATACCAGTCGAGGGTGGGAAGTATTTTAGTGTAGATATGTGATCATATCCTCCTTGTATCAAATCTTGCATTGAATAATGTTAATCATGCACTGCACGTATGATTAGCTAGGCCATATATCTTGTATCAAGTTTCCAAGCCGATCACATGTTAAAGCTAGTACTCACACACTTAGATATTAGTATTCTTATTCATTGACATATTGCTCATTATTATATTTATTCCAGTACTTCTTTATTGTATATATATCTCTCGTATCTATTATACATCTTGTATATTCATATCTATTTACTGTTACATAGTTTTTATCATTGATTAGAACTGCTGTTAGAGATATACTTTGCTCCTTTCCTGACTGGATATATTTTTTCCAAATGACACTGAGGACTGGTACCCTATATATTATGGACCTCAGGATGTTGTGGGTCTAGAGTCTGAGACCCTGGTTCAGGAGGGACTAATCCCAACTGGAACAGATAACCCGAGTTTAGTAGTTTCTTAGTATTCTTGTACTGGATTTGTCTCCAGCTTAGTTTGTTATTTCTTTCAGACTCATTGATGTATTATTTTTGACTCATGAGTTGTATTGTGACTATTCTATTCTTTATCTTATTCATGCTTATTCCATCTTAGATATGTGATTGAGTATATTATCATTGTTGGTAGTTTATTATATTGTTAGATAGATTACCCAGACAACGTTCTACCGTCGATTCTGCTGCGTAGGCTGGACGTTGTTTCCGACTTGTACCCTTATACCGGGTATGGGTCGTGACACTAGCTGATGCCCGAACTATTTTTATTATTTCTTTATTACTTAGTTGTATTCTTTCAGTAATTATTTTTACTCATTTTTCGTGGATTCTTCCCCACTAGACTTTATATGTAGTGGACTTGAGACTTATCTAATAATTCAGTTTCTGATTTTATGATATTTGTGGATGAGACTAGATTATACATGCCTGTGTTGTTATGGATTAGTTATATTTTACGGCATCCTACGACTGGTTAGGTCCATTAAATTGGGTTCCTATACTTGTTTGTACAGCTGGCATGTGTATGTATATCTGGTCCAACATATTTTGGGACTGGGGCGTGACATCATCTCAACACTTTATGGATCCCAAAGCCTCGTAGAAGTGGAGAGAGCCAGTACAAGTTAGAAAAGAGTTCAACACTTGAAATAATGCAGAGTATGATCAAGGGACACCAACTTGATGAAAAATAGTATCCATATTTCCTATTTATAGTAGAAATATCTCTTTATATTAGGACGAGCACAATTATGCTTCATAGTTCATAGTTGTACTTATGGATTTAGTATATTGAGATAAAAATAATACCAATATTGGTTGTTGAAACTATATTACTTTTTAATGTTCACACAAGTTTCAATTGAAAACAAATTTAGTTCAATACACCATCCATTGGTATAATATGGTTGTTACGTAGTGGTGCTTGAAGTAAAACTACTTTTTCAGTACCCATTTTTTGTAATAAGATGTTCTCAAACATCAATGTGATGAGCATTGTAAGAGGTTATGTAATTTACTTTTGACACTATGATTATTTCAACCATATCGATATATAATTGCTTTGCATTCTATATTTCTCTAACCTTGAAAAGACCATGACCTATAGGCTATATATTCAAATTACTGTACTTGCTTATGAGTATATTTTTATAGGCCAAAGGCCTAGAGATGATTACTGGTAGCTAATCCTATCAACCAATAACTTTCTAGGTTCTGTAACAAGTTTTTTTCTTTTTATTCTATTGCTAAATTGCCTTGAAATTTGATACTTCATAGTTTGACTGTTGATACTAGGCGAATAACAGCCGTGAAAAAGATGTTAATTAAGTGAGCTTTCTTGACTTGTGCTTCATACTTCATAGCTGATCCCTGACTTATGAATGAGTTCTTGAGTTATAAATGAGTTCTGTTCAACATGATGGTTGTAAATTTTTTTGGGGAAACCAAGAGAGTGATAATCATGAACTAATACTCGTTATGATACTTATAAACTTAATAAGTTGCTTATTATTTGATTAATGGTTTGCTAAAAAATTAGTTTTTCATATCTTGGACTTGGAAGGTCAATCTTTCGATATAGGGTTCTATAATTATTGAAGTTGGTTGAATGTGTCAAAACTGGTCATAATCTTGAAATTTCTAATTATTTGGTTGAGATTGGTGAGCCAATGACTCTTTTAGTAGGTACAATGCTTTTAGAAATAAAACTTTGAATCATGTCATATCCTATTTTTGTATCTACCTAAAAGGGAAGGCAAATGGTCAATATATGAAAAAAATTTGGTGTGTTAAGCTTAAGTGAATACATAAAACTAAATTGTTTAATTCTCTGTTATAATTATATTTTCATCTAGAAGAATTTCATCACATATTTTTAATGTGCGGATGATATTTGTAAGGGCATCTCAGAATAAGTTGCAAGATTTAAAAGTACAAGGATTGGCAAGTTCATGAGCAAGCAAAGTGATTGTAACAAAAACTCAGTGTCATGTGGTATATACATGTTATAATTTTTTGCTTATGTTTCACATGAACATGTTGCCATTGCTATTTTTCTGTTTTTTATTTTATGCAATACAAGATGAAATTTCTTTTACTGATTTGAGGATTATCTCAAATAGGATCATTACAATTACTTTACATCTTTTAAATGCTCACATCATAACAGGCTAATTTGAGAAAATATCATTTTTTTATTTCTTTTTTAGAAGAGCTATAAATTAGAAGAGGTTTTAATGCCTCAATGCATATTCATAATCATAGCTACCTGGTGAACGAGATAAGCAATATCTCATGTGTTAGATACCAGTGGTGGTGTAGTATATAGAGGTCCATTGACATCCTTAGAAGCATATCTCAGAGTTGGAGTAGGGGGAAGTAGGTGGTTTTAAATCATCATGCTGCTAACATGACAAAAAATATCATAGTCGATAATATAAGATTTTTCTTTGTTTATGAGAACCTGACAATATAAAAGATAAAAACATTTTCCTTCTGTCTACTATTTAATATTTTCTTCAGATTTACCAACCCGTTGTAAAGGAATATTAGCAAGAAGATCTTTAATAGGAGTCGATGGTGTAG
The DNA here is from genome assembly GCA_036927795.1 of Iris macrosiphon. Lineage (NCBI taxonomy): Eukaryota > Viridiplantae > Streptophyta > Magnoliopsida > Asparagales > Iridaceae > Iris > Iris macrosiphon. The sequence continues at coordinate 51,431,061 of JAYESA010000003.1, forward strand.
ATATTTTTGCAATCACTTCTACAACCTTACAGAATGAGAGTTTTCTTTTTTTCCATGAATGCCATCAGCTCTGCAACCTGCAAGAAACAATCATAGTTAATTAGTACACCCCTACACATCTTAATATGCAGATGCTGCTACTAATGCTTCTCCCCACTGCAGGGACTACAACACACTAAGAAAACCCACTTCTTAACACTCATATCCATCACATACTCACATAAACATGCATCAATGCACACAAATGCAATTACACACAAGTACACATTCAATTCCTGATACACATTTGACCACATAAATACATCCAGGTACATCACTACCCAGACCTATACACTGGAAATACTCTGCTCAACACTATCACTTAAACACTTGTATTTGCATAGACACACATGAACTGATACCAGACACTATAAAATATATATGTTATTCTAATGTTAACATAAGATCATCAAATTCCATAATCATTAGAATAATGAGTACTTTATGATTGCAATTTAGTAGGGCCAAAGAATGAGACCCTTGGTTTCAATAGATGATTTCTTTTAGCTAGATGTTGTTTCCTGTCTAATTAAGTTGCACCTGTGTGTAATTGCATTTCTTTTAGTTAGACGTTGTTTCTTATCTAATTAATGTTAACATGCGATCAACAAATTCCACTCTAAGATGTTGTTTCCAGTCTAATTAAGATTAACTTATTTGTTTGTTCTTGACAATAACCTGGTTGTTCTCCTTCGTCCAATCCTGAGAAGACTCTTGAAGGAAATCAAGCTCATATTATCACCTTGAGGATCATCATCATGATTATGGTCATCCTTATGATTCTTTGTACTCTTCTTCCTCCAATCTTGAGAAGACTTTTTGTACACTTTGTATATATCATTCTTTGATGTTTGCGATGTATGAACTTTGTATTTGTGACCAATAAAAAGATTTTGTATTATAATATTATGTATGTGTCGTAATTGGCAAAAGGAACCATATAATATATAATTATAATAGAATTTTGGTTAAACAAAAATTAGCTTCCCTTGACGGTTATAAAACGTCAACAAATATTTGAATTCTTCTGCAAAATATCATTTCTTGACGGTTTTTAAATATCAAGAAAGGTTTTTCATGACGGTTTTTTTCGTCAAAAAATAATTTTTTGACCGTTATTACCGGTTATCTAGGCCACAGTTAAGAAAAGTTTTATCTACCTTGACATTTTTTGTTGTATTTTCTTGACAGCTAAAAACTGTCGAGAAAGCTTTATTACTTGACGGTTTAAAACCATTAAGATAAGTACCCCGATCGAAGGAAACCATCAAGAAAATGTTAGACTTTTCTTGACTGTGGCCTAGATGACGGATCCAAACCATCAAGAAAACTCTTTCTTGATAAGGAAAAACCGTCAAGAAAAGCCATTTTTCTTGTAGTGCTTCATTATTAGCATGACACTAGTTCATTCAATAGCAGTGACAATATAACTTTAGCATGCAGTATTCTTATCTTGATTTAGCATGGCAAGGATTCTTCTATCTTTTATATGAGCAGACAAGTGTTTGTGGTATTAAACGAAAGAACGAAGTGTATATAATACGAGGTTTATACGAAACCCGCCTTTTTTGGTTTACAAACAAACTTGTACAATTTGATCCTATACGAGGATGTGGGAGTACAATTTATTTAATCTGGATAGATGATTGCTATAGGTGTCTGATCTGCAGTCGATCACTTTAGTCCTTGGACTACACGATGGTGAAGAAGTGCCGTGGAAGACGGAAAGCATCTTCGAAGGTTTGCGAAAGATGATGGATGCGCGATGCCAATGTCGTCGATCACTACTCTTTGCCTGAGCTCTGGATGCTTCTTTCTCTCTCAAAGACTCCCCGACCTCTCTTCAATCTCCAATGTTTCGACCTTGTTCGATCTTAAAAATCTTGACCTCGTTCGATCTTCAAAATCTTGACCTATTCCTCTCTTGATAGAGGTCTCTATTTATAGAGTTTTGGTGACAGTGACCACTCAATCGGTGTGGAAACCGAGTAGTGGAAAGTACAGCACCCTTTTACACAATGGTTAAAATAACTAATACCTTCGTATAGATGATCTTTTGAATGAGCGTGTGACGCGGGTCCAACTAAGGGACAAAGTGCGTATAATCGCTACGAAGATCACGGCGTAGAAGCCACGTAGGTAGGTATCCCTCGTGTAGAAGAGGTTGGCGAAGAAGCCAATGTCTGTCACCATGGCGTAGAAGCCAAGTAGGCATAGAAGCCGAGTAGGCGTAGAAGCCTGATGGCATAGAAGCCGAATAAGCACAGAAGGCCGAATGAGCATAGAAGCCGAATGAGCATAGAAGCTGAAATGGGCGTAGAAGCCGAACGGGCACAGAAGCTGAATAGGCGTAGAAGCCGAGGTGATGTGGACGTCTTTAGCCGAAGTCACGACTCTTGGAGATATAATCAAATCTCTTGCATTAAATGCAGAGATCCGCCATCATCATTAATTGCAGAGGCATGTTCTGAAGGCCTGCCACCGTTCTGAGCATTAGGTGCAGAGACGTGCCTCGAGCCCTCTACGAAGAGCAGATTTTGACATGGTAGTCTGTTTGTCTTTCGTAGAGCATAAACAGTTCACGTCTGCCTGTGTAAAACAAGGCAGCGTATCCCCTTGTATGCGTAAAAGTAGTCTCCGCTGAGGGGATGTCAGTAAACGACGGTTCGGTGATATTTAATCAAATCCTCTGCATTAAATGCATAGATTCGCCATCATACTGTGGGGCACGTCCCAAGTGGTCTGCCATCTTTCCAGCCATCGTCTGGGTAGCCATACAGTACTTTTTGTCAGGAGTCAGATGTCAGGTTCACTGCATGACTTGACAGGTTCAATTCGGGGAAGACGAAGCGTTCCTCGTACGCTTTAACGCTGCTTTGAAAGCGGATGAGTTTTACGCCATGGAGGCAATGAAGCACCCCGTCTACGCTGAAGCGGCATGGACATACTGCATTTTACGCGGATGGTCCCTTCATATTTTACGCTATGCTCAGCAAAAAAGCTCCGTTGCACTCTTGATGGCCCTGAGGTCCCCTGCTTACGCTGCCCTGCATCACCATGTTGCGTAGAGCTATCCAGCATATTTTTTATGCTTCTACAAGACCCCCTTCAAAGCTTTCAAATTTCTTCGGAATTTGGAACGCTTTGAATGAAGCATGAATCGCTCCTCGTAACTCGAAACATTTCTGAATAGAGCGTTGAAATGGTCGATGCTGACTTTATGGCAGATTTATTGGGGACCGGTGTGACCTCTTTCGCCTATAAAAGGCTGAGGAGTTTAACCTATTCTTCCCGTATTTCTTTCGCCACACAAGGATGATTGCCGTAGTTCGTCAGGTCAATCTGAGGAAGAAGAGTAGTTTTTCAATGTTGAACTCTGTATGCTTCGGGTACTTGGGATATCTTGAGGTCAAGAACGAGTATCCTCTGTGTGAACTCTTTGTAATTGACCGCTTTGAGGACCGTTCAGATGTACGCGTGATCTGGCCGGCGTATCCTTCAGATGTACGGGAAGTCGTGGAGCGTGAAATCATTAGTCTGCAGCTTCTGAGCATAAACTAAACACCATCGAGCATGAAATCATAGACTTGTAGTTCCTGAGCGTGAAGTCGTAGGTTTGTAGCCTCTCGAGCATAAAAGCTACTGAGCACAAAGGCATCTGGACGTAAAACCTGACTTGTAGCCATCGAACGTAAAGCCGTAGATTCGTAGCTGTCGAGCGTAGAAAGCTCCATAGCGTAGAACTGTAGATTTGTAGCTTCTGAATTTTTTTTTTCCGAGCGTGAAGTCGCGGATCTGTTGCTTCTGAGCATAAACTAAGCGCCACCGAGCGTGAGATCATCGATTTGTTCTCTGCTGGCATGAAGTCGTAGAATTGTAGCCTCTCGAGCATAAAAGCTATCGAGCACAAAGGCATCCGGGCATAAAACCATAGACTTATAGGTTGCGAGCGTGAAACCGTAAATCTGTTGCTGTCGAGCGTAGAAAGCTCCTTAGCGTAAGAACTGCTGACCTGCTTTGCGCGAAAAACTTTTCAAATTCGCTGACTGTCCGCCTTCTCTGAATAATAGGCTAACGTAGGACCCAATCATAACCGAATATTAATTAGGAGATTTGGTTCGGGGTCCGAGGAGTCCATCCGAACTCTATATATATCCCAAGTTTTCTGAGAGAAAAACTTTTCATCCGTCTTCTGCGAAAGAAAGCCTCTGACTGTTCGAGCTCTTCTCCGAGTCTTCTCTGAGTCTTCAAAGTTTCCAGTAATGGCCTCTAAGCAATCCTCCTCCTCTAAGGGAAAGAAGATTAATTCCTCTTCTTGTTCTTCTACCCAAGCAGGAGTGCCTCCGGTTGGACAGGGCGAATCCCATTCTGAGCTGAGCATCCCGCCGATGAGCAGTGCACCCAGCCTGATAGGTAGAGCTTTTGGGATGAATGAGAACGACTGAAAAATCCTTCACACACGTTGAACGTGACCGTGCTAGGTCGTCTTCTGTGCTGATAGCCTCTTTGAGGAAGATGATGCACGGAGATGTTTTATCTTTTACGCCCACATTTCTAATATGTCAGCGTAAAAACTCCAGATTTTTGCAGTTGAGCGTAAAAAGCTTTGACTGTCGAAAACTTGGTGTATACTGTAAAATTTTGAACTTTTACGCTTGTGGATGAAAATTCTGGCGTAATAGCTCAAACCTTGGTAGTCTGGCATAAAGCACAGACAGTATACTGCCGACTTAAATTTTATGCTTCTGGATGACAATTCCGGCGTAAACGATCAAGTTTGTACAGTCTTGGCGTAGAGCTCAGACCGTTGCCTCTTGGCATGTGCTGCGATATTTGTAACATCTAGTATAAGACTGACGTATTTTTCTTGCAACCTTGCAATTAACTTGGGCGAGTCTTCGCTAGCCAAGGTGATGGGTTCTGCCGCCGGGCTGCTGCACTCCAACTATTTGGAGGATCTGTCCCATGTGGTATTTTCTATCTCCGGGCCCCAATCCAAAGGAAGGAAAATCTTGATATCGGCTCAGGGAGAGCGAACGCTGCTGAACATGATTAATGGAGAGCCTTTGACGTATGTAGACGGGGACCAGTATATAAAGCCGACCTTTCTTTTCGGGAACATGATTGATAAGCAGTCCCAGACGAAGCCAAAGAAAGAACTTTGGGTCTTCCCTGCCGGGAAGTTGGCCTTGAGTCTGCCCAAGATGCCGAAAGATTATCCCATCTCGGCATTCTTCCATGCTACTCATCCCAGGAAGATATCGTGGACGCTGACTTCTGATCTTCACGGTAGGCCGGGGAAGATCTTCTACCAGAAAGGATCTGGCCTATTTGTCAGCCGCCCTTCCGGTCATGTAATGTCGTTCAGGGGATTGTACCCGGACAGTGTCCCGAGTGAAGATAGCTTGGTGCTCCAGCCGGTGCAATTGCCGACCTTTTATAATGATTTCATGGGGCACGGAGGAGTATACCCCAAGGCGAATCCTCGATGCAATGGGTGGATGACCCCAACAAATCTTCGTTGGGCTCGTTTAGTTGATTGGGCCCTGGAGCATTTTCGGATCGAGTTGGAGAACATCGGTCTGTTGGCAGCCGTGAGTGCCACCAGCGTTGGGTTACCTCCTAACCCTAACCTATTTTTGGCACTGATGGAGCGATACATTCCGCTCACCGGGACTTTTGCCACTCCGCTGGGGGAGTTGGGATTGGCCCTTCATGAGATGGCATAGATCTCGAGACTGTCGATGGGGGATACTCCGTACGAAGAGTATGTTCCCACGAACCGGGAGTTGGGGGATTCAGACCCTCGGGTAGTAGAAGTGTATCAGGAGCTGATGTGCTACTACCTTGCTTGCACCGCCTTCTATGTTGAGCCTTCAAATTTGGCTCACACCAGTAAATGGATGTCCTAACTCTTTTTTCACCGGGCTAGGGCTGCTCAGCCGGAGAAAGTTTTGGAAGTCAAGGATGAGCCTATGAATCCTATGAGCGTGCTGACTACTCAGGAAGTCGACGATCTCCTGGAGGATGCTAGGGCTCCGGATCAGATCCTCGTCGAAGGGATAGGAAAATGTCCTGCAGGTGCTAAGGCCTACAGCTATCTGAGGCATTGCTGCAGGGCTCTATCCAAGGAAGCTCAACTGGCTGGCTTCCTCTCTATATGGCTGCGCCAACTGGTGGTACCCGACATCGCATCTGCGGGTCATATTCACCGCAATACCTTATGGCCTACAGTACGTCTGGTGTTTGGGTCGAGACTGGGCTTGCTCCCTACCATGGTGTGCCGTATACAAGCTGGCCTGAGGGCGATGACTGAGGCGCTGCTCGCTGATGAAGCTCGACGTAAAAGCTTTCCCCGGGTGGAATTACCATACTTGTATTTGATGGGATGGTTAATTCTCCATAACCCCCGGGCGATGTCTCCCGGTTCCGGCAGTAGCTTGGGGGGGAGTTTCTTGCTGAATTACAAGAAATCCTCTTGGAATGTGCTCACAGTTTTAGACTGTCGGTGGGTGCTGCATTGCGGTCACAGCTGGAAGCTCCTTTGCACTGTCCCCTCTGTTTATTGCAACCAATCGAGGATTAGGCTTGAGGACTCAGGTAGAGATAGGACTACTCTTTCTCCTGAAGCCTTCAATTGGTTGTCTGCATTAGACCTTTCCACCTGCTGTACAGAAGTGAAGATCACTGCTTCTTCGAACCCTACCTGCCTAGTCGGTTTTCCAGGCAGTTTGGATATGATCAGTTGTATGTGGGCAATGTCGTCACCAGCTTTAGGTCCAGAGGTAGACTCATCGATGGAGCGAGGGGATGGCGATATTTTATCATGGGCTGCACCGGGGCAATTTTTACTGTGCCCTTCGTCACACCCTCCACGGAGCTGCGCATCCTACATTCGTATGCCCAGTTCTATGTGGCAACGAACACCTCCCATCATGATTTTGATATGGGCGGAAGCTTTATGGTGCCCTCTTCCAAGCCTGGGGGAAGGGTCAAAGTCCCCTCGATTTCTTCTGACGAGGGTGATGAGTCCGCTACTCCGTATGGGCCTCTCGTATCGGTACCGAGGGGTAAAATACCTCCGCCTGCAGGGCGTTAGTAGTCTCCGGGAAACGAAGGGCTCCCGCTCTGAAGGAGTCTTCCCCTCGTAAGAGGACGAAGAGGATGGTTACTCGTCCTCTCTATATTCCTGGCATTGAGGCTCCTGGAAGTGAGCCTGCTTCTCCCTATGTTGGGGATGATTCTTTGATTGGGGGTTCCTCGTCTTTTAGAGAGGAACCTTCTACAGTTTCGGCCGGTGGTGTCGGAGAATCTCAGCTGGAGGCTGCTACCGCTGCTACTGCTTCAGGTAGTAGAACGAAGTCGCCTTCGAGGCTGGTTATAAGATTCCATATACCTTTGTCCGGATCAGCATTGGGAGAGGCCCCTGCCGTGCCCATTAGCGCTTCTAGCGACATTCCAGTTGATGAGCCTCAAGTGGATCTCGGCGAAGACCTGGAAGAGTATTTGCCAGCATCAGTTAGCAGGCCGCCTTCTCCATGTATGACAGCTTGGCTAGCATCACTGTCGTCTTTTTGTGCCTCTTCTTCAGGAAAATTAACATCATGTTTGACATTAACTTTCTCTTGTCTTCTTCTCAGGGGATGACCTCTTCGGGGAGGGCAATGTATATGCGCCCTTCGGCTCTGTGTCAGGTCCTGGCGTTGATACGGAGGCACCTGATTTTGAAGAGAAAGCATCTTCGGGTGCCGGCTCGCCTACCGACGAGGTTTCGATACCTCAAGAGGACGACCCTGTCGTTGCGACAATGCCTCCTTCGAGTATGCTGGTTACTTCGTCTGGTGTTGGCGCTTCCTTTTTTGTCGCACCCCCTGTCGAGACAAGGACTGTGGCCACGTCGATTGTGGTCGCCTCTGGAGCGCGGTTTGACAACATTGTAGCCACTTCCAGCGTCCATTCGGGCCTAGCTGTGCTGACGAGCAATATACCAGTATCTTCTACAACAATTTGAAAATGCTGATATCAATGGTGTTGGAGAAGAATCTGATCTTTGAGCGTCTGAAGAAGTGCTCTCGGTTTTTGATAGAGGCGATCAGGGACCTAGGCGATACTGGTTTAGCTGACGCCCTGACGGAGGTAGTTAATGGTTTGGAGCAACCCGTTAACGAATACTCGCAGCTATCCCAAGATAGTATTGCCGATCTGGTCCAGGATGAATACGACTCGCTGACTGCAAGGCTGGGAGAGTTGGAAGCTCTGAGCAGGTCCCTCGAGATGCGGCAGCAGGAGATGAGCGACGAGCACACCCTCTTAGAGTGTGTTGTTCCCCAGTTGGCCAAGAGTAAAGCTGAACATGAGAAAAAATGAAGCGAGGGTCCGCAAGTTGGAGGCTGAGCTCGCTTTAGCGAAGGAGTGGTCTCGTGCTTCAGCCGCAGGTGTGCATGTGTTACAGAGCCAGATGGAAGAGGCTCAACAGAACTTGGCACATGCGAGTGCCATGCACGCCGCTCTTACACATTCTCTGTCTGATTTATCCGGCTTGAATGATGAGAAGACGAGATGGAAGCATTGTTCTTCACGCAAAATAGATCTCTATTAAGAAGGATTACCGAATTCTGCCTTCTTATAGGAGTTGCTAAATCTGCAGCTAGACTGGCTAGGGCATCGGATTACAGATTCTGAGATCGAGGTACATGCTCTAAGAAGAACCCCTTGAATGTCATGGCTATCTCGACCGTTGCTTGGTGATAGGGGATGAGGTCTGGATTCTGGACTTCATATATTCCTCTGACTTGATTGACGATAAGTAGAGAATCGCCAAAAGCTTTCAGAGATTCGACCCCCAGCTTTTTAGCGACTTGGAGCCCGATTAGTAGAGCGTTGTACTCTGCCACGTTGTTGGAACAGGGCTCGTTAAGAGAGTATGCTCGATAGATGACAAGTTTATTGGGAGTAACCAGAACAATTCCTACCCCTGAAACCACGTTTCCTTTGGGACCAGTCCTGGAGGCGCCGTCGAAGAACAGTTGCCATGCGTCACTTTCCATTGCGGAACTACATTCTACAACTTCATTGGGAATGTCCTTGTATAATTTGGAGGCCTCCGGGATCGGATGAGCAGCTAGGAAGTCAGCCAATGCTCGGCCTTTGATGGACTTATGAGGGACGTACACCATGTCATATGGTGTCAATAACATCTCCCAAGTTGCGAGTCGAAAGTTAAGAACACTTGGCTTGTTCATCAGTACCCGAAGAGGATTGATCTTGGAGATAATATGAATAGTCTGGCCGGTGACATAGTGCCGTGTCTTCTGGATAGCGAACATCAGAGCCAAACATTCTTTTTCCACTGGACTGTACCGGTGCTCAGCTCCGATCATCATTCTACTTAGATAGTAGATAGCCGAAAGTTTATTCAGAGGTAATATGAACATGACAAACTTTTGATCGTGACTCCTTTGGAGATGGAGGTACATGTCTGCTCAGAGGTAATATGGACATGGCAGTTTTTTTGGACTTAACACCACTGGCGTACTTATGGCTAAGTACGGGTGTTAAGTGTAGATGGCAACCTATATCAGAAGATAGTCGATAGCCGAAAGTTTATTCAGAGGTAATATGAACATGACAAACTTTGATCGTGACTCCTTTGGAGATGGAGGTACACGTCTGCTCAGAGGTAATATGGACATGGCAATTTTTTTGGACTTAACACCACTGGCGTACTTATGGCTAAGTACGGGTGTTAAGTGTAGATGGCAACCTATATCAGAAGATAGTCGATAGCCGAAAGTTTATTCAGAGGTAATATGAATATGACAAACTTTGATCGTGACTCCTTTGGAGATGGAGGTATACGTCTACTCAGAGGTAATATGGACATGGCAGTTTTTTTGGACTTAACACCACTGGCGTACTTATGGCTAAGTACAGGTGTTAAGTTTAGATGACAACCTATATCAGAAGATAGTCGATAGCCGAAAGTTTATTCAGAGGTAATATGAACATGACAAACTTTGATCGTGACTCCTTTGGAGATGGAGGTACACGTCTGCTCAGAGGTAATATGGACATGGCAGTTTTTTTGGACTTAACACCACTGGCGTACTTATGGCTAAGTACGGGTGTTAAGTGTAGATGGCAACCTATATCAGAAGATAGTCGATAGCCGAAAATTTATTCAGAGGTAATATAAATATGACAAACTTTGATCATGACTCCTTTAGAGATTGAGGTACACGTCTGCTCAGAGGTAATATGGACATGGCAGTTTTTTTGGACTTAACACCACTGGGGTACTTATGGCTAAGTACGGGTGTTAAGTGTAGATGGCAACCTATATCAGAAGATAGTCGATAGCCGAAAGTTTATTCAGAGGTAATATGAACATGACAAACTTTGATCGTGACTCCTTTGGAGATGGAGGTACACGTCTGCTCAGAGGTAATATGGACATGGCAATTTTTTTTTGTTTTTTGGACTTAACACCACTGGCGTACTTATGACTAAGTACGGGTGTTAAGTATAGATGGCAACCTATATCAGAAGATAGTCGATAGCCGAAAGTTTATTCAGAGGTAATATGAACATGACAAACTTTTGATTGGGAAAATTTACTATAGAGTGATTTTTTCTGAAGGATCCACTGGGAAAACCTTTTAGGGACTCATCGTCTGGTATTTTTTTGTAGTGATTGTTCCCTTGCTGGCGTAAGTGCCGAGAAGTTAAGTAGCTCGCCGCTTGCTTTCCCTTGCGGAGATCACAGGGGTCATCTGGTTCCCCGTAGAGGTCAGATGTTGTCTTACGCGCGGAGCGTGCTTTGTACTTCCGATTTGGCGCTGAGGCATCATCAGAAGTTTTGTCTATTCCGCCACGGACGGGAGACTGGTTTCTACGCGTAGAGCATAGTGGATACTTCTGGGTTAGTGCTGAGACTTTGTCCGAAGTTTTGTCTGTACCGCACGTAGCGGGAGACTGGTCTCTACGCGTAGAGCGCAGTGGATACTTCTGGTTTAGCGCTGAGGCTTTGCCCGAAGTTTTGTCTGTACTGTGCGTAGCGGGAGATTGGTTTCTACGCGTAGTGCGCAGTGGATACTTTTGGGTTAGCGCTGAGGCTTTGCCCGATGTTTTGTCTGTACCGCGCGTAGCGGGAGACTGAATTTTACGTGCAGGGCACGGAGGGAGCAATGCTACAACCTCATTGGTCGGAGAGATCGGAGAGATCGGAGAGATCAGAGAGTCCACAGGAATGGTAGAGGATGTCTTGGGCATCCAGACCTTGCGCAGCTTCCTGTTGTTTTGTACAGAGAGAGAGTGAGAGCTACCCCCCCGTCCGAAGCATGTCTTCGTAGGCAGACTGGTCAAACTGGACGACCAGTGTATTCTTCACGGATCCTGTAAACCCCCTCAACCAATTTAGGTATCATTTGTAATTTTAAAATTGAGACTAGGGACAAACCGAGATAATTAAATTATGGGAGACGATTTTTATGTACCCTCTGACCATATTGCAGCCATAGCTACGCGATATGAATTAACGTCGCCTCGCACAGTTAATTAGAAATTAGTTAATTGATTATAGCTAAATTCACCTCAACTAGGCCTGACCAAACCAGACCCTTGGACCCTGGCCGGCCCAACCCCCAAGACCAAGCCCGAAGTCATTCCTTATATAAATACTCAACTTCTTCATATGAAACCCTAAACCAATAAAGCCTCACCAAAACCCTAACCCTAGCCGAATACTCCTCCTCCTTTGCACCAACCATCACCACCACCCCGAATATATTGTCGACCACCACCCCCATATATTGCCGACCGCTGCCCCCATACACAGCCGACCACCCCCCATACATTGCCGACCGCTGCCCCCCATACACAGCCGACCACCGCCCCATACACAGCTGACCACCGCCCCATACATAGCCGACCACCCCCATACACAGCCGACGACTGCCCCGTACACCCCCGACCCGCTGCTCCCATACACCCCCGACCCGCTGCCCCCGTGCACCACTACCGCACCTGCTACAGTTCTGCCGCCACTGCTACAGCCTCGTCGGAGTACGCCTCGACGAGAGTAGACCCTGTCCGAACAAGCCACATAGAGGTAACCACATTAAACCCCGTTTCTTTATGTTAATATCGTAGCATCGTATCGACGTATCAAGAAATGTTGATATCAAACACAACCCTAATTATGTGTAAATTAGATTAATGAATAATAAGGTTTAGAATCTGTATATTGACTAGCATAACACCAAGGACTAACATTTTTACCCTAAAACCTGTACATAAACTACGGGTAATGAACATAGAAACCAATGAGCATGTGTTCGCATAGAACAGCAATCGTGGTCAACCCATAATTTGAAATTATTATCTCAAGTGCCGGGATGATCGAGTACAGAACACGTGTGCACCTTAGCTACGCGCATATGTGAAGCTGTATTCGAACATACATGAACTTACGATAATAATCAAACATCGCGTCATAGTCGTGTACAATTAATGTTAGCGTCTGATATTAGATTATTATATTATATTGTGTTTAGGACCTTTGGATCAGCCAGGAGACATTGCAGGAACCAGCTTCTGGCATTCCCAGCTTCAGGACACAGGCAAGATACCTTGCTATATTTACTGTCTAATTTAAAAATGCATAAGTTGTATTGTATTCTTGTTGCTCGTAATTTATACAACTGTGCGCGTCCGAGTTGTCTCGGGTGCATTCGACGGATACGTCGATGATTAGTATATATGGACTTAGCTCTTAGCAGACTCAACCGATTGGACGATACCCTGTTATTGTCTGAGACCTGACACCTTACACGGTCACTGAGATATATTCATATTGGGATGCGGGTTTGTGCACTCGAGTAGCTATCGTTGCATGCAACCTATATCACGGTTAGTATGTAGTCAGGATATAATTTAGATACTTGGCATATAGATACAGGGTATGCACGTCGAGTAGTCGATTTGTGTATCTACATTGGGCGGGGAGGACAACTAGTAGGCGTATGGGGTACACACATTGGAGCCGTAGTTTGAAGGAGCCTCGGATCCAATGACTTTCCCTTATACTGATGCCACGTTCTCCGGAGCGATATGGACGATATACTGTACTGATGCCACTCTCTTCGGAGCATGGACGTTATGCCTATACCTACTCATACGCACCAGCGTTGTCCTCACATTGCATTCACTTAGATGGCTAGCACACCCTTATTATATTTATTTTATTCAGTATTCATATATGGCATATTATTTTCTTGAATCTTGTTACGTCCCTCTGAGGACCTGGTACCTTTCCAGATTTAGACGAGGCTTACTACCCCACCATATACGGCCCAGGACAGGAGACGAGATTTGCTAAAGCTGAGGAGTTGGAGGTGCAACCGTCAGAGTTTTCGTGACTAGTTGGTAGGCCTTTAGCCTAGATGGAGGGCATCATTATCTACTCAGCTGATGCTCTAGTCATTATCTTTTATATCTCATTTCAGTACTTTATTTTGTCATAGTAGTGGGGTTGTTCCCACCAGACATCACTGGTTGTACTATGATATCTTGAGACTGGTATTTATCAACCAGCAGTTTATTTAGTATTTATTGCTCTTTATATTGTGGATGAGATTAGATTACCTGTTATTGATTGATATTGGACATATAGTATTATAGGACAGCGTAGCACTATTCGTGGATCCATTAAATTGGGATATCTTCGGAGACGTGTCAGCTGGCCATTGCCACGTGGCCTGGTCCCGTATATTTTGGGACTGGGCGTGACATGGTTTTAGTGGTGGCCCATGCAGGTCTACTTTTCGCTTGTGGAATGGTAACATGCCCAGAGAGCCTGCAATAGGATAGGGATTATTAGGTCTCATCCACTTTTGATTCGTCCTTGAACTTCCTTCATACTGCTTCTAAATATCTGCATCCTGTTTGTTTGCTCTCGTACTCTTTTAATGAAGCTCTACCTCTTGCAGCAAGATGAATTTATGTAGTGGACGAGGAGCACCCCGTGCCGCGGTGCCAGATAACACCACTCAAGGAGATGAGGTACCCCAAGGGCAACCCCCGCTACAGACCCTGCTGATACATTGGCACGAGACATCGCAGGGCGATCCTACACCGCAACCTGAGGGACAGACTTCCCAAACAATCCCCACGCAGCATTGTGAAGGCCAGACTTCAGGAGCTACACCAATGCCGTAGACGGAGAGGCCGACATCTAAGAAGACGCCTACTGCACAACCAGAGATTCCATTACCACCGCCTCCACCTTATCCACCCCAGATGCCACAGCTAGATGGCCAGCCATAGATGCTTCAGTTCTTCCAGGCAATAATGCAAGCACAGTGGCAGCAGACAGAGACATGGCGACAGAGTCTGATGGCAGTACTAGAGAGGACACCTGTCACGATACCAGTACCAGTACCTCTACTAGCCCCGACAGGTGGCACTGTTAGATGGTTCCGACAGATGGGACCAGATACCTTCTCAGGCAATGAGACTGCAGAACAGATCTCCGATTGGATCGCCAACACGGAGATGCTATTAGAGGCTTCACAACTGCATCCAGACCTTTGGATGACCGCAGTGAGAGCCTAACTAAAAGGCAATGCCCATCACAGGTGGGATTCCAACGAGCGCAGTGTAGACAAGAACCAGACTTGGGAACAGTTCTTAGAGTACTTCAATGCAAAATATTTTCCAGCAACAGTCAGAAATGCCCTGTACTCCCAGTTTCTACACCTAGAACAGGGGAATATGACTGTTGACGCCTATGACGCAGAGTTTAGCCGCCTTAGCAGATTTGGAGCCGTCCTGATACCCAATGATCTAGAGAAGGCTCAGAGATTACACCACGACCTCAATTTCGAACTACAGAGATATACCACCGCACAAGCGAGGATTTTATATGAGGAGGTTCTCGCAGAGGCGAGGATCCAGGAGGCCATTGTCAGAAGAGTTAGACATTCCATCACGACAATGCCAGCTAGAGCCCAGCCCGGAGCAGGAGGACCCATCCATCGTCCCGGAGCACAGACACAACAGAGAGCAGCACCATATCCACATCAGGAACTTCCGACTTGCCACTTCTGTGGTAAGAGAGGTTACTTCGAGAAGGACTGCCGGAAGAGACTTGGGACATACATGATTTGTGGAGCAAGCCAGCACCTTGTCAGAGATTGCCCACAGCGCAGGGAGGCAGCCCCACAGGCCGGACAAAGGCCAGCAGCACCAGTCCCGAGGATATTACCCCCACCAGGAGGACAACGTCGACCAGCACCCGGAGGATTCCAGAGGGGACCACCGTTGACCCCACAGCAGTCACAGTTTGATCAGGCCCTACAGCAGGCAGGAGGACAGAGACAGGGACAGGCCTTTGCATTAGCAGCCGCTGAGGAGGAAACAGAAGGAGAAGCAATCACAGGTACCATTTTAGTCGCATCCTTACCTGCGACAGCATTATTTGATTCTGGGGCTACATTGTCATTTATATCTAGTAGATTTGTAGCAATGCATAGAGTAGCGACTTCCCCCTTACCTAAGAGTTGGAAGATTTTTACCGGAGGAGGTATCGTGTCGGTTACCAGCACTATTAGAACATGCTCGGTAGTCGTATGTGGTAGAGAGATGAGAGCACGATTCCTGGTATTGCCTATGCCGTACTTTGACGTTGTGTTAGGCATGGACTGGTTAAGCCAGTATAACGCCGTACTGAACTGCCGGAAGGGTAGCATCACTTTTAGACCACCAGATCAACCGGAGTTCGAGTACATACGAGGGACCGTCGAACAAGGAGTAGGACAAACAGCTGGAACTTGCATGACTATGGAGATTGTGCCCCCATCAATAGTTGCAGAATTCGAGGATGTTTTCCCCGAAGAATTGCCAGGCTTACCACCAGATAGAGACGTGGAGTTCACCATTGAGCTAGTACCAGGAGCAGCACCGGTATCTTCTAATGTGTACCGATTGGCAAAGAAGGAGTTAGACGAGCTGAAGCTACAATTGGAGGAGTTGCAGAGCAAAAGATTTATTCGTCCTAGTGCATCACCATGGGGAGCACCAGTATTGTTTGTGCCTAAGAAGGATGGAACAGTACGTATGTGTATTGATTACAGAGCCCTTAATGCTTTGACTATCAAGAACAAGTACCCCTGCCATGGATTGACGATTTATTCGACCAGTTGACAGGAGCAGTGGTGTTCACAAAGATCGACTTGAGATCGGGTTATCATCAAGTGAAGGTGCGAAGAGAAGACATTCAAAAGACAGCATTCAGGACTCGTTATGGTCATTACGAGTTCTTAGTGATGCCTTTTGGACTGACGAATGCGCCAGCTGTATTTATGAACTTGATGAACAGAGTATTCCATCAATACTTGGACCAGTTCATGGTAGTCTTCATCGACGATATTTTGGTGTATTCGAAGAGCCACGAGGAGCACGAGAAGCACTTGAGACTAGTGTTAGAGACACTGAGGAGAGAGATACTTTATGCCAAGCTTATCAAGTGCGAGTTTCTCCTAGATTGTGTCGCCTTCCTTGGACATGTCATCTCAGGAGACGGTATCTCAGTAGATCCGGCGAAGATTTCATCTGTAGAGACATGGCCAACCCCTACCAATATCTCAGAAGTAAGGAGTTTCCTAGGACTTGTCGGATATTACCGGAGGTTCGTAGAGAACTTCGCGAAGATTGCAGAGCCAATGACCCGCTTGACCCGTAAGAAGCAGGAGTTCACTTGGACAGAGGAGTGTCAGAAGGCATTCGATGAGCTGAAGAAGCGCTTGACTACAGCACCCATCTTGACCATGCCTTCTGGACCCGGAGGATTCGTAATCTACAGTGATGCGTCTGGGAAAGGATTAGGATGCGTCTTGATGCAACATGGAAAGGTTGTAGCTTATGCTTCTAGACAGTTGAGGACACATGAGAAGAACTATCCCACCCACGACTTGGAGCTTAAAACGGTGATCTTTGCGTTAAAGCTTTGGAGGCATTACCTATATGGAGAAAGAGTGGAGATATTTACTGATCATAAGAGCCTAAAATATGTCTACACTCAGAAGGATCTAAATTAGAGACAGAGACGTTGGCTCGAGGTGATGACAGATTTTGAAATTGAGCTACAGTACCACCCAGGAAAGGCCAACGTAGTAGCAGACGCATTAAGCAGAAGACCTATGGCATTCTTCTTGACTACCCAACAACATCTGTTGAGAGATCTAGAGCAGATGGGTATAGAGGTTGTTATACCCGGAGTAGACGGACAGTTATCGAATTTCCAATTGTAATCGACACTGGTAGAGAGAATCAAGGCTGCTTTGCCGCTAGATGCCAGATTTTAGAGGCTCAAACGGAGGACAGAGGCTGGATTACAGACAGGATTGCGGATACATGAAGACGAAACACTGAGATGCAGAGATCGGCTCTATGTTCCAAATGGAGAACTTCAGCAGGAATTGATGACAGAGGCACACAGTTCCACCTACTCGGTTCATCCAGGAGGCACGAAGATGTACAGAGATCTAAGACAGTACTACTGGTGTGTCATGACCCGCACCCGAAAATTGAGCATGAGCCGTGGGTACGTCCATCCTACGCCACAGAATCGGCGGTAGAACGCTGTAAAGGTCCGTTCTAGGTCAACTCTATCTAGATAACTCATAGAAAAATTGGCCATGACCTCTCCAAAAAGGAGGGCAACCATACAATATATATATCAATAATCCTCTCGAAAAGGAGGGCAACCACGCAATATATATATGAACTCTCAATCACAAAATCTAGGGGAAGAATATAAGCACGATATGATATAAACAAGAAACAGAACCAAAGAGAGCAAGACAATATCCAAAAATATACAGTCCAAGTCTAAAAATAGGTTTCACAAAACTCCAAATACCCAAAATACCCTCCCCTAAATTGGTTTTGGGTTTTGGGTTCCAAAAACACTCAAACTAGCTCCAAATCTCTCCCACTAACCCACTAAAAATATAATAAATATTTCTAAGCCCCAAAATAATTCTCACAAGGGTTTGAGCTGGGTCGGACATGGATCCACTAGGGTCTGACATGGGTCCAGGCTAGACAAAACCCTAAAACAATCATTAAAAAATAATATAATCATTAAATAAATATAAATAATTAAATACAATACATAATTTACCAAATAAAAAATAAAAAATAAATCCTATTTTCTAGAATCGGGTAGTGACAAGCCTACCCTCCTTAAAATAATTTTGTCCTCAAAATTAAAAGACGAAACTAGGACAGGAATGCAAGAAAAGAACCATATCTCAGGGCTCGAAGAGAAAGGGGTATCGCTCGCGCATTTCATCCTCCCTCTCCCAGGTCGACTCCCCTGGAGAGTGATGCCTCCACGCGACGCGAACCAAGGGAATAGTCTGGTTCCTCAACACCTTCTTCCGTCGATCCAGAATCTCCACCGGCTGCTCTGGATAGCTAAAAGTAGGGCCCACCACGATCTCTGAGTGATCCAATACGTGACTGGGATCTGCCACATACCATCTCAACTGCGACACGTGGAACACATCATGAACTCCCTCCAGCGTAGGCGGCAACTCAAGCCTATACGCCACGGCGCCGACCCTCTTAAGGATGCGGAAGGGTCCGACGAAACGTGGGCTAAGCTTCCCGCCTCCACCAAAGCGAATAGTGCCCCACGTCGGAGAAATCCTCAGGAACACCAGATCTCTAACCAAACACAAACAAGGTCTCTGCACTTAGTCTAAAACAAGCAATCACAAGCAAACACAAGAACAAAATCTAAATTCTAAGCTATACCTCGAACTCCAAAGGTCTCCGGTGGCTATCGGCCCAATGCCGCTGCCTGTCCTGCGCCACCCGAAGTCTATCTCTAATGAGCTTGACCTTCTCCGCTGTATTAACCACCATCTCCGGGCCAAGCAAAGCTCTCTCGCCTACATCATCCCATGACAACGGAGTGTGACAC
The DNA here is from genome assembly GCA_036927795.1 of Iris macrosiphon. Taxonomy (NCBI): domain Eukaryota; kingdom Viridiplantae; phylum Streptophyta; class Magnoliopsida; order Asparagales; family Iridaceae; genus Iris; species Iris macrosiphon. The sequence continues at coordinate 51,450,091 of JAYESA010000003.1, forward strand.
CTCCGTCCATACAACGCCTCAAAAGGTGACATCTCGATACTGGCTTGGTAGCTGTTGTTGTAAGCAAACTCTACCAAGTGCAAGTGATCCTCCCAGGAACCTCTGAAATCCAAAACACAAGTCCGAAGCATGTCCTCAAGTGTCTGAATGGTCCTCTCTGACGACCATCTGTCTGTGGGTGATACGCACTACTAAACTTGAGCTGGGTGCCCAAGCTAGCCTGTAGACTCCTCCAGAAATGCGAAGTAAAGCGACTGTCCCGATCTGATACTATGCTCACAGGAACTCCATGCAGTATGACTATCTGGCGCACATACATCTCTGCTAGTCTCTCTGTAGACGTGCCCACTTTGAATGATAGAAAGTGGGCCGATTTGGTCAACCTGTCCACGATGACCCAAATCGTATCCTTTCCGCCTGGAGAACGAGGAAGTCCAGAAACAAAATCTATGGTCACATGCTCCTATTTCTACTCTGGAATGGGTAATGGCTGGAGTAATCCTCCTGGCCTCTGCCTCTCCGCCTTCACCTGCGGGCACACTAAGCATCGGGATACGAAGCGTGCTACCTCCCGCTTTATCCCGTACCACCATATATTCTGTTTCAGATCTCTATACATCTTGTTGGCACCTGGATGCATAGAGTACTGGGATCGATGCACCTCCTAGAGAATCTCCTCGCGCAACGACCCACTCGGCACACACAACCTGGTACCGTGCCGCAAAGAACCATCATCAGCAATGGTGAAGTCATCTGATAATCCCATTTAAACCTGCGCCCTAATGCTCCTCAGGGACTCAACCTCAAACTGTGTAGCCCTGATCCGATCTACCAAATCTGACTGAATCTGCAGTCCCCACATCTGTATCTCAACTCCAGGCACTATCACCTCAATGCCCAAGCTCTCTAGATCTGCCAGAAGATAACGATCTGTAGTCAGGCACATAGCTACCGGATACCTGCTCAACGCATCCGTAACTACGTTCGCCTTCCCTGGATGATACTGCAACGATATGTCGAAGTCTTTCATAAACTCCAACCATCTTCTCTGCCTCATGTTCAGCTTTTTTTGGGTAAACACATACTTCAAGCTCTTATGGTCTGTAAAGATCTCCACACGCTCTCCGTATAAATAGTATTTCTATAACTTCAGAGCAAAGATGTCCGCTGCCAACTCCAAATCGTGGGTAGGGTAGTTCTTCTCATGAGGACGTAATTGCCTGGAAGCATAGGCAATCACCCTCCCATTCTGCTGTAACACACAACCCAGTCCCTTTCCCGATGCATCACCATAGATAGTGAATCCTCCAGAACCTGATGGCAACGTCAATACTGGAGCTGTCGTCAACCTCCTCTTCAGCTTATCAAAAGCAACCTGGCACTCCTTTGACCAAACAAACTCTACGTCCTTCCTGGTCAGCCTGGACAACGGCTCTGCAATTCGGGAAAAATCCTGAACAAATCTCCTGTAGTAGCCTGCCAGTCCCAGGAAACTCCTGACCTCGGCTACTGAACTCGGAGTACTCCATGCCTCAACTGCCATGATCTTTCTCGGATCCACCGAGATACCCTCTCCAGTCACCACATGACCAAGAAATTCAACCTTGTCAAGGAAGAACTCATACTTCGAAAGCTTTCCATAAAGCTTCTCCTTTCTGAGAGTCTCCAACACTATCCTTAGATGCTCCTCGTGCTCCTCTGGGGTCTTCGAATACACCAAGATATCATCTATAAACACCACCATAAATCTGTCCAGATGCTGATGGAACACCTTGTTTATCAGATTCATGAACACTGCCGGGGCATTAGTCAACCCAAACGGCATCACCAAGAACTCATACTGCCCATATCTGGTCCGAAAAGCTGTCTTCGGAATATCCTCCTTCCTGACCTTCACCTGGTGGTAGCCTGTCCTCAGATCAATCCTGGAAAATACCCTCGCTCCGCTCAACTGGTCAAAAAGATCATCAATACGCGGCAGCGGATACTTGTTCTTGATTGTGAGGTTATTCAGAGCCCTGTAGTCGATACACATCCGTATCGACCCATCCTTCTTCGGCACAAAAAGTATCGGAGCACCCCACGGAGAAGAACTAGATCTGATAAATCCTTTGTCCTGAAGCTCATCCACCTGCTTCTTCAACTCTACCAACTCACTGTTGCTGACTCTATAGACTTGCTGGGATATCGGCTCCACGTCTGACACCAAGTCTATAGAGAACTCCATATCTCTGTCCGAAGGTAACCCTGGCAACTCCTCCGGAAAGACATCCATGTACTCCTCTATCAGTGGATGTAGTGACCTCGGCTCTACCACCAGGGCTCCGCAGAAGACCTCCTCCGTCTACTCCGCTGCTCCTCTGGCAAACTGAAACTCTGGCTCACCCGGCGGACTAAACAAAACTCTGCCTCCACGATAATCTATACTTGCACAATACGTACTCAACCAATCCATCCCGAGTACAATATCATAGCTCGGAAGTGGCATTACGAGTAGGCACACACTCAACTCCAGGCCTCCCAAGGTAACTCTTCGGTCTCTGCAGATATCATTGACTAGGATGATACCACCCCCGATCATGATCTTGCAGAGTCTAGGTAAAGGTTCAGCAACAAGATGGTGTCTAACAGTAAAAGATACAGACACAAAGCTATGGGAAGCACCGAAATCAAATAAAGCAAGTACTAGAATGGAATCAAGAAGAACAAAACCTGAGATAACATCACCAACTGGCTCGGTCTCGTCTATGTCAGGGCAAAAGCTTGCCCCTACTGTCCTCCTCGGTGCTGCTGTTGGTGCTGGGCGAACCTCTGCTGCTGAGTCTGCAAAGGCTGACATCTCTGCTGCGCTGCAGGTGCTCTGGCTGGTGCCCTCTGAGCGGCTCCTCCGGCGTGAGCTGTACGGGCAAGCGCTGAAGGACAATCCTTCAGCTGGTGATCTGCGGTGCCACACAATAAATATCTGCCCAGCCTCTTTCTACATATGTCCCATCTGTGCCCTGGCTTCCTACAGAAAGGGCAAACGATAGGCTGCCTCTGGCCATGCTGCTGACCCTGCCTCTGCTGCTGGGGAGCCTGCCGAAAGGGCGCACGACCCTGACCCTGGTGCTGCTGGGTCTGCTGGAATGGCCTCTTGGCTAGGCCTGTACTGCTACCTGCTCCTGAAGCATCTCTGCTCTTCTTCGTCTTCAGCTCTAGGTCATCCTCAGCTATCTGTGCGTCGCTGACAATCTGCTCGAAGGTCGCCTCGCGGTCGCTCCTGGTCAAGGACTTGACAGCCATGACCAAGCCCTTGTGGAACTTTCGCGCCTTTGCTGCCTCAGACAACCCCTCAACAAATCTGCCCAGACGACAGAACTCCGCTGCATACTCGTCCACTGACATACTTCCCTGGACGAGTGCCTCGAACTGACTCTCTAAGGCACTGAGAGCCACATCCGGGAAGAACGTCTCCTTGAAAAGCTTCTTGAAAGCCTCCCAAGTCAGTCCCAGAGCTGTTATCCGCGTATCCGTGCGGTACCAAGTGAGGGCAAAGTCGAACATCTGGCTGCCCGCTGCCTCTATTTACATGCTGGCTGGGATTATCGCCAGCCTAAAGATGCCCTCTATATGCTCGATCCAGTTATCGGCGTACAGGATCCCCTTTGGGCTGCGAAACTCCTTAGGCTGCATCCTCTGAAAATCAATAATAGTACCCGGCCTAGGATATTGAGCCAGCTCTGGCTGTGGCTGGATCTGAGCTACTCTGTCGACCGCTGTCATAGCCACCTGATGAGCATTCTCAATGCCCATCCTCATAACATCTGCCTGGCGGTGCTGCGCATCCATCATCTCTCGGAAGAATGTGAAAAACTGCGTAGTATCCACTGGCGCAGGCGGTGGTGGTGGAGGTACCACCGGAACAACTGGGGTGACTCTCGGATCAATGGGAGTAAGGGGATCTCTGAGAGAAACTGACACTCCCTCAACCGCAGGAGTGGCGAGTGGAGCAGTAGCGGCTGCCGGAAGTCGAGCAGGTCGAGAGGTGGCAGACCTCTCGGTGGCAGCTGCTGGGACAGTGCGCTGAGATCTGGTCTTCGGAGGCATCCTGAACACAGATCAAAAGGAGTCAATACAGTGCAAGAAACGATAACATCAATGAAGGACAGTAATATTGCAAAAGAAAATAATTTTCAGAAAATTTAAAGATAGCAAAAGAAATCAGGGAGGGTCCTAGTTGTGATTGAGCACACTCTCTCTCAGCTTATATCCTATATCCTATTGCAGGTAAACCTAAAAACTAGACCTGCATGGGCCGCCACCAAAAACGTGTCACGACCCGCACCCGAAAATCGGGCATGAGCCGTGGGTACGTCCATCCTACGCCGCAGAATCGGCGGTAGAACGCTGTAAAGGTCCGTTCTAGGTCAACTTTATCTAGATAACTCACAAAAAAATCGGCCATGACCTCTACAAAAAGGAGGGCAACCACACAATATATATATCAATAATCCTCTCCAAAAGGAGGGCAACCACGCAATATATATATGAACTCTCAATTAAAAAATCTAGGGGAAGAATATAAGCACGATATGATATAAACAAGAAAAAGAACCAAAGAGAGCAAGACAATATCCAAAAATATACAGTCTAAGTCTAAAAATGGGTTTCACAAAACTCCAAATGCCCAAAATACCCTCCCCTAAATTGGTTTTGGGTTTCGGATTCCAAAAACACTCAAACTAGCTCCAAATCTCTCCCACTAACCCACTAAAAATATAATAAATATTTCTAAGCCCCAAAATAATTCTCACAAGGGTGTGGGCTGGGTCGGACATGGGTCCACTAGGGTCTGACATGGGTCCAGGCTAGACAAAATCCTAAAACAATCATTAAAAAAATAATATAATCACTAAATAAATATAAATATAAATAATTAAATACAATACACAATTTACCAAATAAAAAAAATATCCTATTTTCTAGAATCGGGTAGTGACATGGTGGCATGGAATGAAGAGAGAGATAGCACGTTTTATGGCCAAATGCCTGGTGTGTCAGCAAGTCAAGGCTGAGCACCAGAGATCTGCAGGATTGCTTTAACCGCTGTTTGTGGTATTAAACGAAAGGAATAAAATTGTATTTCAATGACGGGGTTTATACGAAACCCGCGCCCTTCTGTTTACAAACAAACTTGTACAATGTAATCCTATACGAGGATGTGGGAGTACAATTTATTTAATCTGGGTATAAATTGCTATAGGTGTCTGATCTGCGGTCGATCACTTTAGCCCTTGGACCACACGATGTTGAAGAAGTGCCGTGGAAGACAGGTAGCAGCTTCGAAGGTTGCAGAAGAGGTTGGACACACGAGGCCAAGGTCGTCGATCCCTGCTCTTTGCCTGCTCTCCGGGCTCTCTCTCTCTCTCTCTCCCTCTCTCTTTCTCTCTCTCTCTCTCCTTGGACGGTAATTCTCTCCTGGATGATAATTCTTTTTTCGCCCTTTTTCCCCATTGATAGGGGTCTCTATTTATAGAGTTTTGGTGACAGTGACCACTCCGTCGGTGTAAAAACCGAGGAGTGGGAAGTACAACATCCTTTTACACAACGGTTAAAGTAACCAATGCCTGCGTATGGATGATCTTTTGAATGAGCGTATGACGCGGGTCCAACTAAGGGAACACAACGCGTACTATTGCTACGAAGATCACGACGTAAGAGCCACGCAGGTAGGTATCCCGTGTGTAGAAACGGTTGGCGTAGAAGCCAAATGACTGTCACCCTGGCATAGAGGCCAGATAGGCATAGAAGCCGAATAGGCGTAGAAGCCGGATATGCGTAGAAGCCGGATAGGCGTAGGAGCCTGAGAGGCGTTGAAAGCCGGATAGGCATTGAAACCGGAGAGGCGTTGAAGCCGGAGAGGCGTTGAGAGCCGAAGGGGCGCAGGTCTTGAATGGGCGTAGAAGCCGCTGCGTACCGTGCCCGAGTGCTGACGTGGACGTCTTAGCCGGAATCACGGCTTTCGAAGATGTAATCAAATCTTCTACAGAGATTTGCCATCATCCTGTGCATTAAATGCGAAGACGTGTTTCGAAGGTCTGCAGCCCTTCTGTGCATCCGTTTGCAGAGACGTGCCTTGACTGAACCTGTCACTATTCTGTGTAATTAGACGTAGAGACGTGCCTCGAGCCCTGTACGATGTGCAGCTTTTGATGTGGCAGGCGGTTTGTCTACTGCGGAGCGTAAACCGGCTTATGCCTGCCTGTGTAAAACAATGCAGCGTATCCCTCTGTACGCAAAAGAGCGATTTATGCTGAAGGGACGTTAGTAAACGACGGTTCGGTGGTATCTTAACCCAATCCTCTGCATTAAATGCAGGGATCCGCCATCATACTGTGGTGTGCGTCCCGAGGGGTCTGTGCCTGTTTCCAGCCGTCGTCTGGGTCACCGTGCAGCACTTTTTGTCAGGAGTCAGAGGCCAGGTTCACTGCGTGACTTGACAGGTTCATTTCCGGGAAGACGAAGCGTTCCTCGTACGCTATTTTAACGCTGCTTTGAGAGCGGCTGAGTTTTTACGCCCTGGAGGCGATGGGGGGGTCCCGTCTACGCCGAAGCGGTTTTGGACGTGCTGCACCCTTGAGCACTTACGCCTGATGGCACTGAAGGCCTTTGCTTGCGCTGCTCTATATCAATACGCCGCGTAGCTTTTGCCAGCGTATTTTTTATGCTTCTATAAGACCCCCTTCAAAGCTTTTAAATTCCTTGGAATTTGAAACGCTTTGAATGAAGCATGAATGGCCCCTCGTGACTCGAAACATTTCTGAATGGAGCGTTAAAACGGTCGGTGCGGCCTTTATGGCGGATTTATTGGGGACCGCTGCGATCTTTTTTGCCTATAAAAAGGAGGGGGGTTTAACCTGTTTCCACATATTCCTATCACCATGCTAAAATGATCGCCAGAGTTCGTCGAGTCGATCTGAGGAAGAAGGAGATCATATTCTTCCAGCATGTTGGGAGCCGAAAAAGACGGCATCTTCGAGCAAGTGTCCACTTCAGCGATGGATCATGGAAGGATATCTTAGCCTCCCTTGCTCGGGATAATCAGCAACTTTGTATGGCGTTGCACCAGGGGAGAGGAAGGGCCGCAATAGACCATGCCGCCTGCAAGCGGCGTCTTCTTCCGTTGTCTCCGGGGACGAGAGCAGATAGACTGGCTTCGTCCGGGGTTTGAGCGGTGCACGGAGTAGGGGATCTGCAAAATCTATGCAAGCCCCAACTCTGTCGTGTCCGCCGGTGATCATCTTCTTAGAAGAAGAGGAAGACCTTCACCGACATGAGAACCTGTCAGAACAGCCTCTCGGTGCGATCTTCAGACGATGATGAGGAAACCTCTAATAGAGGCGTTTTCCCTCATATGTAATCATGAAAAGTAGAGAAAAACCCCTATAGACAGGATTTCCCTCATATGTAATCATGATTTTAATCTTCAATAAAGTCGTCTTATCTTCATATGATCACTTGCCATACGTTGCTGTAAAGTCTGAATGTGTGCAGCTTCGACACGTCTGATACTTTACCCGACTCTGTATAGAGAGTACTAGGTTCTGTCCTGTTCTTTTCGTGCAGCGGATAGTGCATAGAGCGCTGCTTTAGCATTTTGAACACTTAGAACTGTCCTGTTGCTAGGATTAAGGAACCGCATAGAGTTCTGAACTGCTGCTTCTGATGAGCAGAGCTTTGTTCAGTCTTCGTCTTCAAGAATGATCTCTCGGAACTCCCTTGAAATAGGGTCGAGGATTTTGGCTGAGCTTTGTCATTTTTGACAGACGAGATGTTCAGACTGGAGTCCGGATGAACCTCCAATTTTGGGACCCGAAAGGAGTAATTTCTTAATGGTTGTACTCTGTCCGTTTCGGGTACTTGGGGTCAAGAACGAGTATCTTCTGTGTGAAATCTTTGCACTTGACCGGGTCGGGGACTGTTCTGGATAAGCGGAAAGTCACGGAGTATGAAATCCTCAGTCTGTAGCGTCTGGGCGTAAAACACCGTCGAGCGTGGGGTCGTAGACTTGTGGTTCCTGAGCGTGAAGTCGTAGGTTTGTCGCCTCTCGAGCGTAAAAGCTACCAAGCACAAAGGCATCCGGGCGAGAAAAACCATAGACTTATAGCTGCTTGAACGTAAAGCCGTAGAATCGTTGCTGTTGAGTGTAGAAAGCTCCTTTAGCGTAGGACTTGTGGATCTGTAGCTCCTGAAAAGAGAATTTCTTCGAGCGTGAAGTTCTGCAGATCTGTTGCTTCTGAGCATAAACTGAGCGCCACCGAGCATGAGATCATCGATTTGGTATCTACTGAGCGTAAAGCCGTAGGTTTGTCGCCTCTCGAGCGTAAAAGCTACCGAGCACAAAGGCATCCGGGCGAGAAAAACCATAGACTTGTAGCTTGCGAGCGTAAAATCGTAGATCTGTTGTTGTCGAGCATAGAAAGCTCCTTTAGCATAGAACTGCTGAACTGTCTTGCGCGAAGAATTTTTTGAATTCGCTGACTGTCCGTCTTTCGAGGGTAGTGGGTTGACGTAGCACCCAATCATATCCGACTATTAATGCGAGACTTGGTTAGGGTCTCGAGGAGTCCGTCCGAGGATTCAAGGAGTCGATCCGGACTCTATATATATCCCAAGCTTTTGGAGAGAGAAACTTTTCATCCGTCTTCTGCGAACGAGAGTTCTTGATTGTTCGAGCTTTTCTCCTTTATTCCTTCTCTGAGCACTTCGAGCTTTCAGAAATGGCGACGAAACAAACCTCCTCCGCTAAGGGAAAGAGCATAGGTTCTTCTTCTTCTCCCACTGCCCCAGCGAGGGAGTCTTCGGTCGGGCAAGGTGGACTTCCTTCCGAAAGTATCCCGCCGACGGGCAGCGCACCCGGTCTGAGAGGTAGATCCTTTGGGGTGACAAGAATAACAAAAAAAATCCTTCGCACACGTTGAACGTGACCGCGCTAGGTCATCTTCTGTGCTGATAGCCTCCTCGGAGGAAGATGATGCACGGAGGCATTTTCATCTTTTATGCCCACATTTCTCGTGTGCCAGCGTAGAATCTCCATATTTTTGCAGTTTCGAGCGTAAAAGCTCTGGCTACCGAAAACTGGCATATGTCGTAAAATAAGCATTTTACGTTTGTGGAGGGGACTCCCGGCGTATAATAACCGAATTCGTACAATCCTGGCGTAGAGCACAGTTTGTTGTTTATTTGGTTTTGTATGTTTGTGTAAGATTTTTGTAATGCCATACTTTCTTTGCACCTTTGTAGTTAACCTGGGTGAGTCTCCGCTGACCGAGGTGATGGGTTCCTCCGCCGGGATGCTGCACTCGAACTACCTGGAGGACTTGTCCCACGTGGCATTTCCCCTCTCCGGATCCCAGTATCCTGAGGGAAGGGGATTTTTGTTGGCGGCTCAGGGCGAGCGGGCACTGCTGAGTATGATCAGTGGGGAGCCCCTGACATATGTAGACGGAGAGCGGTACATAAAGCCGGCTTTTCTTTTCGGGGACATGATCGACAAGCGGTCCCAGACGAAGCCTAAGAGGGAACCTTGGGTCTTTGCTGTCGAGAGCTTGGTTCTGTACCGGCCGACGATGCCGAGGGATTATCCCATCTCGGCTTTCTTCCATGCCACTCATCCCAGAGAGATGTCATGGACGTTGACTCCCGATCTTCATGGCAAGCCGGGGAAGATCTTTCATCAGAAAGGAGCTGACCAGGGATCGTTTGTCAGTCGTCCTTCTGGTCCTGTGACATTGTTCCGGGGATTATACCCGGGTGGAGTCCCGAGCGAAGACAGCTCTGTGATCCAGCCAGTCCAACTGTCGACTTTCTGTAACAGCTTCATGGGACGAGGTGGGGTGTACCCGAAGGAGAATCCTCGGTGTAATGGGTGGGTCACCCCAGCAAACCTTCGATGGACCAGCCTAGTTAACTGGGCCTTGAAGCGCTTTCGGAAAGAGCTAGAGGGCATTGGGCTGTATGTCGCTGTGAGTGCGACGAGCGTCGGGTTGCCTCCCAACCCTAATTTGTTCTTGGCACTGATGGAGCGATACGTTTTGCTCACTGGGACCTTTGCCACTCCACTGGGGGAGTTGGGATTGGCCCTTAATGAGATGGCGGTTGTCTCGAGGCTGCCTATGTGGGATACCCCATATGAAGAGTATGTTCCCACCAACCGGGAGTTGGGGGATTCGGACCCTCGGGTGGCGGATGTGTATCAGGAGCTGATGTGCCAATATCTCGCCTGTACCGCTTTTTACAACGAACCCTCTGGTTTGGCCCACACTACCAAGTGGATGTCCTACCTCTTCTTCCACCGAGCTAGAGCTGCCAGGTTGGAGAAAGTTTCGGGGGGCAAGAATGAGCCCGTGAACTGTTTGGACGTGCTTAGTGCCCAGGTCATGGATGGCCTTATGGAGGAGGCCAAAGCTTCGGACCAGATCCTCGTTGAGAGGGTAGGAAAGTACCCCGAAGGTACTACGGCCCGTAGTTACCTGAGGCGCTGTCGCAGGTCTCTATCCAAGGAAGCCCAGCTGGCTGGTTTCTTCTCGTTATGGCTGCGTCGAGTAGTAGTGCCTGGTACTGCGTCCGCGGACCGCATTCACCGGAACATCTTGTGGCCGGCAGTGCGCCTGGTGTTCGGGACAAGACTGGGCTTGCTTCCTGCCATGGTGTGCCGTATACAGGCGGGCTTGAGAGCTCTGACCGATGGGTTGCTTGCTGATAAAGCCCAGCGTGAGAGTTTTCCCAGGGTGGAATTACCATAACTGTATCTGATGGGTTGGTTAATTCTGCACAATTCCCGGGTGATGTCTCCTGGCTCTGGTAGCAGCTCAGGGGGAAATTTCTTGTTGAACTATAAGGATTCTCCCTGGAACGTAGACACCATTCTAGATTGTCGGCTGGCATTGAACCTCAGCCATGGCTGGAAGTTCCTCTGTACTCTCCCTCCCGTAGATCGCCATCAATTAGGGATGAGGCTTGAGGACTCGGGTAGAGAGAAGACCGATCTTTCTCCGGAGGCTTTTAATTGGCTGGTCTGCATTAGACCCTCCCATCTCCTGTACAGGAGTGAAGACCATTGCTTCTTCGAGCCTTATTTGCCTAGTCGGTTCACTAGGCAATTTGGGTACGGCCAGCTGCACGTGGGCAATGCCGTCACCAGCTTCAGGTCCAGAGGCGGGCTCATTGATGGAGCCAGAGGATGGCGGTATTTCACCACGGGTTGTACAGGAGCAGCCTTCATCGTGCCGGATGTCACCCCCTCTACGGAGCTGCGCATCCTTCATTCTTACGCCCAGTTTTATGTGGCGATCAACACCTTCCACCGCGATTTCGACATACGCGGAAGTCTTAGGGTGTCCTCTCCCATTGCCGGGGGAGGAGTTGAAGTTCCCTCGGTTTCTCCCGATGAGGGTGAGGAGTTTGATACCCCGGATGAACCCCTGGAGTCGATGCCGGGGTGTGAAGTGCCTCCGCCTGCGGGGGCTTTGGTAGTTCCTCAGAAGCGAAGGGCGCCTGTTCCTAAGGAGGCTTCTATTCGTAAGAGGAGGAAGGAGACAGTTGCTCGTCCTTTCCGTATTTTTGGTGTCGAAGCTACCGGGAGTGGGCCTACATCTCCCCATGTCGGGGATGAGTCTTTGGCTGGAGGTTCCTCGCCTTTTAGAGAGGGACCCTCTATGGTTTCGGTTGGCGGCGCCGGAGGATCTTCGCTATGGGTCGCTGCTGTGGCTACTGCTCCGGGTAGTGGAGCGAGATCGCCTAGGTGGCCATGGCAGATGGGAGGATCCTTCCCTGGACCCACAACGGATAAAGCTCCTGCTGTGCCTAGCGAGATTCCAGTTGACGAACCTCGACCGCGTCTTGGTGGAGATTTGGTGGAATTCCGGGCGATGTCAGTTGGTCCACCTCCTTCCCCAGGTATGATAGTTCGCATTGCGTCCTTAGAGCGAGGTTTAGCTGCCTCGGCTGCAGATGCGCCATATATACCATTGGCCCCGGGTAAATGTCATTTTCATGTCTCATTTTAGAAAGGTTACCGTTGTACTGATGTTGACTTTCGGGTTCTTTCTTCTCAGGGGATGGAGCCCACGGGGAGTGTAGCATTGAGCCGCCTTCCGGCTCTGCTCCGGCCCCTGGTGGTGATACGGAGGCACCTGATCCTGAGAAGAAAACACCTTCGGGGGCTAGCTCGCCCGGAGTGGTTTCATCGCCTCGAGAGGAGGATGAGCCTGTCACCGTGACCTTGCCTTCGGTCGCACCAACCGTCGAGGCGGCAGCTGTGGCTACCTCGTCTGCAGTCGTCTCTGGTGGGGGACTCGCTGATATCGCGGTCTCTCCTGGCGTTCAGTCGGGTTTAGTTGCGCTGACTGAGCAACATACCAGCCTCTTTTATACCGGTTTGGGAGCGATGATATCAATGGTGTTGGCGAAGAGTCTGGATTTCGAGCGCCTGAAGAGAACTGCCTAGTTCTCTATCGGGGTTGTCAGGGAGTTTGGCAATTCCGGGGGAGCTGATGCCCTGGAGGCGATGGTTAATGGTTTAGAACAACCCATTAATGAGTATTTGCGGTTGGCTCAGGGCAGTCTTGATGCTGAGGCCCAGACCAGATACGGTTTTATGACTGCGCATCTTGCCAAACGGATGGAAGACCTGAAGGAACTCCTTCGAACTCGCTAGCTGGAGGCGATTCAGAGGAAAGCCGCCGTGGATGAGATCCTCGCCCTCCAGACAATGTGCCAATCCGAGCATGAGGGGAATATAGCGAGGATTCACAGGTTGAGGGAGAAACTCGCTCAGGCAGAAGAGTGGGCTTCCCAGTCGTTGGTAGGCTTGGATGTGGTGGCCGGTCGACTGAGCACAGCGCGGCGGGATCTGGATCGCGCGGAAGGTGCCTGTGCGGGCGTGCGTCGGACGATAGCCGAGCTGTCCCATTCAAGTGACAACGAGGCACTATTGGAGCGGGCCCGTGCTGATGCTCTGGCCATTAGGGACGAGAGGATGGCCGTGCTAGCGCGGCAGATCCGTGACATGACTGCTCCGCCGCAATGATGTACTCTTTTTTGCCCTTTTTTTTTTTTTTTGCTTTCCCAGATGTAATTTTGTTTTTCTTGGGAATAAAAAGAGACTTTTTCCTAACTTTGGACCCATCATTTCGGAATGTAAATGACAGGTTAGGGCGAGAGTGGTATCAGAGGTAGTATGGACGTGATAAACTCTCGGTAAACTTCAGCAGGGCATGTCTATTCAGAGGTCATATGGACATGATAGAACGTGCTTTGGCCAAGTTTTGTAGGTAAAGTACTATCAGAGGTGAGATAGACGTGATAGGCTTTACTAGAGTTTACAGTCCAGAGGTAATATGGATATAGCTGTTTTGTGGGCCTATTACTTTTTGCGTACCTAGGTGCAAGAAATAGGTTTGAGGACAAGCCCTGCTAGAGGTAATATGGACGTAGCAGATTTTGTGGACCTAACACCACTAGCGTACTTTGATTTAGTACGGGTGTTAGTTGAAGTGACGATCGATATCAGAGGTGATAATCGATGGTCAGAATCTTGGAAAGCCTGTTCAGAGGTGATATGGACATGGCAGATTCTCCAAGGAAATACAGTTCAGAGGTGATATAGACATAACTGATTTGTGGGCCTATTACTTTTTGCGCACCTAGGTGCAAGAAATAGGTTTGAGGACAAGCCCTGCTAGAGGTAATATGGACGTAGCAGATTTTGTGGACCTAACACCAATGGCGTACTTAGATTTAGTACGGGTGTTAGTTGAAGCGACGATCGATATCAGAGGTGATAATCGATGGTCAGAATCTTGGAAAGCCTGTTCAGAGGTGATATGGACATGGCAGATTCTCCAAGGAAATACAGTTCAGAGGTGATATGGACATGACTGATTTGTGGGCCTATACTAGTTTCTTCTTTGAAGTAGTTTCGTCGGATTACGAGAATCTCGCCGTATTCCTCCTGAGTGGAGGAGATTAGGCGTAGTACTTCTTCAGGAATTTTCCGTTGATAGGAGCCATTAATAGGTCTCCATTGGGCTGGGCTAGTCTGTAGGCTCCGTTCGAGAATGTTGTCTCGATCACATAAGGGCCTTTCCACTTGGGCTGGAACTTGCCTTTACTCCTGTGAGTAAGAATCGTCGGCCTTCTTACGGCTAAAACTAGCTCGCCGACTTTGAACACCCTTTCCTTTACTTTACGATTAAAAGCTCTGAAAATGCGTGCTTGGTAGAGCGCGATGCGCTGTTGAGCTTGGAGGCATTTCTCGTCTAATCCTTCTAGCTCCTGAAGCCTTAACAGGTCATTCTTTTCTTGAGTCAGCTCATTAACCACGGCTATCCTGAGTGACGGGATCTGGATTTCAATGGGGAGAACTGCCTCGCTCCCGTATACCAGTGAGAATGGGGTACAGCCTGTCGGCGTCCGTACCGTTGTGCGGTATGCCCAGAGACATTCGCCCAGTTTTTCGTTCCAATCTCTTTTATTTGAAGAGATGAACTTCTTCAAGAGTTTGATAATGGTTTTGTTGAAAGCTTCCGCCAAACCATTAGCAGCTGGATAGTATGCCGTAGAGGCGATATTGTGTATTCGATTTTTATCGCAAAATCGATGAAACGCTTGGCTGTTGAACTGGGGCCCGTTGTCATGGATTATCCTTCGGGGGACCCCGAAGCGATAAATGACGTGATGCTTGATGAAGCTGATCATATTAGACGCCTTTACCTCAGCAAGAGGGATTGCCTCTGCCCATTTGGAGAAGTAGTCCGTGATGGCCAGTATGAACTGATGACCTCGGGAAGAAGACGGGTGAATGGGACCAATGACGTCCATACCCCATGCTTCGAAAGGCCAGGATGCAACTGTAGGATGCAGATGCTCAGATGGTCGGTGTATGAAGTCTGCGTGAATCTGACAGGCTCTGCATTATTTTGCATACCGTATCGCATCTGTGATCATAGTAGGCCAATAATAGCCCATTCTTCTGATGCGATCCTGTAGCTTAGGACCGGGTTGGTGGGCTCCGCATACGCCATCGTGAGCTTCTCGGATAATCTGCTGTGCTTCGTCGTTAGACAGATATCTCAACAGTAATCCGTCGTAGGTCCGGCGATATAGGCATTGTGCAGATGCATCGTAATAGAAGCGTAATGATCGTCGCTTGATGGACACTGCTCCTTTGGGGTCCTCCGGTAAGATTCTGTATGCGACAAAATCTATGAAGGGACTTCTCTAGTCCTTTCCGGGGAGATCTGTGTTCACAGCATGGCTGCGTTCTATGGGAAGGTTGTTCTTCGCACAGAATAAGTCTCTGTTAAGAAGGATTACCGAATCCTGCCTTCTTATAGGAGTGGCTAAGTCTGCGGCTAGACTGGCTAGGGCATCGGCTTCTAGATTCTGAGACCGAGGTACATGCTCCAGGAAGAATCCTTTGAAGGTCATGGCTATCTCGACCGTTGCTTGGTGGTAGGGGATGAGGTCTGGATTCCGGACTTCATATATCCCTCTGACTTGATTGACGATAAGCAGAGAGTCACCAAAAGCTTCCAGGGATTCGACCCCCAGCTCTTTGGTGGCTCGGAGCCCGATTAACAGAGCGTTGTATTCTGCCATATTGTTAGAGCAGGGCTCGCTAAGAGAATATGCTCGGTAGATGACGAGCTGATCAGGGGTGACCAGGATGACTCCTACTCCTGAGATGATGTTTCCCTTGGGACCGGTTCTGGAGGCCCCATCGAAGAAGAGTTGCCATGCGTCGGTTTCCATTGCGGAGTTACATTCTGCAACTTCGTCGGGAATGTCCTCGTATAATTTGGAGGACTCCGGGATCGGATGGGCAGCTAGGAAGTCAGCCAGTGCTTGGCCTTTAATGGACTTCTGCGGTACGTATACCATATCATATGGCGTTAATAGCATCGCCCAAGTTGCGAGTCGGGAGTTAAGAACACTCAGTTTGCTCATTAGTACCCGCAGAGGGTTGATCCTGGAGATGATATGAATGGTCTGTCCGGTGACATAGTATCGTGTCTTCTGGACGGCGAACATCAGAGCCAAGCATTCCTTCTCCACTGGGTTGTACCGGTGCTCGGCCCCGACCATCATCCTGCTGAGGTAGTAGATAGCTTGTTCATGCCCCATGTCGTTCTTCTGTGCAAGAAGAGCTCCTAGTGAATGATCCATCGCTCGAACGTACAGCGAGAATGGTTTTCCCATGACGGGAGGTGCCAGAACTGGCGGACTGGTGAGGTAGCGTTTGATGTCTCCGAACGCCTGCTGACAGGTTTCGTCCCCCACGAAAGATACACCTTTCTTCATGAGGTGAGAAAAAGGCTGACATCTCCCCGAGAGGTTGGATATGAATCGCCGGATATAGGCCAGACGGCCTTGAAATCCCCGGAGTTCCCTCAGATTACGGGGTGGTCGCATTTCTACGATTGCCTGGACTTTGTCAGGGTCCACCTGGATACCTTTGGTGGTGATGACAAATTCCAGGAACTTGCCACTAGATACACCCAGAAATGATTTCGTAGGGTTCATCTTGAGTTGATGGTGACTCATTAGCTCGAACACCGTCCTCAAGTCTTGGAGATGGTCACCTTTGAGGCGGCTCTTGTCGGCTATGTCGTCTACGTAACATTCCACTGTTTTGCGTAAATTCTCATGGAATATGTTACTCATGGCCCGTTGGTATGTAGCCCCGGCATTCTTCAATCCGAAGGGCATGACCGTATAGCAATATACCCCCAGTGGTGTCCGGAAAGCAGTGTGCTTCTCGTCTTCAGGATGCATCTTGATCTGATTGTATCCCGAGAACCCGTCCATGAAACATATGCGTTCGAAACCGCAGATGTTGTCGATCATGATGTCTGTGATAGGAAGAGGAAATTCATCTTTGGGACAGGCCGCATTTAGATCCCGATAATCGATGCAGATACGCACCTTCCCATTCTTTTTCATGACTGGGACAACATTGGCGATCCAGTCGGGATGTTGCTCTTCACGGATGAAGCCGCAGGCTATCAACTTCTTGACTTCAGCTTCAATGGCGTCCATCATATCCGGACGGAACCGGCGTTGGTGCTGTTTGACAGGCCTTGAGTCGGTCAAAATGTTGAGCTTGTGAGTAGCCACCTTCGGATCGAGGCCTGGCATATCCTCATAATTCCACGCAAAGACGTCGACGTATTCTTTTATCAGTTGGATGATTTCTTCCCTTTCAGCTTGGGAAAGATAGTTACTGATAAATATTGGCTTTGGTGAGAGTTCACCCCCAACGTCGATTTGGACAACTTCATCTTTAGTGGGAGGTTCCCTTTGCTTGAAGCGAAATTCCCACTGTGTATCCATGTGTTGAGCCCAAGCGTCATTTTCGAACAACTCAGATTCTTGTTCGCTTGCCTCTAAGGGATCTGTCGATGCCATATTCATCGAGAATGTTTGTCCGAGATCGTTGGATGAGTCGGAGGACGTTGAGCCGCCTTGAGGAGAGGCAATGGCGTCTTCAGAAGCCGCAAGGGAGGTCGGATATCCTAACCCGAAGCGGGTTTGTCGGTAGCAAGAGTCGCCGAGCAACGGCGTACGCCTGCCACTCCCATTGTTGAGACCTTGGTTTCGCTTCATATTGTAGCCCATATTCCGCATGATCTTAAGCGCTTGTGGGCTGTATCGGCGAACCTGTATTTCCCCAGTATCGTCGTCGAAAGCATCTTCTTGGATAGCTGGTTGATTGCGCATACGGCCGAAGAATATCGGACGCTGAGTGCTGTAGGTAGGTGGGACGATGAAGATAGAATCCTCATGGGGTCCATACGTTGCGACGACGTTGGACGATGACGCTACTTCCAATACATATGGATGATAGGCCTTTATAGCTCCCAAGAACTTTTGTGCTATTGGTTCTATCTCGTCAATGTACGGGAAAAGGGGACTTTTATTGTCATTGGCAACCGCGTTAGTAGTTTTTATATCCCTTGGTTTTTTGTCGGGCCGAAGGTTGATGACCAAGGGTGGAGGCTTTTTGTTTAAGGTAATTACCAAAGGATCACCCCCTTTTCCTGACCTAGCATCGTTCAGGTGGGCGATCATAGGCTCTGTGGCTTTTGGACGAGCAGTCCGTCCTTTCACCTTGATCGACAGAGGTTGTTTGACAGAGGGTTCTTCTGGCTCCCGACGGGATTCCTTCTCTGTCTAGGCCGTTACCTCTTCCGTGTGGCTCTGAGAGTATAACACGGCGTCGGAGTAGTAGGATTCCACCCCTCTGAACGGGTTTAAGTCTGCAAACTCGGTTTGTACCGCTCCTTTGGCATCTACATATTTGAAGCATTGATGTAGAGTTGAAGGGACAATGTTGTGGTCGTGGATCCACGGTCTTTCCAGCAGGATGTTGTAGGACACCTATGAATCAATAACGTAGCATGTAGCCACTGATCTAAGGTTGCCAATCTGGATTCTCAAGCCAATCTTCCCCAATGGTTTACTCTTTCCAGCGTTGAAACCCACAATTGTAGTAGTGGTATAGGCCAGTTCGCTGGTAGGGATCCTCAACGGTCTGAGCAGACTGTGAGGAATGATGCTGATTGACGATCCCAGATCTATGTGAATCCGGTCGACCTCCATGGAACCGATGTATCCGGTGTGATAGAGAGGCCTGTCATGCCCGTTGTGTTTCAGCAGCATGTCATCTTGGGTGAAAGTGATGTTTGGTACCACCTCCATCACACTGTGGCATTGAGGGCACGCCACAGGTTCCTCGTTGGGGGACATGAGCTGGGTTAAGCACACATCCGCTTGCATCAACGCTTCGCTCAGGGCTAGACGAGTGTCTTGGGAGAGCCTGAGTAGCTCGAAGATGGACAACCTGGCTGGCGTATTGGCCAGTTGGGCCAGGATGTCGAAGTTGTACGGTTTCTCTAAACCTTTGTTTGGAATGTTCTTCACAGGTACATCGAAGCGTACTTTCTTTTGTTTTCCCTTGTCCGCTGGAGTTGGTCTTGAAGGACCGGTCTCTGGCGTGGCGGGCTCGGGTCCCGAAGGCTTGGTGGCTGGGGCGTCTTTCGGGCTCGTGCCGTAGTCCTTGAGGTAGGCTTTCCCTGATCGGGTTGCTGTAGCCAACACCTCGTACTCTTCTGGAGTGGCAACCATATGGCATGGTTTGCATTTGGAGTTCTTTCTAGACTTAGCTCTGATAGCATCGGTCTCTTCCCCGATTTCTGACACCAGGTCGGGATGAACCCACATAATCTCGCCTTGCCGGGTAGTTAGGGGTACCAGGTTGCGATTTTGATCCCGAGCTGGAGGGAGATTGATGATGTTCATCGTTGCTCGAAAAATAGGCGTGACACCATCCAGGATCGTTCGGGGAGGCAGACTGCCAAACTGGAGAGAGATCATGTTGGCCGTGACCGTCTTTTCGGTGTTGTGCAGGGTGATCGCCTTAGCATCGATTAACCCCTGGATCTTTCTTTTCAGTACGTAACACGCCTTTGATGGGTGGTGTACGTATCGGTGGAAGACACAGTATTTTGGGTCGTTAGTATTGCCAACTTCCTGGGGCCATCTCAGCTCTGGAAGGGTGATCTTGCCACTCTTGACGAGACACTCGAATATGCTCGGGACGTCGTCGTCGTCGAAGGAGTAAACTTCAACGGGTCTGGAAGTCCCGGGTTTTGCTTGCGCAGTTGCCGCAATCTTTGGTCTGGCCGTATTGATTGCCAGGGCTTCTTTCCCTTTGGGACCACGAGGGTGGTCGCTGCTAGGAGATGGCCTCTTGCCTCTGTCGGAGGCGGAGATCATGATGCTATTGTCGCACGCCTTGCGACAATTGTCTTCGGCTGCTACCTCCGAGATGATGAACGAGGGCCAATCACGGAACTGATATGGTCCTGTAAACACTGAGACCACGGGAAGGAGGTTCTTCCTGCAAATGTCCACCAATGCAGAGTCGGGAACTCCTGGAGGCATTTGTAAGGTGGCCTGACGAAAACGTTCGATGAAGATACGAACGTCTTCCTTTTCCTTTTGCTTGACTTCGATGAGAGAGGACATAGACATGTCCATTCCTCCCTCGTAGAACCGTGTGAAGAATAAAGTTCTGAAGTCTTCGAAGGAAGTGATGCAGTTATCCGCCAAGCTGCGGTACCACTGATAGGCTACTCCTGAGAGGCAACCTTTGAACACCCGAGTAAGGAGGGCATCGTTCCCTTGTAGCAACACCGTCATCATGCTGAAATAATTCATGTACTGGCTCGGCGATGTTTTTCCCTCGAACAGGGCCATGGTCTGAGGTTTGTACCTTGGCGGAAAAGGGACTTCCTCCCAGATAGCTGGGTAGGGCTGGTTGATTCCCAGTTTCTTAAGATGATACTTGTGTTTCAAGGCGTCAAACTGGGCCTTCAACTCCCGGACTGCCTGCATCGGATTTTTAGTCAGAAGCGGGGCCATGGAGTGGTGCGGGGTTGGTTGTATCATAACCCCAGCGGGAGGTAAGGCATTCTCTGAGTGAGGAAGCGGAGGAACTTCTGACTCTTGATCCAGCGCGGGCTCTTAGCTCGGGTGGGATGGTGGTAAGTCCACCCCCACACGTATCTGAGGGCAGGACCGATGCTTGAGCCATGGTAGCTGCGTGCTGAGTTAGCATCATCTAGTGCATGTTTTCCATCATGGATTGTATTTGTTGCAGAGATGTTTCCAGCGTGGTGAGGCGTTGTTCAGCGTCTCCTGACGGTGAAGCTTCCTCGCGTTCATCTTCAACGGCGTAGGCTCCCATCTCCCTGGGCGTCATTGAAGGATTAGTATAGGTCGCTGTAGAAGTCGACTCTACACTTTCTGCTTCTGATTCTTGGTGACCCCCAACGTTGGAATCGGAAGAGGATGGAGATGGCTGTCGTGACTTTGTGCGAGTGTTCTGGAATACTCCGGCTTCAGTGTCACTGAACCTCCTTCGGCTCGGGGGCTTGGAGGGATGTTGTCTTGAACTCGACCCTCCTCTACGCACGTGTGAGGCTATGTTTACAGGCGCATGCGCGGGTTCCCCTCCCTGGAAAGACAGAGAGTAGCCCAATCGGTCGAAGACCGATCATTTTGTTTTTGGACAGCAGCAATTAATCACAACCTTGTGGCTATTACAATGATGCTCGCTAGGAGGCGTAATAGACATGTTGGAAGGTCCCCTCTCTTTACGCTTCTGGACTAGATACTTGCGTAGGTCAGGAGGAGTTGCCGGAGAGGCCCTTAGTCGGCCATTGGTTTCTTGCGTGATCCGGAGGGTAGGCATTCTGTTCCTTCGTTGGCGTGGAGGCCGAGAGGTTAAGTAGCCTGCCGCTTGCTTTCCTTCGCGGAGATCACAGCGCTCATCTGGTTTACCGTAGAGGTCAGATGATGTCTTGCGCGTGGAGCGAGATCTGTTCTTCCGTCTTGGTGCCGAGGCACCATCGGAAGTTCTGTCTGTACCGCGCGGAGCGGGAGACAGATTTCTACGCGTAAAGCGCAGTGAAGGCTTCTGGGTTAGCGCTGAGGCTTCGCCCGAAGTTTTATCTTTACCGTGCGTAGCGGGAGACTATTTCCTACGCGTAAAGCGCAGTGGATTCTTCGGAGTTAGCGCTAAGACTTTGCCCGAAGTTTTGTCTGTTCCGCGCGTAGCGGGAGACTGAATTTTACGTGCGGGGCACGGAGGGAGCGTCGCTACAACCTCGTTGGCCGAAGAGATCGGAGAGTTCGGAGAGATCGGAGAGATCGAAGAGTCCACAGGAATAGTAGAGGATGTCTTGGGCATCCACACATTGCGCAGCTTCCTGTTGTCCTGGATGGAGAGAGGGCGAGAGCTACCCCCGGCTCGAAGCATGTCTTCGTAGGCTGACTGGTCGAAATGAACGACCAGCGTCTTCTTCACGGTTCCCACGGATACCGTATCGTGTTGAGCAATTACTTCCTCGTCAGAAGAGAAAGATGTCCCCAACAGAGTCGCCATCTTGTTTGTGGTATTAAACGAAAGGAATGAAATTGTATTTCAATGACGGGGTTTATGCGAAACCCGCGCCCTTCTGTTTACAAACAAACTTGTACAATATAATCCTATATGAGGATGTGGGAGTACAATTTATTTAATCTGGGTATAAATTGCTATAGGTGTCTGATCTGCGGTCGATCACTTTAGCCCTTGGACCACACGATATTGAAGAAGTGCCGTGGAAGACAGGTAGAAGCTTCGAAGGTTGCAGAAGAGGTTGGACGCACGAGGCCAAGGTCGTCGATCCCTGCTCTTTGCCTGCTCTCCGGGCTCTCTCTCTCTCTCTCTCCCTCTCTCTTTCTCTCTCTCTCTCTCCTTGGACGGTAATTCTCTCCTGGATGATAATTCTTTTTCTGCCCTTTTTCCCCATTGATAGGGGTCTCTATTTATAGAGTTTTGGTAAAAGTGACCACTCCGTCGGTGTAAAAACCGAGGAGTGGGAAGTACAACACCCTTTTACACAATGGTTAAAGTAACCAATGCCTGCGTATGGATGATCTTTTGAATGAGCGTATGACGCGGGTCCAACTAAGGGAACACAACGCGTACTATTGCTACGAAGATCACGACGTAAGAGCCACACAGGTAGGTATCCCGTGTGTAGAAACGGTTGGCGTAGAAGCCAAATGACTGTCACCCTGGCACAGAGGCCAGATAGGCATAGAAGCCGAATAGGCGTGGAAGCCGGATAGGCGTAGAAGCCGGGTAGGCATAGGAGCCGGAGAGGCGTTGAAGCCGGATAGGCGTAGGAGCCGGAGAGGCGTTGAAAGCCGGATAGGCGTTGAAAGCCGGATAGGCGTTGAAGCCGGAGAGGCATTGAAGCCGGAGAGGCGTTGAGAGCCGAAGGGGCGCAGGTCTTGAATGGGCGTAGAAGCCGCTGCGTACCGTGCCCGAGTGCTGACGTGGACGTCTTAGCCGGAATCACGGCTTTCGAAGATGTAATCAAATCTTCTACAGAGATTTTCCATCATCCTGTGCATTAAATGCGAAGACGTGTTTCGAAGGTCTGCAGCCCTTCTGTGCATCCGTTTGCAGAGACGTGCCTTGACTGAACCTGTCACTGCTCCGTGC
This sequence comes from Iris macrosiphon, assembly GCA_036927795.1. Taxonomy (NCBI): domain Eukaryota; kingdom Viridiplantae; phylum Streptophyta; class Magnoliopsida; order Asparagales; family Iridaceae; genus Iris; species Iris macrosiphon. Next base: position 51,473,195 of record JAYESA010000003.1, read on the forward strand.
AATTAGACGTAGAGACGTGCCTCGAGCCCCGTACGATGTGCAGCTTTTGACGTGGCAGGCGGTTTGTCTACTGCGGAGCGTAAACCGGCTTATGCCTGCCTGTGTAAAATAATGCAGCGTATCCCTCTGTGCACAAAAGAGCGGTTTATGCTGAGGGGACGTTAGTAAACGACGGTTCGGTGATATCTTAACCCAATCCTCTGCATTAAATGCAGGGATCCGCCATCATACTGTGGTGTGCGTCCCGAGGGGTCTGTGCCTGTTTCCAGCCGTCGTCTGGGTCGCCGTGCAGCACTTTTTGTCAGGAGTCAGAGGCCAGGTTCACTGCGTGACTTGACAGGTTCATTTCGGGGAAGATAAAGCGTTCCTCGTACGCTATTTTAATGCTGCTTTGAGAGCGGCTGAGGTTTTACGCCCTGGAGGCGATGGGGGGGGTCCCGTCTACGACGAAGCAGTTTTGGACGTGCTGCACCCTAGAGCACTTACGCCTGATGGCACTGAAGGCCTTTGCTTGCGCTGCTCTGTATCAATACGCCGCGTAGCTTTTGCCAACGTATTTTTTATGCTTCTACAACCGCTTCCTATACCGGAGTGGAAATGGGAGCATATCACCATGGACTTGTTATAGGCTTCCCGAGGAGTCCTAGTGGGCAAAATACAGTATGGGTAATCGTGGATAGACTCACCACGTCCGCACACCTTTTACCCTTTAGAGTTGGGCAATCGACAAAGGCTTTAGCAGATATGTACATGGGGGAGATTGTGCGCCTACATGGAGTGCCAGTGAGCATTGTGTCAGACAGGGATACAAGATTTATGTCTTATTTTTGGCGGAGTATGCAAGAGAGTCTTGGTACTCGCCTAAAGTTTAGCACAGCGTATCACCCACAAACAGATGGCCAGTCGGAGCGCACCATTCAGACGCTAGAAGACATGTTAAGAGCGTACATGCTGGACTTCGGAGGATCATGGGAGGACCACTTATATTTGGTCGAGTTTTCCTACAACAACAGCTATCAAGCTAGCATTCAGATGGCTCCCTATGAAGCGTTGTATGGCAGAAAGTATCGTTCTCCAGTATGCTGGAGTGATATAGGCGAACGACAGATTCTCGGACCAGAGTTGGTTGTTCGGACGGTAGAGAAGGTAAAGAAGATCCAAGCACACCTTCGAGCAGCACAAGACCGACAGAAGCACTGGGCGAATACGCATCGTCGACCCTTAGAGTTTCAGGTTGGGGATCACGTATTCTTAAAGATTTCACCTACTCGAGGGACTATCAGATTCGGAGGTAGAGGGAAGCTGAGTCCGAGGTACATCGGACCATTCGACATATTAGAACGCGTCGGAGAGGTTGCTTACAGATTAGCATTACCGCAGACAATGGAAGGAGTTCACGATATCTTTCATGTATCTCAATTGAGGAGGTACATACCGGATCCGAGTCATGTACTTGACCATTCAGAGATCACAGTCGGCCCGAGCTTATCATACCAGGAGGAGCCTGTTGAGATTCTGGACAGGAGTCAGAAGGTACTACGAGGTCAGACTATTCCCTTAGTCCGCGTCGCATGGAGACATCATGCACCAGGCGAATCGACTTGGGAACGCGAGGAGGATATTAGACAACGCTATCCCCACCTCTTCGAAGGACTAGGTACATATTAGTACTTTACTTATTCAGTTAGAAAATTCTTATTATGCGTACGTTTAATTTCGAGGACGAAATGCTCTAAGGAGGGTAGATTGTAAACCCCCTCAACCAATTTAGGTATTATTTATAATTTTAAAATTGAGACTAGGGACAAACCGAGATAATTAAATTACGGGAGACAATTTTTAGGTACCCTCTGACCATATTGCAGCCATAGCTACGCGATATGAATTAACGTCGCCACTCGCAGTTAATTAGAAATTAGTTAATTGATTATAGCTAAATTTACCTCAACTAGGCCTGACCAAACCAGACCCTTGGACCCTGGCCGGCCCAACCCCCAAGACCAAGCCCAAAGTCATTCCCTATATAAATACTCAACTTCTCCATATGAAACCCTAAACCAACAAAGCCTCACCAAAACCCTAACCCTAGCCGAATACTCCTCCTCTTTTGCACCAACCATCACCACCACCCCCCATATATTGCCGACCACCACCCCCATATATTGCCGACCGCTGCCCCCATACACAGCCGACCACCCCCCACACATTGCCGACCGCTGCCCCCATACATAGCCGACCACCGCCCCATACACAGCCGACCACCGCCCCATACACAGCCGACCACCCCCATACACAGCCGACGACTGCCCCGTACACCCCCGACCCGCTGCTCCCATACACCCCCGACCCGCTGCCCCCGTGCACCACTGCCGCACCTGCTACAGTTCTGCCGCCACTGCTACAGCCTCGCCGTAGTACGCCTCGACGAGAGCAGACCCTGTTCGAACAAGCCACGTAGAGGTAACCACATTAAACCCTGTTTCTTTATGTTAATATCGTAGCATCGTATCGACGTGTCAAGAAATATTGATATCAAACACAACCCTAATTATGTATAAATTGTATTAATGAATAATAAGGTTTAGAATCTATATATTGACTAGCATAACACCAAGGACCAACATTTTTACCCTAAAACCTGTATATAAACCACGGGTAATAAACATAGAAACCAATGAGCATGTGTTCATACAGAACAGCAATCGTGGTCAACCCGTAATTTGAAATTATTATCTCAAGGGCCGGGATGATCGAATACAGAACACGTGTTCACCTTAGCTACGCGCACATGTGAAGCTGTATTCGAACATACGTGAACTTGCGATAATAATCAAACGTCGCATCATAGTCGTGTACAATTAATGTTAGCGTATGATATTAGATTGTTATATTATATTATGTTTAGGACCTTTGGATCAGCCAGGAGACATTGCAGGAACCAGCTTCTGGCATTCCCAGCTTCAGGACACAGGCAAGATACCTTGCTATATTTACTGTCTAATTTAAATATGCATTGTATTGTATTCTTGTTGCTCATAATTTATACAACTGTGTGCGTCCGAGTTATCTCGGGTGCATTCGACTGATACGTCGATGATTAGTATATATGGACTTAGCTCTTAGCAGACTCAACCCATTGGACGATACCCTGTTATTGTCTGAGACCTGACACCTTACACGATCACTGAGATATATTCATATTGGGATACGGGTTTGCGCACTCGACTAGCTATCGTTGTGTGCAACCTACATCACGGTTAGTATGTAGTCAGGATATAATTTAGAGACTTGGCATATAGATACAGGGTATGCACGTCGAGTAGTCGATTTGTGTATCTACATTGGGCGGGGAGGACAACTAGTAGGCGTATGGGGTACACACATTGGAGCCGTAGTTCGGAGGAGCCTCGGATCCAATGACTTTTCCTTATACTGATACCACGTTCTCCGGAGCGATATGGACGATATACTGTACTGATGCCACTCTCTTTGGAGCATGGACGTTATGCCTACACCTACTCATACGCACCAGCGTTATCCTCAGATTGCATTCACTTAGATAGCTAGCACACCCTTATTGTATTTATTTTATTCAGTATTCATATATGGCATATTATTTTCTTGTATCTTGTTACGTCCCTCTGAGGACCTGGTACCTTTCCAGATTTAGACGAGGCTTACTACCCCTCCGTATACGGCCCAGGACAGGAGACGAGATTTGCTACAGCTGAGGAGTTGGAGGTGCAACCGTCAGAGTTTTCGTGACCAGTTGGTAGGCCTTTAGCTTAGATGGAGGGCATCATTATCTACTCAGCTGATGCTCTAGTCATTATATTTTATATCTCATTTCAGTACTTTATTTTGTCATAGTAGTGGGTTTGTTCCCACCAGACATCACTGGTTGTACTATGATATCTTGAGACTGGTATTTATTAACCAGCAGTTTATTTAGTGTTTCTTGCTCTTTATATTATGGATGAGATTAGATTACCTGTTATTGATTGATATTGGACATATAGTATTATAGGACAACGTAGCACTCTTCGTGGATCCATTAAATTGGGATATCTTAGGAGACGTGTCTGCTGGCCATTACCACGTGGCCTGGTCTCGTATATTTTGGGACTGGGGCATGACAGATCCCACGGATACCGCATCGTGTTGAGTAATCACTTTCTCATCAGAAGAGAAAGATGTCCCCAGCAGAGTCGCCATCTTATTTTTGGTATTAAATAAAAGAACGAAGTGTATACAATACGAGGTTTATACGAAACCCGCCTTCTTTGGTTTACAAACAAACTTGTATAATTTGATCCTATACGAGGATGTGGGCGTACAATTTATTTAATCTGGGTAGATGATTGCTATAGGTGTCTGATCTGCAGTCGATCACTTTAGCCCTTGGACTACACGATGGTGAAGAAGTGCCGTGGAAGACGGAAAGCAGGTTCGAAGGTTTGCGAAAGAGGATGGATGCGCAATGCCAATGTCGTCGATCGCTACTCTTTGCCTGAGCTCTGGATGCTTCTCTCTCTCTCTCAAAGACTCCCCGACCTCTCTCCAATCTCCAATGTTTCGACCTTGTTCGATCTTAAAAATCTTGACCTCGTTCGATCTTCAAAATCTCGACCTGTTCCTATATTGATAGAGGTCTCTATTTATAGAGTTTTGGTGACAGTGACCACTCAATCGGTGTGGAAACCGAGTAGTGGAAAGTACAGTACCCTTTTATACAACGGTTAAAGTAACCAATGCCTGCGTATAGATGATCTTTTGAATGAGCGTGTGACGCGGGTCCAACTAAGGGACAAAATGCGTATAATCGCTACGAAGATCACGGCGTAGAAGCTACGTAGATAGGTATCCCTCGTGTAGAAGAGGTTGGCATAGAAGCCAATGTCTGTCACCATGGCGTAGAAGCCAAGTAGGCATAGAAGCCGAGTAGGCATAGAAGCCTGATGGCATAGAAGCCGAATAAGCACAGAATGCCGAATGAGCATAGAAGCCGAACGAGCATAGAAGCTGAAATGGGCGTAGAAGCCGGGCGGGCACAGAAGCTGAATGGGCGTAGAAGCCGAGGTGATATGGACGTCTTTAGCCGAAGTCACGGCTCTTGGAGATATAAACAAATCTCTCGCATTAAATGCAGAGATCCGCCATCATCATTAATTGTAGAGGCGTGTTCTGAAGGCCTGGCACCGTTCTGGTGCAGAGACGTATTCTGAAGGCCTGCCACCGTTCTGAGCATTAGGTGCAGAGACGTACCTCGAGCCCTGTACGAAGAGCAGCTTTTGATGTGGCAGTCTGTTTGTCTTTCGCGGAGCGTAAACAGTTCACGTCTGCCTGTGTAAAATAAGGCAGCGTATCTCCTTGTATGCGTAAAAGCAGTCTCCGCTGAAGGGATGTCAGTAAACGACGGTTCGGTAATATTTAATCAAATCCTCTGCATTAAATGCAGAGATCCGCCATCATACTGTGGGGCGCATCCCGAGTGGTCTGCCATCTTTCCAGCCGTCGTCTGGGTAGCCGTGTAGCACTTTTTGTCAGGAGTCAGATATCAGGTTCACTGCGTGACTTGACAGGTTCATTTCGGGGAAGACGAAGCGTTCCTCGTACGCTTTAACGCTGCTTTGAAAGAGGATGAGTTTTACGCCATGGAGGCGATGAAGCACCCCGTCTACGCTGAAGCGGCCTGGACATACTGTATTTTACGCGGATGGTCCCTTCATATTTTACGCTATGCTCAGCGAAAAAGCTCCGTTGCACTCTTGATGGCCCTGAGGTCCCCTGCTTACGCTGCCCTGCATCACCATGTTGCGTAGAGCTATCCAGCATATTTTTCATGCTTCTACAACAAGTTCTCTTATTTATAGAGTCATGCTCTATCATTCTTCTTTATGAACATTATTCTTCTTAGCAACAACATACAATTATTCAGATAGACTCTTTATTATAGTGAGAGGATCAGAAAGTAAAGTTTTGCCCACTCACCAAAATTAATCGTCTTCTGTACCAATAAAGGAGTTCTTCGTGAAGGAGTCTCTCGATCCAGCAAATCAATATCTCTTGCTATATAGCGCAATCGCGGAGCAGGACACTACATAATTATATACCGAGAAAAAGTTTTAACCTCAAAACTTAAGGAGAAACTTACGAAATAGATATGAGCAAAAGTTATTATCCCTCGCCATCATCAATCGATAAAACTTGCGATCGATAACATATATCTCAATCAATAAAATAATAAAATTAATATTTGCCAACATCCTAAAAATATTTATGGACTTATTGTATGGAATGCTTATCTTGGCAACAATATCTGGAGACAAGAAATTTTGATCAAGGAGACATCTTCGTGTTGACACAAAGTGGTTATATTCAACCTGATTATGATAATCGTTAAATAACAGATCAAAAACACAGATGAAGTAGATACTCGATGCAAAGCATATCAACTTTGTCAGTACTAAAGTCAAACTCTGTAACAGCTATTGATTTCTATTCAATGTAATCTTTTATTTATTTGAATCTAGGACTGATGTAAGGTGAGTCGCACTGGCAAATCCTAAATACTTATACCTAGATACATAGTCCACTCAAACGAACCAAAGAACCTATCCACCAAATTAGGTCACATTCATTTACAAAGTCTACCATACTTAGAGACCAAACTTAGGCCGAACTCGTGCCAAACTCAGACCGAACTAGGTTACTCTTTTGATATAAAATTAATCAGTTCAATAGCTCCTGATTTCTTGGCCCAACGGTTGGAAATTTGAATTAAACCCCATCCGAATTCTGAATTCTGGCCAAATTCTGTTTGCCTACACACTATAAATAGGATTGAAATTCTTTATTCTAACAACAACTCAACCATTCTTAAGTCTTCTATCATATTGTGAGCAAACCCGTAAAGCTTTAACCTTTCCATCTCAAAGAGCAACTCCCTAGCCTTCCTAGTGCCAAGTGCGATCTCGATCTATAAGTCTTCTGAGTTGTAAAGAGCTTTGTTCCATCAGTTACTCTTTCTAAGCTGTGAACTTGCGAGACTTTGGATCAAACCTCAAGGTGTAAAAAAGTGGCAAGCCTTCGGATCAAAACTTATAATTTACTATTGGTGATTATAGTAGATACAACTTCGAGCTTGAGTTCTCGGGACTAGACTAGTCCTCTCAAAGAAAAACCAGTATACATCTTGGTATTTGCGTTTGCTTTCTCTCACTCTATTGCATATGCTCATAACACTGCTAGTAGTATCACTTACATATGAGATACATTCTAACTGCTAGTAGTTGATTACCATTGCATACAATAGAATTATATTTTAATAAGTGATTTTATTCTGCTACATACATATACTCTATTCACCCCCCTCTAGTGTTGCCATACACGGTCCTACAATTGATATCAGAGCAGGTACTCTTACATTGGAACTATTAATGATATCAATTGCTCCTATAATTGGTATCAAAGAAGGTAGTCACTTATTTAGTTTTTGATATCAATTACTTCTACAATTGGTATCAAAATAGGTACTATTATATTGGAACGTTTACTGATACCATTTGGTCCTTAATTGGTATTAGAACAGGTTCTCTCTTTATATAGATATTGCTGATATCATTTACTCCTTAATTGGTATTAGAACGGGTACTCTTTATATAAGAACTATTATTCATAATTAAAGCAAGTTCTCTTAATTATCGGATTAACATCCAAAGAGTATAACATATGGCAATAATAAGATTACTATTTTCCATCAATGGTGAAATCCAACTCCTTGATAAGCCACCTGTTTTTAACAACACTAACTATTTATTTTGGAAAATACATATGAGTATTTTTCTAAAATCTCTTGGCTTTAACTTGTGGACTTATGCTACTAATGGTTACAAAAGAGTTGACAAAGCAAATAATGAATATACCGAAGATGAAAAGAAAGCAGCAAGCGACGATGTAAAGGCAATGTACATGCTCTACTGTACTCTAGGAGAAGACGAATTCAAACTTATCTCCAAGTGCATAATATCATATGAGATATGAAAAATGTTGGAAGCAACCTATGGAAACAACAAAAAAGTTAAAAAAGAACCTCATGATGTTGTAAGCTTGTATCAAAATAAAGAAGCTACATTACAAGGAAAGATGCAGACATTCAATGCAACAATGATAAAAGCAAGAAAGAAGATGTTGCATACTTATGCCCAAGTGAAAGTCTAGCAATCAATTCAAGCATCCAGTAAGAGAATGACAAAAACCTTCAACATACGACAAACTTGTGCTTAATGGTAAGCGAGGTAAATAATGATTCTCTAGAAAAAGATATTTCGTATGATAAATTATTTGATACTTTTAATGATTTGTTTGAAGACTATAATAAGCTTAGAAATAACTATAAGCAAGCTCGAAAAGATATTAAATCTTATCAGCTTAAAAATGATCACCTTATTTTCTTACTTAAGCAAGCTAGAGAAAACTCCACTTCTGAGGAATCTATTGAAATCTCCAAACTTGAGCTTAGCTTACAAGAAGATCTTGACTGCTTTGATGAAAGCAATCAAGAAAATAATAAACTTAAGGAGGACTTAAAATAAGAAAAGGAGAAGTACTCTAATGCCTCACTTATGATAGATGCTCTTACTGCCAAATATGATGATTTATATGCCACCTCTAAAAAGTTAGAGATTAGATTAGGAAAATAGGTCTTACAACATACTATTCAGTCTAACACGAGACACATGGCTAAACAAAAGAGCACTCACAATAATACACTAGCAAGCGAACCAAATGCTTCACACTATCATGCACGTAGAACACAATATACTTTACACAATCATGCATTTTATTACAAATATTTATGCAAGACACGTCACACAACTACACATACTCATCCTTCTATATCCAACACAAATGTCTATGCTATATGTCATTATTGTGGTTTAAAATGACACATTACACATTAGTGTAAGGCTAGAAAATTAGTTGATATGAATATGTATAAGTAGATTCCTAAAGCTAACAAATATGGATCCAAATTTTGGATACCAAAGTCTTGTTCTAATTATATAGAAAGTTGGTGATTGCAAAAAGATAAATTGATATTATCATAGCAATTGCACCAACACGAAACAATGACTACTAAGTCATTATGGTAACACAATATTTTTTATCTATAGTAGTATAATTGTTCTTAAAACTGTGTACGAAGAAACTCTTGTTAAATAACTCTTCAATATTATGCTATTAAAGTATAAAAATTATTGTTAAAAAACCTAAAGGGTCCTTTTGTCAATAAGGTGTAAACAGCCTTAAGCGATACGGTACTAATTATCTTCGGACCACCGCTAGCTAAGAACCGGCCCCTACAGCTAATTAATAATAACAAAAATACCACACGGAGTAATGATATACAAAGAGGTATTTACAAATGTTTCCTAAGTACAATTACCATTCAATTAGTAATTGACTGGTATATAAATTCTGTTAAATGACTTGTCTAAAAGCAATGACTGATGATAGCCTGTCTTAGTTGTAGACCTCATATTTTTTACTTATATTTTTATGAGATCACCTATATATTTTTCAAATAACTTTTATAGCTTACTACAAAAATATATTTTAAAAATCCTGAGCTATCAGAACTCGGACAGAGTTTTGTCCGAACTCGGTCTTAATTCGGTTCAAGTATTTTTATATAACAGCAGCAGCCACTGATTTGATCTTATTACATCATCCTCCCAAACCCTTCTTCTCCAAACCAAGAACAAACCCTTTCCTCCCAAACCCTAGTTTTGTGATCTTCTTCCACAAAGGTTTTCTCTCTCTTAACTTGAGATCTAAGGCTCTTGATGAGATTCTCCTTCATCCCCTTCAATCTTTTTAAGGTACAATCTTTACATTCTCAAAACCTAATTCATAGCTCCTAAATTTGGGAAAAATAAGAGAAAAGCAAATGAAGCTTCCTCTTCTCAACCCTCTAGTGATGATGCTCTCTATTCCTTATTCTCTCCTAATATTCCAAACCCAAGAGAATATGATAATTTTATTTTTACTTCTATTGATGCCTCAAATCTATGGTTCGATGACTTTTTGCAAAGAAATATTTGCAAGGGCAATCCTATTAATTTTACTACTTTTTATGCCTAAAAACCTAAACTTATAGAATTCCATCTTCATCGTCTAGTCAAAACTAGAAAACCTATATATTTGAATGTCATTCGCATGTTTTATTGCAATCTATCTCATGATTAATGGTCTATTTCTTCGAGAGTGGGTGGAATTGATATTGAATTTGATGATACAACTTTGGGTAAAATTCTTGAAATCTTTAACGAGGGAGATGCCCTAGTTGAGATCGACAAACTCAATCTCAGAGACGATATCACTCTTGATTCCTTCAGAGACATACTTTGTGCCCCTCATCCTTATCCTGACGAGAAGTTTCGTGCTTGTTACTTCAACCAATATTTTTATGAACTTTACCATATCATATACTCTGCTATCATTTCCAAGAAAACCTCTAAAGATGATGTGACCTATAGGGAGATATCTATTTTATATCACTTCTACACATCCACTCCCTTTAGCCTTCCTAAAACCGTGATTTAGCAGATGATTGACTGTTATAAATACAAAATTCAACTTCCTTATGCCATGTATCTACCACTCATCTTTGAGCACTTTCACATTCCTATAGAAGAACCTACTTATCTATCTGAGCCAGCCTATCTGACCAAAGCCCGCATGATTTAGCCTATTTATCTCATTTCTGATGAGGATGAATTATCTAGATCTGGTTCTGATGCACCAACTAATCCAGCCCCAATTCCTCCTACTCCTATTCCTATTCTATCATCCTCTGCAAAACCTGCTACCTTGGACTCTATCCAAGAGATGTTCTGCGAGCAATTCAGATTAGAAAATAAGATGATTGCTGCTAAACAACAGGAGCAGAATACCATGATTATCACTTGACTTCATGACCAGTCTTATCGCACCACTATTCAGGCTTATACTTTAGCCAACTCCCTAGCAGATCTTCATTATCACCTACCCCATCATCCTACAATACCTCACCCAGTGGCTCGTGATCCTTCCCACTCAGGCTACAGGATCATGACCCATTTGTTCAGCAGTACTTCGACCCTACCGGAACATAATTTGATAATCGCCCGCCTGCTGATGCTGTTGATGATGATTTGTGATAACTTCTTGTGGCTATATGAATGTATTAGTTTTTCTATTTTAGTGTACTAGAAATATTTGCTTAAAATATTCGTAAGACATTTATAATATTTGCATCTCTATATATTTGCCAGTCTTGTTACTTTTTCTGATTAAAATAATGCATGTTCTAATTAATTTGTCTTTTTTTAAATTTGTCATAATCACTCGTTACGAGGGAGTTTTTCCACTATGATATATTAAAAAAGGGGGAGAAATGACAAAATATGATAACAAATATAATAAACAAAATATTTTGATTATAGTTGATGTATGGTTGATAAACATATAACTGTGATATATTTTGTTGATATATTTGTACCTAATTTTGCTATAAAGAAATGACAAGTTACAGGTCATTTTAATGCTCCCATTCAAAGGAAAGATCTACTTACGGGGGAGCTTTTTCTAAAAAAACTAGTTTTTAACGAAAAGATCTACGTTCAAGAAAATTTTGTCTATGTTTTATTTATTTGTATCAAGGCTACATCAAACTCACCATATGTGTATTTTGGCATAGTTTGTCAATTATCATAATGGAGGAGATTGTTGACACAAAGTGGTCACAGTCAACCTGATTCTGATTATCGTCAAACAACAGATCAAAAACATAAATAAAGCAGATACTCGATGCAAAGCATATCAACTCCGTCAGTACTAAAGTCAGACTCTGCAACAACTATTGGTTTATATTCAATATAATCTTTTATTTATTTGAGTCTAGGACTGATGTAAGCTGAGTCATATTGGCAAATCCTAAATACCTATACCCAGATACCTAGTCTACTCAAATGAACAAAAGAAGCTATCTACCAAATCAGGCCATATTTATTTACAAAGTCTACCATACTTAGAGACCGAGCTCGGGCCGAACTCGTGGTAAACTCGGACCGAACTCGGTTACCCTTTTGGTATAAAATTAACCAGTTCAATAGCTCTTGATTTCTTGGCCCAACGGTTGAAAATTTGAATTAAACTCCATCTGAATTATGGCAGAATTCTATTTGCCTACACCTTATAAATAAGATTGAAATTCTTCATTATAAAAAACAACTCAACCATTCTTAAGTCTTCTATCCTATTGTGAGCAAACCCCTAAAGCTTTAACCTTCCCATCTCAAAGAGCAACTCCATAGCCTTCCTAGTGCCAAGTGTGATCTCGGTCTAGAAGTCTTCTGAGTTGTAAAGAGCTTTGTTCCATCAGTTACTCTCTCTCCAAGCTGTAAAGTTGTGAGACTTCATATCAAACCTCGTGGTGTAAAGAAGTGGCAAGCCTTCAGATCAAAGATTGTGATTCACTATTGGTGAATATAGTGGATACAACTCCGAGCTTGAGTTCTCGGGACTGGACTAGTCCTCTCAGAGGAAACCAGTATACATCCTGGTATTTGTGTTTGCTTTCTCTCACGCTATTGTATATGCTCATAACACTGCTAGTAGTATCACTTATACATGAGATATATTCTAACTGCTAGTAGTTGATTACCATTGAATGCTATAGAATTATATTTTAATAAGTGATTTTATTCTGCTGTATACATATACACTATTCACCCTCCTCTAGAGTTGCCAGACACGGTCCTACACTTCAAACTGAAGGAAAGCAAAGGAATGGTTAGATGATGGAATTACTCTGATACTATTATGTCACATCTCGATCCTGGAGGACAACAAAGTCACTACTAGACATGATGTTGTACAAGCCTAAGTTGTGATTGTATAAGACCAAGACTTGTACAATAATAAAATAGACTATTTATAGTTAGAAGCAGCGGTGCTATATTATAAAAAATTGAATGAACACACAAAAAATTGAATGAACACGGTGATACAAGAACAAAATCTCTTTATTGATAACTTTAGACATGAATTACAAAGGTGCTCAATGTAAATATGATACATGCCAATTTAGCTTATATCTCTCTTGAACTATACATAAATGTCATAACCTGCACCCGATGTAAGGATGCAAGTCGAAAACAACGCCTAGCCTACGCCGCAGAATCGACGGTAGAACGCTGTCTGGGTAATCTATCTAATAATATAATGAGCCACCAACAATAACAATATAATCAATCACAAAACTAAGATAGAAATGAGCACGAATCAGATAAATAATAGAATAGTCATAATACAACTCATGAGTCTAAAATAATATATTAATGAGTCTGAAAGAATGCTAACAGATAAGCTGGAGACAAATATAGTACAAGAAATGCTAAGAAGGTACTAATCCCGGATCATCTGTCTCAGTCGGGATAAGTCCCTCCTGAGACAGGGTCTCAGACTCTAAGCTCACAATATCCTGAGGTCCATAATATGTAGGGTACTAGTCCTCAGTGTCATCTGAAAAAAAATATTCAGTCAGGAAAGGACCAGAGTATATCTCTAACAGCAGTTCTAATCAATGATAAAAACTATGTAACAGTAAATATATGTGAATATATAAGATGCACAATAGATACGAGAGATATATACAATAAGGAAATACTGGAATAAATACAATAATGAACAATATGCCAATAAACAAGAATATTAATGACTAAGTATGTGAGTACTAGCTTTAATATATGATCGGCTTGGGAACATGATATAATATATATGGCCTGGCTAATCATATGTGTGGTGTATGATTAATACTATTCAATAACAATACTTGATACAATGAGGGTATGATCATATATTTAAACTAAAGTACTCTCCATCCTCGACTGGTATAATAGATCAAACCACGATATGCTATGGCACGAGATTCCCCAAGAAGATAGCGACTCTTCCCGAGAATCAGTGTCTGTACATGTACAAGATAACCAATAATATAATACTTGCACAAGATACACCATATACCAAGGAATAATATCTCATGACAAGATTCGGATATACCAATCCGTGTAACCATAGTGTCAAGAAACATGGATATCTACACTAGATACAATAAACGTAGAGGATATCATAAATAAGAAACTATCAGAGAATGTACTCACCTGAAGTCCAATAAATAGTCTCACAGATGTCTGATACGGTGCCTCGAAGACCTAGATATAGAATACAACATCAATACAAGGTTCCGGGAAGAGAATACATTAAACTAGGCAAAAGTCAAACTAGGTCAACTCTAAATCAACTATGGTCAAACTATGCTCAATTATGGTCAACTACCTATTTCTAGGTTGCATAAGTCTACACAAAATATTGGTTCAAATACTAAAGTCTAGGTCACAAAACCATATCTTAAGATACTAGGATACCGTATTTCCGGATACGTAAATCAATAGGTAAAATATTACATATATAAGTCAAACAATTATATATATATACAATCCTACTTATAACATTAAATAGGTGCCTTGGTTTCGAACCAACTTGGCATCACAACAATAACTCAAAATCTTGATACCCAAACCCAATACCTTGGGTATCCCCAATTACCTTGGTACTTACCTTGGTATCTCAAGGTAATACCCAATACCTTGATTATATTAACTACCCGTAAATATATATATATATATAACAACTAAATATTATATATATAGTATACTAAAGCATAATTAGAATTTAGGAACATATATACGTATATATATAAATACCATATATATATATATCTAATATATATAAAAACCAAATTAAACCGCAGAAGTGTCGCTGTAGGCTGTTGCTACCGTCGCCATTGTTGTTGATGCTGGCGGGAACTGATGCTACTGCGACGGTTTCCCTGCTGCTGTCGCTGTAGGTGCTGATACTGCTGCTTTTCTGCAACAGTTTTCTGCTCTGCTGTCTTTAAATGCTGCTGCCGCTGCTGCTATTAATGCTCTGCTGTCGTTACTGTTGGCTGCTGTCGCTTATAAGTTGTTGCTAAAAACTCCAGTTCTCCCTCTCTCTCTTATATATATATATATATATATATATATATATATATATATACATACAAATATATATATATATATATACATATATATATATATATATATATACATATATATATATATATATATATATATATATATATATGTATATATATATATATGTATATATATATGTATATATATATATATATGTACACAAAATTACATATTACAATATAGTATCATCTATATACATAGCTACAACCATATAAAATATGTACATAATAAATACATAGTAACACACACACAGACATAGAAATATATATATATATATATATATATATATATATACATATATATACATATATATATAATCATATAATAATATGTAACAAACATTATATAAATATAAATATAATAACATATAATTATCTATTGAACATATGCATATCTATACATACTATAATATATAATTATACTTACATGTAGAAGAATAGCTACATAACAATATATACACATATAGTATATACATAGATACATATAGATCTAATGCATAAATATATGTAACAACAATATATATAACAATATATATATACATATATATAATTATACTCATCCATGACTAAGAACACAAAAGAATAGATCTACCAATAAATTAAACATTATATGGAACGTATCACTCCGTATCCCACTAGATCTAGGATACGCATGCGACACGAGTCCACCACACATCCAAATGTACTCCGAAGGACACGAACAAGTCATATATATATTTATAAACAATACGAAGAGTCAAATAGAAATCTACATGTCCGTGTCAAAATATGACATGCTCAAAGTTCCATGTCGGAGAGAAAACCCCCAAATCAACACATATCACCAAATTGTTGGGATACGACCTACACGTACCCAATTGTGGACACGATACTAGTTCCAAATACACAAGCATATGTTAAATTGATCTATATGACCAATTGACACACACAACAATTGTCAATCTCGAAATTCTCCCAAAATTGACACAAAAAGTACCATAACTTTCTCAATAGGCCTCCTATGAACACAAAACCAAATCCTATGGGTAGACTATGCATATGGGTTGATTTTCCATGGTTAAATCTCAGATTTAGAATATAATTTAAGAGAAAAACTGAATTATACCTATTGGGATATGGATTCTCAATGCAACCTCCAAATATGATGAAATTGGCCGCCAACTTGTAGATCCTTGCTCCTCTTTATAGATATTTCTTCCTCCTTCTAGATACTTGCTCCACTAGTCTCCAATGGTGATTTAGGAAGGAAATGTAATAAAATTTGGTAGGGAAATAAAGTAGGAATGAAGGAATTTTGTTGAGAGAATTTCTAGATCTAATTTCCAAATGAAAAGAGGAGAGAGAAATAGTTTCCCCCCTCTATATAGGCCGGCCCCCCCTTTCCCCTTCCTCAAGATACTATAAATTTTCCAATATACCCCTTAGGGCCTCTCATGAAGAAATAATTAAGGAGAGAAGCTTCTAGTCTAATGGTTTAATTAATTTAATCCATCTCCTTAACAATGGACTTTCTAAATGGGCTCAATTCTAGGAATTAATACATGTTGGTCCATGAGTCTAAATTAAACTAGTTAGGTACACTAAAACAAGTCCAAAATAAATAACTAACATCTAACAATAATTAAATAATACAATAATAATTATTTTTATGCACAATATTTAATTAAATATGAAATTACTAAAATACCCTTTCGTAGAAAATATGGTAGTGACAATAAATACAATGATATCATTCCAAATATTACATCCCTTTATACATAAAGCATCTCAAAATATCTTGTTGCATCTTCTGATTTTTGTCTCCTAAGAATGAGGATCTACTATCATTTTGGACAATCCAACAGGACACCAAGCACCCGCAGACAAACTGGTGGAGGTCATTACTTTGGGGAAAGCACGAAAAAGGAACAAAAGCAA
This sequence comes from Iris macrosiphon, assembly GCA_036927795.1. NCBI lineage: Eukaryota > Viridiplantae > Streptophyta > Magnoliopsida > Asparagales > Iridaceae > Iris > Iris macrosiphon. The sequence goes on from JAYESA010000003.1 coordinate 51,490,233, forward strand.
CACCCTCTAAAAGAATTATTAAGTAATCATGTGAGAAAATATTACATCATTAGTAATCTTATTATCTTTTACCTATGTTCATTTCAAGTCATATATTGAATCAAGAGTTATATTACATCTTTTGAAAATATCTTTGAAGCCATATTTTATATTTTATATTTCATTCTAGCATACAGTAGGGGCAGTTTTAATACACAATATTGAAATTTGTTTCTATGTTGCTGTGCATAGCATGTTTCGTGAGCCATATTCATTCCTCTTAGGAACAATAGCAGCATTCATTTTATACAGTTCCTTTTATGAACAAATATTATCATTTCTTATAAGGCAACTTTTTCTTAAGATCATTTATGATAAAGCGCATAAGGAATAGAAACTATTACTTTATTCAGTGATTCTTACCCACAGCTAAATGGTTATCCCTGCAACAGACAAGCGTTAGAACAATTTATAGTTTCATAAGTTTCCTGTTCGTCTCTGCATCATACGATTAGGCTTACAAGAAAAAAATCTTAGCATGTGACCTAACTATATGATGGCCCATTAGTCTTACTCCTCATGATTAGCAGTTGGGACGTATAATCCCATCTTACTAATAGACTGACACCCCCTGATCATGAGGACTTCTAGCCTCAGGATGTCTTGTCCCCTCCTGGGCTAAGCGATTCCTAGTGCCCCAGGAACCGTCGAGGGGTTACATCCTTGTGCACAAGTTGTCGAACCAATGCATGAATGCAACTTCTATCAAATAAAACTCTATAATATAAAATTAATGCAGCAATGAACCTTTCCATCTATTCTCTTCTTTTCGATTAGTCGAAAGAGTCAATAGCTCTTTCTCGTCTCTTTTCTCTATACGTATAAGTCGTTATCTCTTTGCAACAGTTCAAGTATTTCATACAGTTCTATCTTTGCATGCAGCAAATGATATAGAAACATCTAATAAATTTTTATTTATGCATGCAAGGCAACAGTTCTTCTATCACATGTAACTAAGCATGTAGTTATACTCTTTGATAGCATATGATATAGGGACTTGTTTAGTATTCTCTTACTCTTCTTTATTAGAATGGCAGTAGTTTATTCAATAGCAGTAACAATATAACTTTAGCATGCAGTATTTTTTATCATAATTTAGCATGCCAAGGGTTCTTCTTTCTTTTATACAAGCAGACAAGTTCTCTTATTTAAGCATACAAGGTCATGTTCTATCATTCTTCTTTATGAACATTATTCTTCTTAGTAACAACATACAATTATTCATATGGACTCTTTATTAAGCGTAAAAGGATTAAAAAGTAAAGTTTTGCCCACTCACCAAGATCAATCATCTTCTATACCAATAAGGGAGTTCTTCGTTAAGGCTTCTCTCGAGCCAGCATACCAATATCTCGTCCTATATAGTGTAATCGCAGAGCTGAGTACTACATAATTACACACCAATAAAAGTTTTATCCTCGAAACATAAGGAGAAACCTATGATATCCATTACTATAACCTACACCTGGATATTAGGGCACGAGCTCGTGAGCAACGTTCAGCCTACGCCGCAATATTGACGGTAAAATGCTGTCTAGGTTAACAATACTATCTATCAATCTTACACAATAATATATATAACATGTCAATGATATCTCAACTCCAAAAGGAGAATAATATAATAATAATGTATAAATACTCAACCAAAATAATCTATACGAAAGAAGATGGCACGATATGATATAAAGCAAAAGAAGTCACAAGTCACAATCTAGATAGTCTACAATATCAACATCAATTCTAATTAAATTTAATAATACCAACATAAGTCTAGGAGTAATATAATAACAATATCTCAATAGTCTAAAGGCTGGAGACAAATCCAGTATCGAAATGCTAAGTAAATATAACTTAAAAAATTGGTGACACCGGCTGACCTCCTGGTAATCACTCCTGAACTATAAGGTCCATGGATAATACTTCCTCCTACAGTCCATAGTAAGTCGGACACCAATCCTCCAAATAAACTAAAAAATATTATCCAGTCAGGATGGAACGAGTACAACTCTAACAACAGTTCCAATTAACTGATAAAAACTATAAAATAGTAAGTAGTAATGAATCAAGGTAAAAAATAGAGTAAGCAGATAAATAAAGAAACAATAAAAAGTAAATAAGGAGAACAGATAAGTATGGTAGTAAAGACAGACATATATGTAAAATTCAATAAACTTGTCATGTAAGTATATAACCAGCAGGTATAGAGTTAAACCAGAAATACTGTACCTAATCTATGTGTTTTATAATACCAAGTTGACATATAAACGGCTAGGGGATAAAATTTGGCAAACCACATATGTCGTGTGTGGCTTCTATCATTCCAGTCAGACCATGGGATATAAATTGGGTATGTTCACACGTCTCCTAGGTATTTCTCTGCCCGACTAGTACCCATGGATCCAGGTCCTAACACGAAGAATCTCAATAGTCCAGAATAGATCATTAGGCCCAAAAATATATTTGTCTAGTAATATATTAGTCCAGAAAGCCAATTGGCCTGAAACTATGTACCTAATGACAATGAATCCATATAATACCAATCGTTGTATCTAGTGTGTCAGAAATCAGGTAAAACAATACTATAAAACATGAATCATTATAAATATCAAATAAAAAAAACTATCAGAGAATGTACTCGCATGTGGTCCAGAGTAATGAATGTCAAACTGTGTCTATATCGGGGCCTTAAAGGCCAAAATACGAATTATCATATCAAATATATGTTTGGAATTAAAAACATGCTAAAGTAGCTCAATCAAGGTTGTTTGAGTCAAACTAGATCAACTAACTAATTTGGGTTTCAAGTTATCCATTTGGTTGGCCTACGTAGATATACTAGTCAACTCTAGGTTTTCTAAGTCGATACCTTTCTAAACTAGGTTTCTAGGCTATACTAGCTAATACCTTACTATTATTAGACTGTACTTGATAATATCAAGCTATACTAGCTAATATTAAATTACACTAGCTAATTATAGACTAGCTACTATATTATACTATGTATCATATATTCACCATAGACTATATATATTACTGTAATATAGCACCCCAACCTACACTATTACCTTACCAATACCTTATAATATAAAACCAATACTGCAATATTATACTAATACCTTGGTGTCTTAAACTTGACACACCCAAGCTATACCTGGCAATAACCTTAACTAATTACCTTGACCTATACTCTAGCACTATACTATGACTTGGTACCCACAAAGATGCCTACACTCTTAGTATCACTCCATATGTGACCATTTGTAACCATAGTTCTAAGGCAGGTGTCAGAATATGGTTAGTAGTTCGTATCCTAGAGTATTAAGTGCATGTGTCTAGCATAGTTGTAGAGTTAGTGTCAGTGTACCAAGAGTACCTAGATAGTGCAAGAGTCCAAGATGTATCAGGATGGTGAGTAATAAGTGATGGGTGTAGTGTATTAGGTTAGTATCAGTAAGTATTATTGTGTGTGATAGTATTAGCTGAGTGTATCAATATAATATTAAGGAAGGATATATATGGGAGTATTATGGAGAGTAGGAGTGCAGGTGTTCCATGCAGTGAGAATAGAGGGGTCCAGCTACGCCACATGTGGCATAACAAATTATCCCACACCAGCAGAGGGAGACACCACAACAGGGCATGGCTTTTGTGATGACTGTCGAGGGGACCGATACTACAAGTGTTGGGTTAGCAGGTTATGTTCCTTTCCTTTCATATTCCAATTATTGATTTGTTTGATTTTTAGTACCTTATAGTTTGCACCAGTGATTTTATGCTAGCATATAGTTAGTAGTGACCCTTGATAGGGACTGCTAGAATCATGACTAGTAGGAATAAAACCTTGCCTGATTTAGTAATTTTTTTTCTATTAGAATTGTATGTTTATATGATTTTAGATAGACTTCCTTTAGATCATGACTAGATGGGGGTTTTGACCTAGAGTAGAGTGCACCTATCTTTAAATTTTGAGGACAGGATTTTTCTAAGGAGAGTAGGATTTGTAACCACCACTTTCCACTCTAGGGATATTTTGGTAATTTGGCATGATAATTTTTTTTGTAGATAGTATGGAATTTATTTAGTATTGCTTAGAAATATTTAGTGTTAGTACTATTGTTAGCTAATTAGAATATTATTATCGTCAGTTAATGACTATGGTTAATTAGAATTATTACTTAGTTTTCATGACTAGAATATTATATGTTGGTTGGTTAGATATCATCCATAATTAAATTATTCCATTCATGTAGGTTTAGAAATCAATTAGAGGAGAATGACAAACTTGTAAATAAATCAACCCTATTATGTCAAAACTCTTTCCCTAAGCCTTCTTTATTTTATTTTATTTCATTCTTCCACTACTTCTTCTTCTTCCCACCTCATCTTCTCTACCTCCTAAAGAGCACCAAACCCTAATATCCCAATTCACACCAAATTTGAAAATTCTACCATTACCATATCTTTCTACCTTCAAAACTTCTTCAATGGAGACCTAGTGCTTGGAGTTCAAGGAGAAAGTCAAGGAGAAGCATTATCAAGATGATTGGTGCTACTTCTTCTTCCATCCTTACCCAAATTTGTGAAGATACATTGGGATCCAACTCCTAATAGGTAAATACCTATTTTTCCATAATTTTTATGATAGAAACCAAAATGGAGCCAATATGAACCCTCCCATAAGTGAAAATAATCTTCTAATGGTAGATCTATGTGTTAGAGGGCTCAAAGCCACTAGATCTAGGCTTTTGAATGTTGTATTAGTGTTTTCTAGGGTTTACATATGGTAGAACTATGAATTTTGCTCACCAAGTGTTTGTAGAATTGTCTCAATAGGATTATTGTGTCCAATTTGTGGTATACTTGTGTCTTTGTGTCCAAAATTGGATACGTAAAGATCGTGTCATGGTACTCCATGATACGCATGGCTAGATTTGGTAATTAGGATGTATTGGTGTCTATTTATTGTCAAATGCATATAAGTGTTATTAGATCTATCTATTTTATAGGTTCATAACAAATTACTATATATTTTCCATTAAGAAAATTATAGATTAGTAATTGCATTTATGGTTGTTGTATCATAGGTCTTGGTGTCAATAGAATGTGATATCATAAGTATATTTGGTGTGTGTAAGTATGATACATTAGTGCTATATAGTGGTTTATGTTGTGTATAGGTTTTTGGTGAGTGAAGGAGGTATGGTGTACCAATGTGAGGTGTTTAGTATGATAATTAGTATGTGCTAGTGGGAGGATAATACTAGGGATGCTAGGGTGTGGCACGGAAGGGGTGTGGAGAAGTAGTAGCAGTAGGGCTACATGTAAACACCCGGATTTAAAAAAAATTTAAATATGAATTTTTGAGATTTTTTTATGATTTTTAATTATTTAAAATAAATATTTTTCAAAGGATTAATATTTTTAGGAAATAAATTAAATAATAAAATATTATAAAATTATATTTTAGATATTGTAATTTTTTACAATTTATTGGGCTCAAAAACTATTTTTAAATAGCTAAAAATATTATTTTTAAATAAACCAAAATAAACCAGACTGAACCAGACTTAAACCCAACTTAACAGAACCAACCCTAATGGGTCGGATCTGAACCCGACCTGAACCCATAACCCGACCCGTACCCATTTCTACAGTAACTATAGAATTTGAAATCTCCCCCGACCCGTCGACTCCCCGTCGCCGCAACCCGCCGGCCATTCACCCGCCGCCGTGACCCCTCGGTTCGACTTCCCTCTGCCGGCCGACCGTCCACCTCCCCGTAACCGCGGCCCTCTCCCCTATAAAAACCTGACCACCACCACTACCATCACCATCATCCGCCACCCCACTGGACGACTTCGGTCATCGACTCTGGCTATCGACCTCTGCGACGACGGTGATGACAACGCCGACGACCCACCGACGATCGAGCAGCCACAGTAGCCGCAACAGCCGTCGATGATGGGCCGAGTACCGCCGCCCCACCACCGTACACGCGTAGCATACCGCGGACAACCCCTGTTCCGGTGAGTTTTACTTTCTCCTCGCTTTGTCAATTTTTGAACGGCTTATTACAATGTGTTCGCTGTATGACCCTCTTGAACCCTGTACAATTAGATCGGGATATCGTATCCTGTGTCAGTAGTAAACAGCGACGCAAAAAAAGGAAATATAACCCAAATTTTTGAGTTCAGAAACTGTCCCGAAGTCCCATATTAATGGCCATTTTCTCCCAACCTGTTTAATATTTCTAAATTACACTTGAACAGTAATTTATACAATATAACCAAGTTTTAAACCCTATAATTAGTTTATTTTAATTTGCTGTAAGTTGTGTTTTATGCACGGGTAAAGTTGACTAAAAAATTGGTTTTTAAAATCCAATTTTTTTTCAAAACTGGGTGCGTCCCGCTAAACGAGACAACTTCATCGTGTATAAATTATATCGAAAGACACGTATCGTCATTACGGATGTGTAGGATTATGCAAAAGTTAATTTGGATGTGCGTGCACACCGAAATCAACGCGTATCCGTTGAAATCCCCCGTATCGGGCCTGTTCTGACACTCGTCATAATTACGTGTGTGCTTGTCGTTTTGCAACGAAACTTGTGCCATTAGATTCGTAGCGTTACCTTGGTCCCGTGACCCAAGTTTGGTTCGATTATGAGAACGTTGACGAAATCCCGTATCGTGGGCCCTACGACTTTACTTGACGGGCAAATTTTGTTCGGCTCATCAGAATCCAGTTCTGGATATTCTGTTGGGTTTGTATCATCGTTCTGGACTCGTAGGCACTAAATTTGACAAATTTGGAGAACTTTGCCTCTGGCACATTTTTCGGTGCGAAGTGGGCCACATGTGGACCCTGCTTTGACCAGAAACTGTCAATTTTGTCCTTGTGTCCAAATTGGACTTATGGGTAGTCAATCCTAGATTTTTTTATATCTTTTGAGAGTGATGGTAATGTTTGTTTCAGCATCCGGGGGCGTACCTGAATATTTTGCTGTTACCGTAGCAACTGAAGGAGTTCAAACCCCAAGCAAGTGTACCTTGCCAAACTTGCAGTAATTGCCTTAATATTATTTGCTTGATTTATTCTGTGATGTATCTGTTCAACCTAGGACCGTGAGACGTTGCTTAACATCTGAATAATATTCGGGTGTTAATGCCGTATGCGGAGTTGTGTAACGTCACTTAGAGAGTTGATATCACGATCCTCTATACTTTACGTGCTTGCTTTACCAAGTACGTCATACCATAGGACACCTGACATTATTCATGAGACATAATCTTTTCTGAGATATTCATGGTGATTCTGTATAGGATTATAGGATTCCTGACATATGACTTGCATATATAGAGATATTATTATGACTCATTGTAATAGTTAGAGGTCACGATCTTACGTGTTATGGACATGAGATATGAGATTACATTGGGTGGGGAGAGTCTTACCATACTAAAGGATGATTATGTTATATATATAGATATTCTGGGAGTGCCTTAGACTTTGAACAGAGCTTTGGCACACGTACTGGCCCATCGAGATAATACATGCTGTTATGGGTTTCCCAGAGCCTATACTAGTTCCAGCCTGAGTATGATTAATGCTCTCATTTGCATATCATATATCTAGTTATATAGTTTACCCTGTTGATATATTTTATTTACTATATTTTATTTAACTTGAGTTATTCTTGTACCTTGCTATGTCCCCTGAGGACCTGGATCCGGATTATGTCCCCAGGTATAGCAGAGGAGATCTACCCCGAGGTATACGGGACAGGAGCAGACAATGGAGCAGTACCAGCACCAGAGGACGAGGTGGTGTCAGAGGATTTCTTCTGAGTATTTTTTTATATACTCAGTCATTTTTGTTTCTAGATACTTTATTCTCTGACTCTTGGATTATTCTACTAAACTCATTATCGGGTTGTTCCCCGAATTTACTCTTTATTGAGACTTGATGTTGGTTTATATTTTATTTTTATTATTCTGACATTTGAATTATGTTTACCTACTGTGGATGAGAATAGAATTAGACTATGACATGTATCGTAGACCTTTAAAATTATTTTACAGCTTAAGTACACTCTAACGGGTCCATTAAATTGGGTTTGCCCATTGGAGTGTGTTGCTAGCTATTGCCACATGGCTAGTCCCTCGTTATTTGGGACTGGGGTGTGACATAATTTTTGTGGTGGCCTATGCAGGTCTACGACTATATTGCTTCGGTTTTAACTAAGGGACCGAGCAAGCCTGCGATAAGGATAGGATAAGTTATAGGATCTCATCCACTTGATTGATTCGTTCTTGACCTTTATATCGACTTTAAATTAATTTCTTGACTTGCATCCTGCCTTGATTCTTCTGTGCGACTCTCATAGTTTACTTTGAATGCAGAGTGATGGACCCACAAGCTGAAGACGAGACTCCCATAGGTACACCACAAGGTGTTGTGGTCACCTACGACGATGAATTGACACTAGTGGGTAGAGGTTAATCCACTCACCAAAGCAGTCAAACAGGTCAACACGCCTCAAGATTTCGGCGAGACGATATTCTACCATCGTCGCAGTTTACTCCACCAATGTCTATTTTTCCACCAGGACAGCCTATGGACGGACAACAGATGTTCCAAATATTCTACGCAATTATGCAAGCCCAACAGCAGGTTCATCAAGAGGCCCAGCAAAGCCAGGCGGAGAAGTTCTTTAACGGACTTAGCTCAGAGCTACAGAAATTAATCAGCTCCATTACAACTACTTCTTACACGGACGTCCTTGCTGCAGCCTGACCCATGGATCACGTCACCAGGAGAGAGTCCAGCCAGAAATGGCCACATGCATTAGCACCAGACCGAGCACAACAGGAAAGAGCTGCAAAGCGACCACAGATGAATCCACAACAGAGAGCATTTACACCACTAGCATTAGTCCTTCCTACTTGTCACTACTGTGGCAAGGTAGGCAATATTGAGAAGGAATGCAGATGCAAATGAGAATTATGTTTAGCTTGCGGATCCAATCAACATTCGGTAAGGGATTGCCCAGAATATCGAGATAAAGCACTGATGATTCATCGATCAGCCATACCAGCATTAGCACTAATATTCCCTACTTGTCATTATTGTGGCAAGGTAGGCCATCTCGCCAAAGAATGCCGACTCAGATTAGGTTGTGCTTGGTTTACGGATCCAGCCAACATTCAGCCAAAAATTGCACGGAGCATCAAGGAAAAACACCGATGGTTAACCGACAAGCTTTACCAACACCGGGAGGATATCAGCCGAGGCCACCCTTGGCACCACGAGTAGCACTCTTCTAGTAGGCCCAGCAATAGCAGAGGACAACACCACAAGGATGTGGATAGGCTATTGCGATGACAGTGGAGGAGACACAGACTCGAGGAATAGGAAATATTAGTAAGATTTAAGTTTTATCATAGCTATATATTCCTAGTAATGCTTTAGCACATGCCTGTTAGTTCATCCCTAGCCTAAGCCTAGCATTATGCTAGCATGAACTTGTTAGTCTAGATGTCCCTAGTACCCAAGTTTTTATAAGCCGTAGTTGATCTTCGTTCTAACCAGATTCCTTTACTCTTGAGTTAGTTATCTTTCATTGCCTAAAAAAAGTTTTTATTCCTTCCCCACGTGTTCTGCTTGAACTAATCCCTCACCCAAGTTTTTATTCCTTCCCTACGTGTTTCCTTCATTGCCAAGTAAGGTAATAGGAAGCAACGGATATAGCAATACAAAGGATGTATCAGAATTATGAGAGACCAGAGTTTAAGATGTGGGGTATCCTTGAGTTAAGGTATTAGTATTTTAGATGTGATAGTTAGTGTGTGTTTGAGTGTTGTGATATTGTAGAGGGTATCCAGTGTATGAGTGTTGGGAATTTGAGGGTTAGATAAGGTGCAAAGATGGGCTAGGGTTCAGATATAGAGTATCAGTGGCCATGGGTACATGACAATGAGTATCAGTGGTGTTGTCTTGGGTGCATATTGTATGACAATATGGGTTGGTATTGGAAAGTGGTATGTATGATAGTTGAGGGGTTGCATTTAGAGTACAGGGGACTATCGAGGAGTCCATACGTGTGAGTTGGATACACTAGGGAGTGTTACCTGTGATGCATTCAGTTAGCAGCAAGAATAGAGGCTCAGGTGTTGGCAGTGCACAGGTCTGTGCACTGCATTGTCTGGGTGCCGTGTGATTGTGGAGGATTTTTAGGAGTTGAGCAGTGTCAGATTTTAGTAGCAACAGTGAAGCAACTTCTCTAGCATGCTGTAGACTGAATGGTCGCACATCTTTCCTACACTTCATCCACATATTTCAGTTTATGTGAGGATTGTGCAGATAGGTTTTCAGTATAGATTAAGGATTGGTGTATATGTGAATCAGTGTATAGTTGTGTTATCCGTTGATGTTGGTATTAGTGTTATAATACTCAAGTGAGTATCATAGATATTTGATATTGAAGGTATGTTGTGAATTAGGAGTTGAGTTCAGGTATTGGGATTGAGTGATAGAATAATATGGTGCATTTGAGTTTATCTATTGAGGGTTAGATGAATTTTGTGTTAGTAAGAGAGTATAGTGGTTACTGGATGTATTATGGGTGTATGTGCATGTAGGTTGGTATATGGGTGAAGTATAATCAGTATATATCAGTGGTAAGTGAGTATCCTAGATATTTAGGATACCAGTAACTAGTGGTAAGTATTGGGATATAAATAAGATACTTGGGTTGGATATGTGTCAAGGTAAGGACAAGTGTTAAAGTATTATTATAGGTTAAAGTTATTCATAAGTTGGGGTTATGAGCTAAGACATCATGAGTATTAACTAAGGTATTGAGTTAGGTAGGGGTAAGGTAATACTTATATACTAAGGTAATACTAGATACTAGATAATATTAGGGTATTTATAGGTTATATATAATTACTTAGTAATATTAGCTAGTATTGTCATGACCCGCACCCGGATATTCGGGCACGAGTACGTGGTTACGCCCAGCCTACGCCGTAGCATCGGCGGTAGAACACATTTCTAACTATCTAACAGATAACAATATAATATTGTACCTGTCAATCATCTCAACTCCAAACGGAGGAACAATATGGTATCTTACAAGTATAACAAATCTCAATCATAAAGCAAACTAAGGAAGATAAAGCACGAATGGAATAACGAAGGAAAGAATAAGATAAAATCCAAAATATGAAATAATATACAAACTGTGAATCTCTACAAAAATAGTCTAATACAAGTCCAACACAAATAAACTAGACCTTCTTAGGCTCTGCAACTAAGTCCTCCTGGTCAATAGGAGTATCCTCTAAAGTTACACCGTCCTGCGGCCCATAGAATGTGGGATACTGCTCTATAAGCCAATTATCTGGAAAAATATATCCAATCAGGATTGGAGCAAAGTATATACCTCTGAAACAAGTTTCAATAACATAATCGAGCATATAAAATAGATAATAGAAATAAAATTTAAGATAACTAATAAATGAATGAATGAACAATAGGTATACAGGTAATGTACGAGAATATAGATCAACAATATGAATATCTGCAATATGATAAAATAACTGCAATATAACTAATGTACCTCAGAATACAAGTTCATTATGTGATCGGTTTGGGTGAACAAGATCAATAAGGTAAGACGATTACAAGTGTGGTATGTAATCATAATGTACACGATGAACAATGGAGCTTTGATCACATAATAAACTCCTACTATCATATCCCCAACTAATACCGATGGATCCAATCACGACATGCTACAAACATAAATATGACCACTGAACATGAGCAATGGGTGTACACAAATATAATCATACTGAACACGAGCAGTGTATGTATACCAATAAGCACACTGAATACGAGCAGTGTGTGAACATGAAATATAAATCAATACCCAATATACACGATGAAATATATGTACATGAGTACCTGCTGAATACGATAGGAGATAACATCTCCTGGCGGGATCCATGTAGTATGAGTCCGTGAAATCACTGTGTAAGAATCAAGTATACAATTCTAGAACATGCATACATACACTATTATGAATTAAAAACTATCATAGAAATGTACTCGCCTGAAGTCCTGAGCAAGGTGTGTCTCTCGATACCCAAGCTGGTGTCACACAGACCTATAAATGGTACGTTACATCAATACAAGGTTCAGGAAATAAAAATAAGTTAATTTGATACAATTCTAAGTCATAAAGCCATTTCTAAGTCAAACGGACTAATTCTAGGTTGCAAGAGTCTAACACTAAGACACTAGGTCGATACACTATGAACTAAGCTACACTAGCAAATCTACGATACAAGAAACACACAAAATACCGTATCCTAAGATACGCAAGTTTCAATATTTGAAAATAATAATTTATATAGATATACAAGTCAATAATTATAGTATCTCAACTAAATAATAAAATTAAGATACCTTGGCCTTGCACCAATGCGTATCACACTACCTATCTCGATACCCAAACCCAATACCTTGGTATCGGCCCATTACCTTGATATTACCTTAGTATCCCAAGGTAATTCAAACCTCACGAATATAGCTAATACATCTGTAACCCTCAACCAATACACTAATATATACTAAGTACTATAATATATATTAATATAATTATAGATACTAACTATAATACAATACATACATATCTATATACTAACATATAGTTAATATAACTAATTACTAACATTTATACCTACTAGCTATTAACTATCCATATATATATATATATATATATATATATATATATATATATAGTTTACCTATCTAGCTAACTATCAATCATAAACAAGTATATATATAACTAATTATCTATTTATACTAACTATTAAACTAACTATTACTAACTAGTATACTTATACAACTGATACTCTTAACTATTCTAACTATCTAATATGCTAATCAATACCTTAACTCACTGAACTAACCCTTTCCTCACTGATGAACCACTGATGCACTGAAAACTCCCTGCCTGCTGATACTGTGCTGTTGCTTACTGCTCAGTGATTGTTGCTGTTGATCTTCTTTGTTGTTGATCTCACACTTGTTGTGCACACAGAAAAACTAAAACTGTGCTGCTGCCCTGGCTTGCTACATGCCTCAGAGTTATTGCTTATTGCTAGATTTATGCTAATACTGCACTTGGCTCCCCGTGCTGAGCATACTGCTCAGTGGCTTACTGCAGTTGGCTCTCAGTTGGCTTTGTTGTGCAATAGCTATACTGCATAATGCTGCGTTCTCACTGCAGCATGTTCTTCAGTGCACGAGCTGCTCATTGGTCTCCCTTCAGTTCTACTACACAGTAGCTACAGGGTGCCCGACCCTTGCTATGAATGCTACTTGATTCATGCTCTCCCATGGTTGTGCACCTGAACTTCACTGCTGCACTGGTGCAACTGTAACTGCTTGCACCGACTGTAGTTGGTCTTCAGCTGAACTGCAATGCCTCACTATGCTGCCACTGTGCTGTGAGGTTGAAGCATGGTCTCCTCAGCCCGAGCCCTCACTCACTGACACACACTTACACAAACACAAACACAATGCACACACACAGCTCAAACACTGGCACACCTATATATATATATATATACCTACCCATATATACTCATTGAAACATACACATATACACCATACATCTAGTTATATATATATATACTCTATAGATATCCTCTATATACAATATTTTATAAAACATACTCATATACATATATATATCATATACTATATCATACATATATATATACACAAGCAAACATAGAAATGAGGACCATAAACCAAACATGCGGAGTGCACTGCACCCGTATCACACTAATTCTATGATACGCTTGCGATATTGCTCCACCACACAACCAAACATATCCCAAAGGACACGAGCAAGTCTAGAATACTAATTATGACTAATACGAACAATAATAATAACAACTATGTGTCTGTGTCAAGAATTGATATGCACAAATCCCCGTATCGGAGAAAAAACCCCCAAAATCAACCTGTATCGCCAAAGTGATGAGATACGGCCTGCACGTATGCAATTGTGGACATAAAACTAGTCAAAAACAAGCAATCACATGTCATATTGATCTATTTGACCAATTAACAAACACCACATGTGCCAATCTAGGAATTCTCCAAAAATTGACACAAAAATACACACAACTTCCACCATAGGTCTCCTATGAATCTAAAACCAAATCCTATGAGTAGCCTAAGCATGTGGGGTGATTTTTCACGGTTAAATCTCATATTTAGAACCTATTACAAGAGAAAAAACTGAAATATACCTATTGGGAGATGAATTCCCAATAAAAAATGTCCAAATATTGAATGTAGCTCCTCCTTGTAGATCTTGGCCTCCTCCTTGTAGATCCTTGCTTTCTTCTTATAGATCCTTATTTTAGTAGTCTCAATTAAGAAATAGGGAAGGAATTTGTGAAGAAATTGGTGAGAAAATGATGAGGGAATGAAGAAATTTGAAAAGGAGAAAATGTAGATCTAATTACAATGAACCAAATAAAATGACAAACACTCTCTCTCCTCCCTCTAATGGCCGACAATATACCCCTTTCTCAAATCATGTGAAATATCCAAAATACCCCTTGGGGCCTCTCATGAAGAAATTAATTAAGGGGGAAGGTTCTAGTCTAATGGTTTCACTAATTAATCTATCCTCCAAATCCATGGGCCTAATTCATGGGCTCACTCTAAACTAAACTAAAAATATAGGGTTCATGGATCTCATTAAATGGTTAGGTCCACTACACAAGTCTAAAATCATATAGTATCTAACAATAATTAAATAATTATGCATGCACAATATTTAAATACAATCAATTCTAAAAATAAAATACCTATGTCAATTACCAGAGTACCTTTGATTGAAAATGTGAGGGTGACAATCCTACCCACCTTAGAAAATTTTGTCCTCGAAATTAAGGAAGAAACTAACTACCAAAAGTAAATAATACAATGCAAGAAAGAATTATACCTCACGGATCAAACATATATGGATATCGATCACGCATTTCGGCCTCTCGCTCCCAGGTACTCTCTCCTGGCGAGTGATACCTCCACGCGACGTACACCAAAGGACTTGTCTGGTTCCTCAATACCTTTTCTCTCTGATCCAAAATCTCTTCTAGCTGCTTTGGATAGCTGGGAGTAGGGCCCACCTCTATCTCCGAGTGATCCAACACATGACTGGGATCTACCACGTACCGTCTCAGCTATGACACATGAAACACGTTGTAAATTCCCTCTAATGCAGGTGATAAGTCTATTTTGCATGCAACTGCACCGACTCTTTCAAGAATACTAAAAGGTCTGATGAATTATGGACTAAGCTTTCCGCCTCCACCGAAACGAATCATGCCACGTGTCGAAGAAATCCTGAAGAAAACCAGACCGCCAACCTAGCATGAAACACAATCTTAGCACTCTAACAAAACAAACAATCAATCACAAGCAATGCAAAACAAAAATCTATACCTCAAACTTCAAAGGTCTCCAGTGGATATCGGCCCAATGCCGCTGCCTGTCCTGCGCCATTCAAAGTCTATCCCTGATGAGCTTCACCTTCTCAGCAGCATCCATTACCATCTCTGGTCACAATAAAGATCTCTTACCAACATCAACCCATGATAATGGAGAGCAGCATCTCCGTCCATACAATGGCTCAAATAGTGACATCTCGATACTGGCTTGGTAGCTGTTGTTGTATGAAAACTTTACCAAGTACAGGTGATCCTCCCATGAGCCTCCAAGATCCAAAACACAGGTGCATAGCATGTCCTCGAGAGTCTGAATAGTCCTCTTCGACTGTCCGTTAGTCTGAGGGTGATATGTGATATTGAACTTGAGCTGAGGGCCCAAGCTAGCCTGCAAACTCCTCTAGAAGTGGGACATGAAGCGACTATCCCGATCCGAGACTATGCTTACTGGAATACCGTATAATCTGACTATCTGGCGCAAAAGTCATAAAACAAAATCCATGGTCACATGCTCCCATTTCCACTCCGGAATAGGTAAAGGCTAAATCAATCCACCTGGCCTCTGTCTCTTCGCCTTTACCTGCTGGCAAACCAAGCATCTAGATATGAAGCTAGCTACCTCCATCTTCATACCATACCACCATACATGCTTTCTCATGTCTCTATAAATCTTGTTGGCACCTAGATGCATAGAGTACTGAGATTGATGTGCCTCCTACGGAATCTTCTCGCGCAATGCTTCCCTCGGTACACACAATCTGGTACTATGCTACAATGATCCATCATCTGCGATGCTGAAGTCTTCTGCCAACCCGATCTGGACCTGTGCGCTGATGCTCCTCAGAGACTCATCCTCATACTGTACGACTCTGATCCGGTCCATCAGCTCTGACTGTACCTGAAGTCCCCACATCTGTGCTGCGACTCCAGGAACTAATACCTCAATGCCCAAACTGTCTAGATTGGCCAATAAATGTGTGTCTCTCGTCAAGTACATAGCCACATGATACCTACTTAAGGCATCCGCGACTACGTTGGCCTTCTCTGGATGGTACTACAAAAAAATATCAAAGTCTTTCATCAACTCTAACCATCGCCGCTACCTCATGTTTATCTCTGTTTGTGTAAACACATACTTCAAGCTCTTGTAGTCTATGAAGATCTCTATTCTCTCTCCATACAAGTAGTGTTTCCACAATTTAAGAGCAAAGATAACTGCTGTCAATTCCAAGTCATGGGTAGGGTAGTTCTTTTCATGCAGGCGTAATTGCCTGGAAGCATAGGCAATCACCTTCCCATTCTGCTGTAACACACAACCCAAACCCTTTCCTGATACATCACTGTAAATAGAAAATCCTCCTGCTCCTGATGGCAATGTCACTATTGGACCTGTAGTCAACCTCTTCTTTAGCTCCTCAAATGCTGACTGACAATCCTCAGTCTAGACGAACTCCACGTCCTTCCTGGTTAGTCTAGTCATCGGCTCTACAAGTCTGGAAAAGTCTCGAACAAACCTCCGATAGTAGCCTGTCAATCCAAGGAAACTCTTGATCTCTGCTATTGAACTTGGGGTAGACCACGATTCAACTGCTGAAATCTTCTTCGGATCCACTGAGATTCCATCTCCTATAATAACATGTCCGAGGAATTTAAACTTATCAAGGAAGAACTCATACTTTGATAGCTTGTCATACAGCTTCTCCTTCCTGAGGGTCTCCAGAACTATCCTCAAGTGCTGCTCGTGCTCCTCTTGTGTCTTCGAATATATCAGAATATCATCAATGAAGACTACAACAAACTAATCCAGGTACTGATGACACACCTTGTTTATCAGGTTCATGAATACTCTCGGGGCATTGGTCAACCCAAACAACATCACCAAGAACTCGAACTGCCCATAACGAGTCCTGAAAGTTGTCTTCGGGATGTCTTCCTTCTTCACTTTTACTTGGTGGTACCCTGACCTCAAGTCTATCTGTGAGAATACCTTTTCTCCGCTCAACTGGTCAAACAATTCGTCAATCCGCGACAACGAGTATTTGTTCTTAATAGTGAGGTTGTTGAGTATCCTGTAATCGATACACATATGTACGGACCCATCCTTCTTTGGTACAAAAAGTACCAGAGCACCCCATGGTGATAAACTAGAACGGATAAAGCCCTTGTCTTGTAACTCATCCACCTGCTTCTTCAACTCTACTAGTTTGCTGTTGTTCACTCTACAGACGTGCTGGGATATTAGCCCTGCGCCTGGCACCAAATCTATAGAGAATTCTATATCTCTGTCCGGTGGCAACCCCGATAACTCATCTGGAAAGACATCCATAAACTCTATAATTAACGAATGTGGCAGCTCCTGCTCTTTTACTAAAGCTCCACATAAATTACCTTCGCTTTGCCCTGCTGCTCCTCTGACGAACTTGAACTCCAGCTCTCCTGGCATCTGAAATAAAACTCTGCCTCCACGACAATCGATTATAGCGTGATGCCTACTCAACCAATCTATCCCGAGTACTATATCTAGCTCGGAAGTGGCATTACGAGTAAACATACGCTCAACTCTCGGCTTCACAAATAAACTCTCTGGTTCTTGCAAACATCACTGACCAGGATAATGTTACCCTCGGTCGTGATCTTGTAAGTCCTCGCCAACAGTTCAGACTAAAGATGATGTCTCAGAGCAAAAGATACAGATACAAAACTTTGAGAAGCACCAGAATCAAATAAAGCATGAGCTGGAAATAAATCGAGATAAACTGAACCTGAGATGACATCGCCAACCGGCTCATCCTCCTCCTCCTCGACAATCAAGGTAAAAGCTTGCCCCTGTCACTGAGCACCTCTCTGCTGCTGATGTTAAGCAAATTGCTGCTGCTGCGGTAGTAGAGGTCCTCTCTGTTGTTCTACTGGTGGCCTAATGAGTGCTCTCTGTGCCTGACCTTTGCCTGAACTGGACGAGTTGGGACTTTAGGACAAGCCCTCAAATGATGATCTCTCGATCTGCAGAACTAGTACTGACCTAGTCTTATCCTGCATGCATCCTATCTGTGTTCTTACTTCATACAGAAAGTGCAAGGAACTGCTGCCCTCTGGATCTGGTGCATCTGCTGTGCCGGCACTCTAGCTGGCCTGTGATAGTACTGCCTCTGATGCTGATAGTGCCTCTGGTGCTGCTGTTGGAAATGAGGCATCTTTACTGGACATGTATTGGTACTGGATCCTCCTGTGTCTCTCGACCTCTTAGAGCAAAGCTCTAAGTCATCCTCTGCCCGCTGCGCCTGTCTGATAATCTCTTCAAAAATGGTGGTAGGATCTCTATTTGTGTGGGATTTAGCCTCCCAGTTCAGGCCCTTTCTGAACTTCCTGGCTCTACCTCTAGGGTTCTGTCCCTTCATGAAGCGACCTAGTCGGCAATACTCTGCCACATACTCGTCCACTGTCATACCTCCCTGGACGAGGTACTGGAACTGGCTCTCTAAGGATGTCAAAGCCACGTCTTGGAAGAAATTCTTCTTGAAAACTTTTTGAATGCTTTCCAAGTGAGTCTTGGTACTACAATCCTGGGGTTTACCCTGAACCATGTCAAAGTAATATCAAATATTATGCACCCTGCTGCCTCTATCTGTAACATCTATGGAATCTACGCCAGCCACAGGTTTCGCTCGATGTCCTCGATCCAATCATCCACATAAAGGATCCCCTCTATGCCTCTGAAGTCCTTCGGGCCCATCAACTTAAAGTCCATGATGGTCCCCGACCTCGGTTGCTGAGGAATAAACTAAGGTGGTATCATTTATAGCTAGATTGTGGAAGCTCCCTCAACTGTTGCAAGTATGATCTGGTGAGCATTCTCTATGCTCTGTCGCAGGACTTCTGACTGACGCTGCTATACCTCCATCATCTGCTGAAAGAGCACGAATATCTCCGTCTGATTAACTGCAGGAGATGGGGGTAGAAGATCCTCGAAAACTGTCTGCCCTGTCCTCGGTACGGGAGGTGGAGCACCTCCGAAAGCTGCTGCAGATACGCCCACCGGGACCGGTGAAGCTGACCTCCTAAATGTTGGTGCTGGACCATCATCTGAGGGTGCTGCCCTCATGGGTGATGAAGTGACTGATCGTACTGTCATGGCACCTGAGCGCTGGAATGCATCTTCGGCAGCATCCTGAAGATAGATTTACTCATATCATAAAAGTCTAAAGTATGTCTAAACTCAGAAGGAGCTCAACATAAGACAGAGGCGATGGTTAGAGTTGATGACAGACTACGATATAGAGTTACAGTACCACCTTGGCAAGGTGAACGTAGTAGCAAATGCCTTAAGCAGGAAGCCCATAACATAATTATTAACGAATCATTGGCATTTGTTAGAGGGTCTTCAGGAGCTCGGGATAGATGTTGTATTGCGAGGCATAGATGGACAGATGGCCAGTCTAGAGGTTCAATCTACTTTGGTTGAGAGGATCAAGGCAGCCCTGCCTACCGATGCGAGGTTCCGACGACTACGAGAGAGGATAGAGGCTGGCATGCAGACGGGACTCCTGATTCATGAATACGTAACGTTGAGGTATGGAGATCACCTATACGTTCCGAGTGGCGAGCTACGCTAGGAGTTGATGGCCGAGGCTCATAGCTCGATTTATTCTATTCATCCCGGGGGTACGAAGATGTACCAAAATTTGAGACAATACTACTGGTGGCATGGGATGAAGAGGAAGATTGCGAGATTCATTGCGAGATGTTTGGTCTATCAGCAAGTCAAAGCCGAACATCAGAGGACTGCAGGACTATTGCAATTGCTTTCCATTCCCGAGTGGAAGTAGGAGCACATTACCATGGACTTCGTCACAGGATTTTCGAGGAGCCCTAGCAGGAAGGATGCAGTCTGGGTTATCGTGGACCGACTCACCAAGTCTGCACAATTTTTGCCCTTCAGAGTTGGGTAGTCCACGGAGATATTAGCTGACATGTATATGAGGCATATAGTACGAATACATAGAGTGCCTGTCAGTATTTTATCGGATCGTGATTCCAGATTCACGTCATATTTTTGGCAGAGTATGCAGGAGAGTCTAGGAACTCGCCTCAAGTTCAGTATTGAATATCATCCACAGACTGATGGCCAGTCAGAGTGCACGATTCAGATACTAGAGGATATATTGAGAGCGTGCATGATCGACTTTGGAGGATCTTGGGAGGACCATCTACACTTGGTAAAATTCTTCTACAACAACAACTACCAAGCCAGCATACATATGGCACCTTATGAGATACTGTACAACAGGAAGTGTAGGTCATCGGTATGTTGGAGTGACATGGGAGAGCATCAGATACTTGGTCCAGAGTTGGTGACACAGACAGTGGAGAAAGTAAAGCAGATTCAGGGCCACCTACGAGCAGCACAGGACAGACAGAACCATTGGACAGATGCACATCGCAGACCTTTGGAGTTTAAGAAAGGTGACCATGTATTTTTGAAGATATTGCCCACTCGTGGTACTATCAGATTTGGGGGCAGAGGCAAGCTGAGTCTGAGGTACATCGGACCTTTTGACATCTTAGAGCGAGTTGGCGAAGTGGCTTCTTGTCTTGTATTTCCTCAATCATTAGAAGGAGTGCATGACGTATTTTATGTATCGCAGTTGAGGAAATACATGGCAGACCCTAGCCACGTGCTAGATCTTTCAGAGATTACAGTCGGGCACTGTTTATCATATGCGGAGCAACCAGTGGGATACTCGATCGCAGTGAGAAGATTTTGAGGGGACTGAATATTCGACTGGTCAGAGTTGCATGAAACCATCATTCGCCAGGCGAGTCTACCTGGGAGCGCAAGGATTCTATTCAACAGTATTTTTCGTATTTATTTGAGGACCGAGGTACGAATTTACGTACTGTATTCGATTACCTGTTAACTTTTTTAAATTCTCGTGACTCTCATTCGTGTTTTACTCTTAATTTCGGGGACAAAATTCTTCTAACTTGGGAAGGATGTAAACCCTCTCGAATATTTAATATTATTTTTGGTAGACTAGATAAGGTTAGAAATTTTGGTTTAGCATCAGGATGTTTGAGGTTTAAAAATTAGGCTACGTTGACTGGTTCTTTAATTTAAACCTTTGGTGCACCCTACCGTTGCTACAATATTTGAAGCCCAATAATAGCCCTTAATTTCCAATAAATTATTACGCTCTTGACCTGACAAGCCAACCTAGTCGCTGGACTTTTCCGTCACTCACAAACACATTCCCTTGTGCTCTAATTTAATTGCACAAATTTTTAGTCCCGAAATCAATTCTATAATCCTATGTCGCATACCAATGACGTTGCCATCAATTTAGGGACGCAAACTCAACCCGTTTCACCAAACCAATTAAAGGGGCCAAGACTGACACCAAGCTAACACTGTCTATGACCTTTGTGTCACTCCTAATTGAGACCATGTGTGCCCCCATTTAATTTAAGAGCACATGACACTTTATTTAATTAAATTGGGGACACCAACTTAAACTAATCTCAACCTAACCCCAATTTAACCCAATAGCCCTTTCATGAAGCCCATGCAAAACACACAACACCACCTCACCCTACAAAATATCAAACACCACTTCCCATACCAAATCCCTTCCACTTTTCCTTCATGTGCAAATACCCAAATGTTAAGGGGATTATTAGCAAATAGGGTGCTTGGTGTCACCACCCTATTGGTTAAGGCCAATGAAGAACCCCCCACCCTTACATGGACCGGTCATGTCTCTCTCTCTCTCTCCCATTTGTTTTGAACAAATTTTTCATGATAAATCAAGGCCCTTGATTCAAAATTCTCCTTCATCACCACCACACATTCTCCTATAATAACTCCTCCTCACACTATTCCCAAAGCAGCCGGCCCTAATCCCTAGAGAAGCCTAGGAAACCCTCCCACTCTCTCTCTCCTCCTTCTTTCTTCTATAGCCGAAGCTCTGCTTCTCCTTTCCACTTTTACTTCTCCTTATCACTTCTTCTTCTCCTTCTTCACCTCTTCTTCTTCAACCACTCCGGCCATTACCTGTTCCTTCTCCGGCCAAGCTTCACTACACCTCCTCCCGCAACCGGCCTCCACCCGCAATAACTCCGAGAATATTGCTGCTGCCTTCACCCGCAACAGCACCGCCACCCGCTGCAACCCACAGCAGCCCCGGCTACCATCACCGCCACCTTCACCATCATGTCCACCTCATACCACTACTACCACCACCTCCACGGCCAGCACCACCACTCCCATCACCTCCTACACTTTCATCCGCTATCATTATCACCTCCCTCGCAACACCACCTCCACGGCCAGCGCCACCACGACGACCACTTCCAACACCACCACCTCCACGACCAGCTTTACCACCCCCACGACCACCACCACCAGCCACACCTCCTTCACGTAGTTGAGCTACACCTTCTTCACACAGCCGAGCACCCCCACCACCTCGGTCGACACGCACGCCACCCCTGCGGTCGATGCCATCCCTGACCGTGGCCGCAGCATCGCCGATGCCACCACCCACAACCACTAGGGTAACTCCTCACCCTTCTCATTTTTAGTGTAGTTATGCTGTTATGCTAAGAGACCCTAGTTAGGGTTAGGGTTTATGAATACTTCACGTACGTTTATGGTGGATATTGAGGAGTAGATATATAAATGTGAAATGGTGTTGTAATAATATAATAACGGTTATTTATTGAGAGCTTGATAATTAATAACAAATTTATTTGAGAATGAATAAATTGAATGTATATAATAACGTCTGTGAATACAATGATGGTATGGTTGAGAATGAGCATAGCTTGAATGACTGAAATTATCGTAATAAATATTAGGGGATTAGAGATTTGGTTTGATGATGTTATACTGATTGTTGATCGTATTTGATGCAATATTCCTTTAGTCAACTTGGGTCAACCCACTAGTTAGTGTCTATGTGAACTATATGTAACTAAGACTGAAGCCTATGCTAGATGTGTGTTACCTCTTATTTTAGAATAGCATCATGATAGTTTATTGATTAATCTTATATATCGTCTCTAGGAACTTCGGGATCTGCGGACTTGGACGTTGTGTCGGAGCCCCACCTTCAGCATCCGGATCCAGGCTAGTGTACCTTGCAATCCTATATCTCAATTTCCAAATTTTATTTATTTATTCTATGCATTGTGTGCACTTTGGATCAGAATCTTTACTTAGCGTCCGGGTCATAATCGGATACAGAAGTTCGTTGGTAACGTCTGGTAACGATTGATAGATGTTCGCGACACCTTGATCTACCTACTTGGTTACGTCAGAACCCTAGGACACATTCAGATACCGTCATTATGCCAGACTTCCTATATCCTGATACTGTCATCATGACCAGAATCTGGGATGAATTTAGGGTCGTGATTGTTAATAGTTACTTCGGTATGACGAGACTGTTAGATAGAGGTTCAGGTTCAGCGAACACTCGTTGACCGCTTTGGGAGGGGAAGATAGTTACTAGACGTTTGGGCTACTCTGCACGTATTATAGATATGTATATGTTCCTATTTATGTAGTGTTCATGTATCCGGAGTTGTAGTATCACCCGTGTGACTCTGTGCTCGGAGCTACGGTACGCCCCGTGTATCTCTGTGCTCGGAGCTACGGTTTTATATTTGGACAGCCCACGCGTCGAATATTATCTTCAAAGTTGTGTCTCACTTAGGTGGTTATGCTAGATTACACCGGAGTTGCACTTGTTTCTTTTTGTTATACTATGGCATACTATTTTTGTATCTTGTTACGTCCTTCTCAGGACCTGGTTCCCTTACATGCTTAGGCGAGGAGGACTACCCGAAGAAGTATGGACCGGGTGTATATCCAGGAGCAGGACCTATTGCAGAGGACGAGATCCTTCCCGAGGACTACGTTTGATCTCTAGTAGTGACTTCACCCTGGGACAGTATTACTATATAGCATTCAGATACCGTCCCTAGTTATCTTACTGCTTCCCTTCATTTTAGTATTTGTATTAGCGGGTTTGTTCCCATGTGACTCTACTCGCATTTGTATTATGATACTTTTCCTGTCTTATTTCCCTTCTGCACATTAGTAGATATAATTTTGTCTATGTGCTCCATATTTTAGTTGTCTGTGGATGAGATTTAGTTTCATTGTCTATGTGTTTTATGTTGGGTTTTATTATTGTACTTTATAGCTTAGGTGCACTCCGTCGGGTCCATTAGATTGTGATGCCCGTCGAAGTGTACCCACTGGCCATTGCCACGTGGCTCATTTTCTTATATTTGGAACTGGGGCGTGACATAGTTTTTGTGGTGGCCAATGCAGGTCCGATTTAAATCGTCTTGGTTACCTGACTGTGCCAAGCGAGCTTGCAAATTAGGAATAAATTTTAGAAATCTCATCTACATGCTTGAGTCCTTCACATGACACCTCTATTTCAATTTTTTTTTGCCAATTTGCATCTTGTTTAATTCCTCAACGCTGATCTTAAATATGACTTCTTTTCAGAGTTATGAATCTCTGTATCTGACGTGTCGCGCAGCCGGGAGATGTCCCCCATGACACAGGGTCATCTGGGGAACCAGAACTGGGGCATGTTCTTCTGTTGACCCCAGCTCCCCAAGGACAATCATCTAGGCAGCCAGCGGTGCCTTCAGACGGGGACCAGACTCCGCATCAGGCAGGTCATGAGGACCAGAGGACCGCAAGACAGGAGGAGCAACAGTTGCCCCCACCACCTCTATTTTCCCCACAGATGCCATACATGCCTTTCCCAACAGGGCAACCCATGGACGGGCCACAGATATTTTAGATGGTCTACGCTATGATGCAAGCCCAGTAGCAGGTCCAGCAGCAGGCTCAACAGCAGGCCCAGCAGCGCCAGACTGAGACCTTGAGGGAGAGTATTATGACGGCCTTAGGACAGTCGTCACCACCAGCTCGCCAATCGATGATGGGGTTTATCATAGACTTTCGTCGAATGATACCACTTCGCTCACGAAAGAGCCGACGGAGGTTCATGCATGGCTCACCAGCATTCAACACCAGCTGGAGGCCACTGATCTTTTGAGGCATATATGGATATCCGCTGTCAGGATGCAGCTTAACGGCAACGCTCATTACTGGTGGCTCTTAGAGGAGGAGCATTTAGGGCCTGATCAGGTCACTTGGGAGGAGTTCTCTAGGCTCTTCTAGGAGATGTATATACCTTCCACTGCCAAAGCAAAGCTTCAGGATAGGTTCCAAAACCTCAGGCAGGGCAGTTTGACCATAAAGGAATACAATTCGGTGTTTCTCAGTTTGAGCCAATTTGTACCGTACTTAATCTCGACCGAGGAGAAGAAGGCCAAGAAGTTCTATGAAGGCCTGAGTTTTGAGATGCAGAGATTTATTGGGTCTATAGCCCCCACCTCATACTCCAAGGTTTTATTAGTAGCTCGACACCAGGATCGCATCAACAAGATAGAGGCCAGTCTGAAACGCTCATGTGCATCGTCATCATTAGATCGAGCTCCGTAGGGAGGACCTGTGAAACGTCCCCTGGTACCGCAGCAGCAGAGAGAAGTACCCATGCAGGGACCAGTGATTCCCATATGCCATTACTGCGGCAAGAGGGGACATTTATTGAGGGACTGTCGATGGAGGCTGGGAGTATGCTTGAGATGTGGGTCAGACCAGCATGCAGTCCGGGATTGCCCAGACCAGAGGGCTCCAGTACAGATGGTTCATCGACCAGCCTTGCCAGTACCGAGGCCTTATCAGCAGCCTCCCGGACCGAGACCGCCCTACGTAGGAGCTGGTGCACTACGACCACCAGCACCAGGAGGAAATCATAGGAGGCCAACCTTGGCCAAATATGTAGTTTGATTCTAGCAGGCTCGACAGCAGCAGAGGGGACCAGCACCAGGACATGGCCAGGCCTATGCGATGACCATTGAGGAGGCAGAAATAGTTGGAGAGGTGATCGCATGTACTATCTTAGTAGCTTCATTACCAGCAGTATTATTATTTGATTCTGGTGCTTCACACTCTTTCATAGTTGCTAGTTTTATGGCCACCCATAGAATAGCTACTGCACCCCTTTCGAAGATTAAGAGGATTCTTATGGAAGGTAGAATAGTACCAGTTAGCGACACTTGTAGATCTTGTTCAGTAGTTGTTTGCGGGCGAGAGATGCGTGCCCGATTTCTGGTCTTCTCTATGCCGGACTATGACATTGTCCTAGGCATGGATTGGTTAAGACAATACCATGCAATGCTAGATTGCCGATGTGGTTGTGTTATATTTAGACCACCAGATCACCCTGAGTTTGAGTTTCTTCGGAGAGCCCGAGAGCATGGTATCCAACCTACCTTAGCGACACACATTACAAAAGGTGAACCGGTGTACCCTCACTTTATATCAGAGTTTAAGGACGTATTTACAGAGGATCTTCAAGGCCTGCCACTTGACAGAAAGATAGAGTTCACTATAGAGTTGACTCCCGGAGCTGAGCCAGTTACTTCCCCCGTCTACAGACTAGCACCGAAAGAGTTGGTTGAGTTGAAGGTCCAAGTAGATGATCTCTTAGATAAGGGTTTCATTCGGGCTAGTAATTCTCCATAGGGAGCACCCATCTTATTTGTGCCGAAGAAGAACGGGATGGTATGTTTGTGTATCGATTATAGGGGATTAAATGGTGTAACGATAAAGAACAAGTACCCTTTGCCACGCATCAATGATTTATTTGATTATCTAAATGGCGCAAGTGTATTCTCGAAGATCGATCTCAGATCCGGCTATCATCAGAACAAGGTACGAAGGGAGGGCATTACAAAGACAGCTTTTCGGACGAAGTACGGGCACTATGAGTTTCTAGTCATACTGTTTGGTTTAACCAACACGACAGCAATATTTATGAGCTTGATGAACAAGGTTTTCTACTAGTACTTGGATAAGTTCGTGGTCGTGTTTATCGACAACATCTTGGTATATTCCAAGTGCTAGGAGGAGCACGAGGGGCATCTCAGAATTGTGTTGGAGATGCTGAGGCAGGAGAGGTTGTATGCCAAGATCAGCAAATGTGAGTTCTGCTTGGATAAAGAACCATTCTTGGGATACATAATCACTGGAGATAGACTATCATTTGACCCAGAGAAGATTGCTGCAGTGGAGACGTGGCCTACCCCTACATCAGTTACGAAGATTAGGAGTTTTTTGGGATTTGTCGGATATTATCGGAAGTTTGTGGAAAACTTTTCGAGGATCGCTACGTTTATGACGCGGCTGACACATAAAGACGAGGAGTTTATCTGGACTGAGGAGTGTTGGACGACTTTCGATGAGCTGAAGAAGCATCTGACGTCAGCACTAATTTTGACACTTCCTTCGGGATTAGGAGGATTTGTGGTGTATAGCAATGCGTCTGGGAATAGATTAGGATGTGTACTGATGCAGCACGGTAAGGTGATAGTCTACACATCGAGACAGCTGAGGGTTCATGAGAAGAACTATTCGACACATGATCTAGAGCTAGCTACAGTGATTTTTGCACTAAAGCTATGATGGCACTACCATTTTGCAGAGCGGGTTGAGATTTACACGGATCACAAAAGTCTGAAGTATGTATACACTCAGAAGGAGCTCAACATGATACAGAGGTGATGGTTAGAGTTGATGACATACTACGATATAGAGTTGTAGTACCACCCTGGCAAGGCAAATATAGTAGCAGATGCCTTAAGCAGAAAGCCCATGGCTACTTTTTGATGACTCAACGATATTTGTTAGAGGATCTTCAGAAGCTCGGGATGGATGTTATATTGCCAGGCAAGGTTGGACAGATGGCCAGTCTAGAGATTCAGTCTACTTTGGTTGAGAGGATCAAGGCAGCACTGCCTACCGATGCGAGGTTCCGACGACTGCGAGAGAAGGCAGTGGCCGGCATGCAGACGGGACTCTGGATTCATGAAGATGGAACATTAAGGTGTGAAGATCGCCTATACGTTTCGAGTGGCGAGCTATGCCCGGAGTCAATGACCGAGGCTCATAGCTCGATTTATTCTATTCATCCCGGGGGTACAAAGATGTACCGAGATTTGAGACAACACTACTGGTGGCATAGGATAAAGAGGAAGATTATGAGATTCGTGGCAAGATATTTGATCTGTCAGCAAGTCAAGGCCGAACATCAAAGGACTACAGGACTATTTCTACAGTTTTCTATTTTCGAGTAAAAGTGGGAGCACATTACCATGGACTTTGTTACGGGATTTCCGAGGAGCCCTAGCGGAAAGGATGCAGTCGGGGTTGTCGTAGACCGACTCACCAAGTATGCACATTTATTGCCCTTCAGAGTTGGGCGGTCCACGAAGATATTAGCTGACATGTATATGAGGTATATAGTACGACTATATGGAGTGCCTGTCAGCATTGTATCGGATCGTGATTCCAGATTTACGTCATATTTTTGGCGGAGTATGCAGGAGAGTCTAGGAACTCGCCTCAAGTTCAGCACTGCATATTATCCATAGACTGATGGCCAGTCAAAGCACACGATTCATATACTAGAGGATATGTTGAGAGTGTGCAAAATCGACTTTGGAGGATCTTGGGAGGACTATCTACACTTTGTGGAATTCTCCTACAACAACAGCTACCAAGCCAGCATACAGATGGTACCTTCTGAGGCACTGTATGACAGAAAGTGTAGGTCACAGGTATATTTAAGTGACGTGGGAGAGCGTCAGATACTTGGTCCAGAGTTGGTGACACAGACAGTGGAGAAAGTAAAGCAGATTCAGGGCCACCTGCGCGCAGCACAGGACAGACAGAAGCATTGGGCAGATGTGTACTGCAGACCTTTGGAGTTCAAGAAAGGTGACCATATATTTTTGAAGATATCACCCACTCATAGTACCATTAGATTTAGGGGCATTGGCAAGCTGAGTCCGAGTTACATCAAACCTTTTGATATCTTAGGGCGTGTTGGCGAAGTGGCTTATCATCTTGCATTGCCTCCATAATTAGAAAGAGTGCATGATATATTTTATGTATCACAGTTGAGGAGATACGTGGCAGACCCTAGCCACGTGCTAGATCATTCATAGATTACAGACTGGCCAAGTTTATCATATGCGGAGCAACCAGTCGGAATACTTGATCGCAGTGAGAAGATTTTGAGGGGACTAACTATTCGACTGGTCAGGTTGAATGGAAGCATCATTCGCTAGGCGAGTCTACTTGGGAGCGCGAGGATTCCATTCGACCGCGTTTCCCGTATTTATTTGAGGACCGATGTACGAATTTACGTACTGTATTCGATTACCTGTTAACTTTTTTAAATTCTCATGACTCTCATTCGTATTTTACTTTTATTTTCGGGGACAAAATTCTTCTAAGTTGGGAAGAATGTAAACCCTTCGAATATTTAATATTATTTTTGGTAGACTAGATAGGGTTATAAATTTTGGTTTAACATCAGGGTGTTTGAGGTTTAGAAATTAGGCTACGTTGACTGATTCTTTAATTTAACCCTTGGTGCACCCTACCGTTGCTACAATAATAGCCTTTAATTTTCAACAAATTATTGCACTCTTGACCTGACAAGCCAACCTAGGCGCTAGACTTTTTTGTCACTCACAAACACACTCCCTTGTGCTCTAACTTAATTGCACAACTTTTAAGTCCCAAAATCAATTCTTTAATCCTATGTCGCGTACCTATGTCGTTGCCATCAATTTAGGGACACAAACTCAACCCTTTTCGTCGAACCAATTAAAGGGGCCAAGACTGACACCAAGTCTATACCGTTCATGACCTTTGTGTCACTCCTAATTAAGACCCTATGTGCCTTCATTTAATTTAAGAGCACATGACACTTTATTTAATTAAATTTGGGACACCAACTTAAACTAATCCCAACCTAACCCCAATTTAACCCAATACCCCTTTCATGAAGCCCATGTAAAATACACAACACTCCCTTACCCTAAAAAATATCAAACACCACTTCCCACACCAAATTTCTACCACTTTTCCTTCATGTGCAAATATCCAAATGTTAAGGGGCTTATTAGCAAATAGGGTGCTAGGTGTCACCACCCTATTTGTTAAGCCAATGAAGAACCCCCCACCCTCACATGGACTGGTCATGTCTCCCTCTCTCTCCCTATTTGTTTTGAATAATTTCTTCATGACGAATCAAAGCCCATGATTCAAAATGCTCCTTCATCACCACGACACATTCTCCTATAATAACTCCTCCTCACACCATTCCCATAGCAGTCGGCCCTAATCCCTGGAGAAGCCTAGGAAACCCCCCTCTCTCTCTCTCTCTCTCTCTCTCTCCTCCCTCTTTCTTCGACAGCCGAAGCTCTCCTTCTCCTTCCCACTTCTCCTTCTTATTCCCACTTCTTCTTCTCCTTCTTCACTTCTTCTTCTTCAACCACTCCGGCCATTACCTATTCCTTCTCTGGCTAAGCTTCACTACACGTCCACCCGCAACCACTCCAGCCACATTGCTGCTGCCTTCACCCGCAGAATCACCGCCACCCGCTGCCACCCACAATCGGCCTCCACCCGCAACCACTCTGGCCACATTGCAGATGCCTTCACCCGCAGCAGCACCGTCACCTGCTGCCACCCGCAGGAGCACCGGCCGCCATCACCGCCACCTTCACCACCACGTCCACCTCGCACCACCACTACCACCACCTCCATGGCCAGCACCACCGCGCCCATCACCTACTACACTTCCACCCGCTATCATTATCACCCCCTTCGCACTACCACCTCCACGGCCAGCACCACCACGACCACTATCACTACCACATTTTCTAGAAAACAGTATTTTAATAATTTTATAATTAATTAAATATAATGCTTGATAAATAATTATTTGTTGTATTATTTAATTATTGTTAGATGTTATTTATTTATTTTGGACTTGTGTTAGTGGACCTAACTAGTTTAGTTTAGACTCATGGACCAACAAGTATTAATTGTTAGATTTGAGCCCATTTGGAAAGCCTATTGATTAGGAGGATGATTAAAATTAATTAGACCATTGGACTAGAAGCTTTCCACCTTAATTATTTATTCATGAGAGGCCCCAAAAGGTATAATGGACATTACATAGTGACTTGAGGAGGGGAAAAAGGGGGGCCGACATATTAAAGAGGGGGGAATTGGTTTCTCTCTCCTCTTTTGATTTGAAAACTAGATCTAGAATTTTCCTAAACTAAATTTCTTCATTCCCACTTCATTTCCCTACCAAATGTTATCCCAATTCCTTCCTAAATAACCATTGGAGATAAGTAGAGAATAATCTAGAAGGAGGAAGCAAGGATCTACAAAGAGGAGCAAGGATATACAAGTTGGAGGTCAATTTTATCAAATTTGGAGGTTACATTAGGATTCCATCTCCCAATATGTACAATTCAGTTTTCCCCTTATTTAGGTTCTAAATATGATATTTAACCATGATAAATCAAGCCATACGCATAGGATACCCATAGGATTTGGTTTTGTGTTTATAGGAGGCCTACTGAGAAAGTTATGGTACTTTTTGTGTCAATTTTAAGGGAATTCCGAGATTGACAATTGATGTGTGCGTCAATTGGTCTTATAGATCAATTTGGCATGTGTTTGTGTGTTTGGGGCTAGTATCGTGACCACAATTGGGTACGTGTAGGTCATATCCCAATAATTTGGTGATACGTGTTGATTTAGGAGTTTTTTCTCTGATACGGGACTTTGAGCATATTATATTTTAACACGGACACGTAAAATTGTATTTGACTCTTCGTATTGTTCATAAATAATATTTTAGACTTTCTTGTGTCCTTCGGGGTACGTTTAGATGTGTGGTTGACTTGTGTCGCAAGCATATCCTAGATCTAGTGGGATACGGGGTGATACGATCCATGTGTTTGTACAATTTAATTGTAGATCTATTTCTCTTGTATTCTTATTCATGGTGATATGCAATTATATATATATATATATATATATATATATATATATATATATATATATATATATATATATTGTGATGTATATATTTTGTATTAAATATCATAGATCTATGTATCTATTATATATATGTATTGTATATTTATGTAGTTATTATTCTACATATGTAAGATCTACTAACTATTGTAGTATATATATATATATATATATAGTTGTTATGTATTGTGAATATATTTATATGTTGTTATATTTATAGTTATATGATATGTATATATATTATTGTATGTTATATATTGTGTATACATATGTGTGTTGTTATACATATGTTACTATGTATGTGTATATTACTATGTAGTTATTATGTGTATATATATGTATGAGAGCTATGTGGGTGTATATATTTATTAGTTGTAGTTATATACATATTTTAGTATATATTATGTGTTATATATTATATATATATATGTATATATATATATATATTGGGTATATATATATATATAAGAGATAGATTGAGAGCAGGGAGCTTTGGTGACGGTCAGCGTCACCAAAACAGCAGCCAGCAGCAGCAGCAGCAGCAAGAGCATTAGCGACAACAGCCAACAGCAGCAGCAGCAAGAGCATTAGCAACAGCAGAGGCAGTAATAGCGACAGGCAGCGATAGCAGTTCAGCGACAGCAGCAGGAACTGTCGTAGAAAAGCAGCAGTATCAGCACCTACGACGACGGCAGCAAGAAAACCGTTGTTGTAACAGTAGTTCCCGCCAGCAACATCAGCAATTGCGACGGCAGCATCAGTTCTTTAGCGATGCTTCTGCGATTATCATTATATATATATATAATTATAGTATATTTAATATATATATATATATATATATATATATATACGTATATATGTTCCTAACTTTCTAATTATGATTTAGTATACAATATGTATAATATTTAGTTGTTAGTATATATTTACGGGTAGTTAGTATAAGTAAGGTATTGGGTATTACCTTGAGATACCAAGCTAAGTACCAAGGTATTTGGGGATACCTATGGTATTGGGTTTGGGTATCAAGTTTATGATTTAGTGTTGTGATACCAAGTTGGTTCAAAACCAAGGCATCTATTTAATGTTTGTAATTAGGATTTCTATAATTAATAATTGTTTGATATTTATATGTAATATTTTACCTATTGATTTACGTATCCAGAGATACGGTATCCTAGTATCATAAGATGTAGTTTCTATGACCTAGACTTTAGTATTTGAACCTGTCACGACCCGCACCCGGTTTAGGGGCACGAGTGCGTGGGTACGTCCAGCCTACGCCGCAGCATCGGCGGTAGAACGCTGTCAAGGTCTTGATACTATCTAGCTAATGTCACGCAAGCATCCAATCTCCATTAGGAGGCACGGATGACACAAATAAGATGAACACATACTCAATCACAGGATTACAGTACGATAAGATTTCGAATAATAAAACTAAAATTGAACACAACATAAGTCCACAAGAAATAACTTAACTTAACAATATCCAAGAATCATCAAATGCCGGAGACAAATCCGGTGCCAAATAGACTGTTAAAAGAACTAACTAAAAATAGTAATTTCCAGCTAGACCTCCTGGAATCACAACTACTATCAAGTCTGCAGCTACTCACCATAAGTGTCGGACAGCGGTCCTCTAAGGCATAGTCTGGAAAAATATTTCCAGTCAGGAAGGAGCAAAGCACAATCTCAAATAACAGTTCCATTAATTGATAATGTCTATAATACAATAAAACATGTCATGCTAGCTACTGAGAAGACAGTGAAATAATTGAAATGGCAATTTAAGAGAGACAGGTAATATAAAGAGACAGGCAATATGATACAGTCAGTGCATGTATGGAAATAAAAAGAACAAGGACAGTATCATATACGGGTGATGTAGTATATGATTTTAAAATAGGGAACTGCAATCTATTCTAAGTGTTTGAAATTGTAGTTTCGAAATGTGATCGGCTTGGGACTTGTACGATTGCTACAGTCTGGCTAATCATACGTGGGGGTATGATTAACACCAATAATATAAACTTGTACGATAGGTATTTGATCATATTTCTCACTAGCAATTTCCTCGCCCCCAACTAGTACTGTGGATCCAATCATGACACGTCACGATACACGAGCAAGTCAAGTCTATCATGTACAATGTTTAATATCAATGTCTAATTATCAATGTCTAATTATCAATGTCCAATGTCAATGTCAATGTCAATGTCGTGTATAATGTCAATACGATAATCAAGGTAACATCTCATGACTGCAGATCTAAGCTATACTAGTCCGTGTAGCACAGTGTCAAAGATTCAGTTGTAACATTTCAAGATCATTGAACTTATAGCAATTATCAAAAATTGGAAATTATCAGAGAATGTACTTGCCTCGGTCCTTAGCTGGTATTTATGGATGTCCTGTTCCAGAGTATCCCCTGGGTAACCCAACAGTCCTATAAACATAACACAATATGACATTTGTATCAGAAGCTATCCTAACACACAATAGAAATACACTGGCCTTAGGGCTGCGCTAGGTACGGTAGGGGTCATCTACTAGATAGGCCAACTATATCTTAATATCCCTTAATTATAATAATAGATATAAGTAAAATATATATATACTTTAAATAAAACTAATACCTGTATGTACATACAACCATATCTCCAATTAAATACAACTACAAAGTATACATGTATATATTATAAAAACGTACTAAGGGTTTATACAAAAATATACCTACACATATATATCTATGTCAATTGAACAATAAAGATCTATATATATACACCAAAAATAGTACGTATACTATTATTTTTATATACTAATTTATACCAATTAAATTATACAATACTATATACAGATGAATATACCAATTAAATATATATTGAAAATATGCTATGTATATATATATTTAAAATACATATAGTAGCACACGTATTTATATATATCAATCATATATATATATAAATATATTAAATGTATGTACAAAATATACATTTGAAATTATATCAAGTATATATATATATACAAAATATATATATATATATACCAACTTAATTATAGAATTTATTTAAATATATACTATACTTATACAATTGATTTCTAATAATTAAATAATATACAATTTACATATTTATACATTTTTACCAAAAATAATACATATACCAAATACGTGGTATATACATTTGCCTTAATTAAATACATACTTAATTATATAATTTAATAAAAATAATTGATATACTTATTTATATGTTAATATTTATTTAAAAATAATACTTGTACATATTGCATTCATATACTAATGTATATAGGTATACTATACATATTAAATAAATAGTTATTAAACATATATATATACTAATTATATACAATTATATATACTAGCTTATACAAATTATATATATACCAATATTATATATACTATTAAATTAAATACATATTTATACCAGTTAAATTTAATACATACCATACCTTATATTTATTATACAAATTAATTACACTAATTAACATGTATGTATATATATATATATACATATATATACATATACTTATATATATATATATATATATATAAAGAAAGAAGGGGAAGAAGGAGACTTACAGAGGCTGGTGGCTGGCCGCCGGAAACTGTATGGGAGGATCGCCGGGTGATCAGCGGCCGCCGGAGGAACAGCTACGGGCCTCCGGAGCACAGCGGGTGGAAGAACAAGGAGGAGGAGTAGTCGGCTCCGCCGGATCGGGACTTGGCTGACCGGAGTAGTGGCCGGGTGGGAAGTTGGCCGCCGGGAAGGGAGAGAGGTGGTGGAGGTAATGGTGTTGGTGGTGAATGGTGTTGATGGTGGTGGTGGTGAATGGTGTAGAAGATGGGGGAGTTGCCGGCCGGCTGTAGGGAGGATGGGGGTGGCCGGACTGGAGGGAGAGGAGCAGCGGCGAGGGGGATGGTCGCTTGCCGGAGTGGAGATCGTGAGGGAGGACTGGGCTGCCGGAATCACAGCAGAGGGAGGAGCTCGGGCTGATGTGCACAGGTGGAGGGAGATGGGAAGCGGCTCGGCCGGAGTTGCGCTGATCGCCGGAGAGCAGTGCGGGTCGGAGGGAGTCGGGGATCCGCCGGAGACGCAGAGGGGGATGGGAGCAGCCGCCTGCTGAGGTCGGGGACTCGGCGCCGGAGGGAAGTCGTAGGGAGGATGGAGGAGTTCGATCACAGCAGCAGGTCGGCCGGGAGGAACCAGGCCGGGGTTGGGGGATTGGTCGGACCGGAGCAGCGGGATTCTTGCCGCCGGGCTGGAGGACAGCCGGGCCGGAAAACAGTGAATGGGGGGGGGGTGAACAGTGTTCCCCCCCCTTCTTCCTCCTTTAAAATTCAAAAAAATCCGATGAAGAGAGAAAGAAGAAGAAGAAAGAAGGAGAAGAAGAGAAGAAAAATAGAAGAAGAAGGGAAGAAGGAGAAGAATCCTACGTTGAGGAAGGAGGAGGCTTGAGGAATTTTTGGAGGCTTGTGAGGTGGGGGAAAACCTAGGTTTCTAGGGATTTGGGTTGAGGGTACAATATATTAAATAGGGAGAGAGAGGGTGTGATGGAGGGTTGTGATGGGTCAATTTCAAATGAATGGCTAGGATTGAACATGAGAAAATTATTCATGGGGGATGAGGGTTCTTAATTAAAATTAATAGGCTCCCTCATTGATTAAAAATAATTGGGTGTTGGCACAAAATGCCAATTTGCATTTTAACC
Source organism: Iris macrosiphon (assembly GCA_036927795.1). NCBI lineage: Eukaryota > Viridiplantae > Streptophyta > Magnoliopsida > Asparagales > Iridaceae > Iris > Iris macrosiphon. The sequence goes on from JAYESA010000003.1 coordinate 51,527,544, forward strand.
CCCTCAAATTTGGGAAATTGCACAACACATGAAATGACGAAAATGGGGTGGGCGATTCGGGGTCCGATGTTTTGTAGGGTCAGGGGGCACTGTAAGATGGTTATGGGCTGAATTTGTAGGGCACTGGAATTAATTTGGAATTTCAGAACCAGATAAAATGGTATCCTCAAATTAAATAGGAATAAATGCAAGTTGTGTTCAACAATTAATTAGGAGTACATGGAGCCAAAATCAGGTCAGGTCATCAATACCAATATTGAAGAAGACTCAGAACAGAATATTTTCCTAATTTGGGCCGCACGAAAAATAGGTCAAGATGGCCTTCAATTTTCGATTGGAACGCACAACGATACAAAATAGGGATTTTAGAATAAACGTCCGCGACGATTTTTGTGCGGCTAGAAACAATGTACAGAGAGCACAATTATGAGTTGCAAAAATAGCAGAATTGAAGGCGGGCATGTCTAGGGCAAGATGGTAAAATTTGTTGGAAGACAAAAGTCTGGATAGTGCTCCAAATATCGAAGCAAAGGCAATGCGCAAAAATATTAAATAAAATACAGTAATTAATTACACCTCCAATAAATAAATTCTAAAATAAAACAATTAACCTCAAAATTCTATAAATTCCGACAGGTGCTCAACTACTGGCTACTAGGTCTAGTCTGCTAGCTAAAATAAAATAATTAACACTGCATATAATTATATATTTAATCACACATCGCACAAAATTATTTAAATCAAATACACTATCATGCAATCAATTAATTGTAAATAACATAATATTAAATATTGAAAAAAAACCGAAAATACCCCTATTTTCGGAATGTGGTAGTGACAAGTCTACCTACCTTAAAAGAATTTCGTCCTCGAAATTTAAAATCCTCATACTAGTGTTTAAATCATACTCACTATTATTCCCTCAATAAATTCATCAACCATGAATAATCCACAAGGTCTTCCACAATTTCAAAAATCTAAAATTATTTGTATAACCTGAAAAATCTTCAAGTAAACTCAAAGTCCATCAAAATTTCCTTGAAAGTTTTTAGCTACTAATTCGATACTCAGAATTTAATATTCACTCCTCAAAAACTCAACAATATGATATTTAAGGATTCTCCAAATGTCACATCCCAATATAAAGTTCTAAAATTCATAACTTGCAATCCAATAATTTAATGATAATCTCCTTAATTTCCTCAAATTCTAATGATAACCTCAATCATATCATATCCTTCCTGGAATTAATACATCATAAATCCTGCCATGTTAAATTATTGGCCCTTTATTTAAATCAACGTTTATCCTCAAATTTTTTTTTTATCCTCGATTGTTTTATTTATTTATTTACTACCATCAAAATTAAATTCCTCAAATCATATAATCATGAACTACTCCATATTGTTATTTCACAATGAATTCTTTCAAAAATTCTATAAATATCATATCCCTAAAATCTTCAAATATAAATTAAATCCCATTCTTATCACAATATCCTTCAAAAATTTTAAGTTAATAACGAAATACAATAATTTAGTATTCAATCCTCTAATTGAAATCTAATTAATGAATATTTCTAAAATTGAATCTCATCCCAAAATTTGAATTCAACACTAATCCATTTGTGTTCTCATTCCTAGAAATTTTTTTTTCTTCACATAATATGCAACGATGTAATACTTATGAAACCTCCAATACAATATTCAAAATATACGTTCATAACTTGCAGTCCAATAAATATATCGATAGCCTTCTTAAATTCCTCAAATTCAATGATAAATTCAATCATTTCATAATCTTCTTAAAAAATAATGATTTAACAAAACTTCAATTATGCCATATTAAATTCCCAACTCTTTATTTAATTTAATATTTTTCCTCAAATTTTAGGGCACCTTGTCTCTCTTTGTCAAGTCATAACCTCTTCGTTAATCTTTACTACAGTTAAATTCTCAACAATCAAAGTCTAAGAGAATTCTACCTACAACCATTCAACATGCAACCTAAGGGAAATATGTATGATCAGGGTATCTTTTGTCATGGTATTGCAGTCTCTGTATCAGGGGTACTACTAACTACATTATAACAAGAAATCATGCATACAAGCTACGGTACTAAGGTATCAATCAATCAGAAGACAAAAGAACATGAGGAAAGAAAAGAAAGAACCTGCTAACATATTACTTGCAGTATCTTCTATCTCTAACATAGTCATAGGTCAAATAATGCATGTAAAGTCTGATACCTCTATCTCTTTAGGTACCACACTCTACTACAAGCATACTCACTGCTAGCTTCCTTACCTACTGCAATCGTTGCTACTAGTTATTCTTATCACTCAAGTGCATATCAATTGCAACACACCATACTAACAACTGCTCTCTCTCTCTAATACAATCCTAGTTGAACACCCAAGCCAGTTGACAGTGAGATCTCAATCATGCTCAAGCCAACAAGTCCTTACACATGCATCTTATCTACTTATATTATAATATATCTCTCTCTCTATAAGATTTTATCCTCAAATAAATTCCTCAAAAATAACTCCTTGAATAAAATTTAAAGTAAATGCATACACTTTCCTCAAGGTCAATTATTTAAATACTGAATGAAACTTAATCACTAAAAGACCCTTACAGACTTGTCTGTGTTCATCAAATTGAGTCTGAATTCCTCAAAAATAAAATTTTAACAACCATATTTCAACTCCTTAATTTCAAAATTTTGCAATTCATTGAAATCTTCAAAATAAGATTTTAATAACATAATATCTCAACCTCTCAAATTCTAAAATTTGAAATTTACTTTCAATCTTCAATTAAAAATTTTAAATCCCCTTCTGTAGTCCAATAGCTCTAATGTTTAATCATTTTTCACTGTCCTCATTGACAGGCACCATCAAATAGTACCATAAATCAGTCTGCAATTTACCTTGATATGAAATCCAACCCTACTAGGAAACCAAAATCCTAATTTAATACCTAATCAATAACAACAAGCAAATTCAACATCAATAAGTGAGAATGGACGGAACAAAGGAATGATTTAAATTAGAAATTTTAACAAGGAATCCTTAGAGAATAGGAGCTCAAAAGAACTGGATTTAGGACGGAAGGTATCTTTACCGCTAGTAAAGAAGCGATGGAACAAGTCCTGGAATAACAGAAAATAGATAAGTCTTGAGATGATACTTTAAGAACCAATTTAAGATACAACCTGATAATCATACACGTCTGTCAGAAATCATGACACACAGAATCCTCGCCACGCCAGTAAGCATAGATGCGATAAACGACAGGTTCCGTAACTAAGGTATGCAACCCTATAATTATGTCATCTAGAATCCTCGCCACGCCAACCGGTATGGCTGCGAGAGACCCTAAGTTTCATAACTACAGTATGTACATCCAAGTCAGGTTCCTACGTTCTCGTCACGACAGCTAATATGGCTGCGATAAACTCTAGGTTCCATAACCAAAGTAGACGTTTTACCTTTCTCACTGTCCTCATCAATATATGTCATCAGATAATATCATAAATTCTAGTCCGTAAAATTCATCTCAATATGAAATCAAAACTCCACAACGATATCAGGAATTAAAGTTAACAACTGGTCAACAAGGATCAAACTCAATATCAATAAGTGAGAACGGAAGAAAACAAGGGGAAAGGATTTAAATTGGAATTTATAATGAGATTCTCAAGGGTCATCCCAGGAATCTCTCAAATAATTTGTGATTGAGTATCCTCTCTCATCCTAGTATTCTATGTCCTATATCCTATCGCAGGCACGCAGTAGTATAACAAGGATGCCACACTACTACGACATCGCACAACTAGCGAAGTCTGACCTGCATGGGCCACCACTGAACCCAATATCTTTGTATTAGACTTATGCAACCTAGAAATAGGTAGTTGACCATAGTTTTACTATAATTGACCATAATTGACTTAGAGTTGACCTAGTTTGACTTGTTGACCTAGAAGTTGACTAGTTTAACTTATTTTTTTTCTAAAATCTTGTATTGATGTTGTATTCCATATTTAGGTCTTTGAGGCATCGTATCAGACATCTGTGAGACTATTCTTTGGACTTCAAGCGAGTACATTCTCTGATAGTTTCTCATTTATGATATCCTCTATGTTCATTGTATCTAGTGTAGATATCCATATTTTCTTGACACTATGGTTATACGGATTGGTTTATCCGAATCTCGTCATGAGATGTTATTCCTTGGTATACGGTGTATCTTATGCAAGCATTATTTCATTGATTATGTTGTACATGTACAGACACTGATTCTCGGGAAGACTAGCTACCTTCATGGGGAATCTCGTGCCATAGCGTACCGTGGTTGGATCTATTATACCAGTCGAGGGTGGGGAGTACTTTAGTGTAGATATGTGATCATACCCTCATTTTATCAAGTATTGTTCATTGAATAGTGTTAATCATATACCGTGCGTATGATTAGCCATGCCATATATATTGTATCATGTTCCCAAGCCGATCACATGTTAAAGCTAGTACTCACACAATTAGTCATTAGTATTCTTATTCATTATCATATTGTTCATTATTATATTCATTCCAGTATTTCCTTATTATATATCTCTCGTATCTATTGTACATCTTATATATTCACATCTATTTACTGTTACATAGTTTTTATCATTGATTAGAACTGCTGTTAGAGATATACTCTGCTCCTTTCCTGACTGGATATATTTTTCCCATATGACACTGAGGAGTGGTACCCTACACATTATGGACCTCAGGATGTTGTGGGCTTAGAGTTATAGACTCTGGCTCAGGAGGGACTTATCCTGACTGAGACAGATGACCCGGGACTTGTACCTTCTTAGTATTTCTTGTACTGGATTTGTCTCCAGCTTTTTGTTAGCATTCTTTCAGACTCATTGATGTATTATTTTAGACCCATGAGTTGTATGCGCATATTTCTATTCTTTATCCTATTCGTGCTCGTTTCCATCTTAGATCTGTGATTGAGTATATTGTTATTATTGGTAGTTCTTTATATTGCTAGATAGATTATCCAGACAGCGTTCTACCGCTGATTATGCGGCGTAGGCTGGGCGTTGTTTCCGACTTACATCCCTACATCGGGTGTGGGTCGTGACACGATTTTAGTGGTGGCCATGCAGGTCCAGCTTCGCACATTATGCGATATCGTGGTAGTACGATGATTTAGTTGTACTATTGCGAGTTTGCGATAGGATATAGGATGTAGGCTATAGGCTAAGAATACTCAATCACATCTAAGAAAATTCTTTTGATTCAACTATTCTTCTTTGGTATTGATACTTGATCTCTTAAACTGTCCTTTCCTTGATTATCTTACATCATGTGCCATATTGATTCCATTCCATCTTTAGCATTGTTTGATAATGGTGCTTCCTATAGTTTTGTAGCTTTACGCCTAGCCTACTCTGCAACATCGACGGTAGAATGCTGTCTGGGTCATTTTTAACTATCTAACATCTCAAAAATACAATATGGTACCTGTCAATCATCTCAACTCCAAATGGAGGAACAATATGGTATCTCACAAGTATAACTAATCGCAATCACAAAACAAACTAAGGAAGATAAAGCACGAATGGACTAGCGAAGGAAATAATAAAATACAATACATAATCTAAAATAATATACAAACTATGAATATCTACAAAAATAGTCTAATACAAGTCTAACACAAATAAACTAGACCTCCTCGGGCTCTACAACTAAGTCCTCCTAGTCAATAGGAGTATCCTCTAAAGGTACACCGTCCTAAGGTCCGTAGAATGTGGGACACTGTTCTATAAGCTAATCATCTGAAAAAATATATCCAGTCAGGATTGGAGCGAAGTAAATACCTCTGAAAGCAGTTTTAATAACATAATCGAGCATATAAAACAGATAATAGAAATGAAATACAAGATCACTAACATATGAATGAATGAACAATAGGTATACAGGTAATATACAAGAATATAGATCAACAATATGAATATCTGCAATATGATGAAATAACTGCAATCTAACTAATGTGCCTCAGAATACAAGTTTATTATATGATCGGTTTCGGTAAACATGATCAATAAGGTAAGATGATTATAAGTGTGGTATGTAATCAGAATATACACAATGAACAATAGGGCTTTGATCACATAATCAACTCCTAATCTCCCATCCCCAACTAATAACAATAGATCCAATCATGACACGCTACGAACACGAATATGACCACTGAACACGAGCAGTGGGTGTACACGAATATAATCACACTGAACACGAGCAGTATATATATACGAATAAGCATACTGAATACGAGCAATATGTGAACACGAAATATAAATCAATACACAATATACACAATAAAATACATGTACATGAGTACCCGCTGAACACGGTAGGGGATAACATCTTCTGACGGGATCCATGTAGTACGAGTCCATAAAATTACTGTGCCGAAATCAAGTATACAATTCTAGAACATGCATATATACACTAATATGAATTGAAAACTATTAGAGAAATATACTCGCCTGAATTCCTGAGCAAGGTGTTTCTCTCGATGCCCAACCTGGTGTCACACAGATCTATATATGCTACGTTGCTTCAATACAAGGCTCAGGAAATGAAAATAAGTTAAGTTGATGTAATTCTATGTCAAAAAGCCATTTCTAAGTCAAACCGGCTAATTCTAGGTTGTAAGAGTCTAACACTAAGACACTAGGTCAATACACTATGAACTAAGCTATACTAGCTAATCTACGATACAAGAAACACACAAAATACCGTATCCTATGATACACAAGTTTCAATATATAAAAATAATAATTTATATAGATATACAAGTCAATAATTATAGTATCTCAAGTAAATAATAAAATTAAGATACCTTGGCCTTGCACTAATGCGTATCATACTACCTATCTCGATACCCAAACCCAATACCTTGGTATTGACCCATTACCTTGATATTACCTTGGTATCCCAAGGTAATTCAAACCTCATGAATATAGCTAATACATATGTAACCCTCAACGAATACACTAATATATACTAAGTACTATAATATATGTAAATATAATTATAGCTACTAACTATAATACAATACATACATATCTACATACTAACATATAGTTAATATAACTAACTACTAACATATATATCTACTAGCTATTAACTATCCATATATATATATATATATATATATATATATATATATATATATATATATAACTATCAATCATAAACAAGTATATAACTAACTAACTATCTATTTATACTAACTATTAAACTAACTATTACTAACTAGTATACTAAACCAACTGATACTCTTAACTATTCTAACTATCTAAGATACTAATCAACTATACTAAACCAAATACCCAACTAAAACAATACCTTAACTCACAGAACTAACCCTTACCTTACTGATTAACCACTGATGCACTAAAAACTCCCTTCCTGCTGATACTGTGCTGTTGCTTATTGCTCAGTGGTTGTTGTTGTTGATCTTCTTTGTTGTTGATCTCTCACTTGCTGTGCATACAGAAAACCTGCAACTGTGCTGCTGCCATGGCTTGCTACGTGCCTCAGAGTTGCTGCTCATTGCTGGATTTATGCTGATACTGCACTGTGCTCCCCGTGCTGAGCATACTGCTTAGTGGCTCACTGCAGTTGGCTCTCAGTTGGCTTTGCTGTGAAATAGCTATACTGAACAATACTGGGTTCTGACTGCAGCATGTTCTTTAGTGCACGGGCTGCTTATTGGTCTCCTTTTATTTCTACTATACAGTAGCTGCAGGGTGCCATACCCTTGCTGGGAATTCTACTCGATGTATCTCAGTACAGGTGCAACTGTAACTGCTTGCACTGACTGCAGTTGGTCTTCAGCTGAACTATAATGCCTCACTATGTTGCCACTGTGCTGTGAGGTTGAAGCATGGTCTCCTCAGCCCGAGCCCTCACTCACTGACACACACTCATACACATACAAACACAATGAACACACACAGCTCACACACTGACACACCTATATATATACCTACCTATATATACTCATAGATACATACACATATACACCATACATCTAGTTATATATATAATCTATAGATATCCTCTATATACAATATCATATAAACATACTTATATACATATACATATCATATACTATATCATACATATATATATACACAAGCACACATAGAAATGAGGACCATAAACCAAACACGTGGAGTGCACCACACCCGTATCACACTTATTTTATGATACGTTTGCGATACGATTCCACCACACAACCAAATATATTCTGAAGGATACGTGCAAGTCTAGAATACTAATTATGACTAATACAAACAATAATAATAACAACTACATGTCCGTGTCAAGAATTGATATGCACAAATCCTCGTATTAGAGAAAAATCCCCAAAATTAACCCGTATCGCCAAATTGACGAGATACGATCTACATGTGTCCAATTGTGGACACGATACTAGTAAAAAACAAGTAATCATATGCCATATTGATCTATTTAACCAATTAACAAATATCACATATACCAATTTTGGAATTTCCCCAAAATTGACACAAAAACACACACACAACTACCGCCATAGGTCTCCTATGAATCTAAAACCAAATCCTATGGGTAGCCTATACATGTGGGATAATTTTTCATGGTTAAATCTTAGATTTAGAACCTATTATAAGATAAAAAATTGAAATATACCTATTTGGAGGTGGATTCCCAATAAAAAATCTCCAAATATTGAATATAGCTCTTCCTTGTAGATCTTGGCCTCCTCCTTATAGATCCTTGCTTTTTTTTGTAGATCCTTGTTATAGTAGCCTCAATTGAGAAATAGGGAAGAAATTTACGAAGAAATTGGTGAGGATATGAGGGAATGAAGAAATTTGGAAAGGGGAAAATGTAGATCTAATTATAATAAACCAAATAAAATGAGAGACACTCTCTCCTCCCTCTAATGGCCGGCCATATACCCCTTTTTCAAGTCATGTGAAATCTCTAAAACACCCCTTGGGGCCTTTTATGAAGAAATTAATTAAGGGAGAAGGTTTTAGTCTAATGGTTTCACTAATTAATCCATCCTCCTAATCCATGGGCCTAATTCATGGGCTCACTATAAACAAAACTAAAAATATTGGGTTCATGCATCTCATTAAATAGTTAGGTCCACTATACAAGTCTAAAATAATCCAGCATCTAACAATAATTAAATAATAAAATAAATAATTGATTATGCATGCATAATATTTAAATATAATTAATTCTAAAAATAAAATACCCATGTCCATTACCAAACTACCCATGATTGAAAATGTGAGGGTGACAAGTATAGCTAATACCTTCAAGGTATGGACCTAGAAACCTAGGTATAACCTAGTATCACCTACTATTAGCTAATACCTTCAGTGTGACACCAGTTCAGACGACCTTTCGTATTCCTTACTCAGGACCACAAGCGACTAAATTTTTTGATAGTTTTCTTTATTTTATATTTACATGATTCATGTTTATAGTAATGTTTTACCTTATTTTGACACACTGTGTCATGACCTGCACCTGGAATAAGGGCACGAGTAGTGAACAACGCCCAGCCTACGCCGCAGCATTGGCGGTAGAATGCTATTTGGGGCAATATAACTATCTACATATCTCACACAATATATAAAATGGTACCTATCTTGCTACTTTAACTCCAAAAGGAGGAATAATATGGTATATGATAATGGTAAACAATACTCAATAACAATATAAAACTAAAGGAGGATAAAAGCACAATATGTAATAAAAGAGAAAATAAGAGTCACAATACATCCACAAGTCCAAATCCATAAGTCTAGACATAGCCACTCCCAAAATAATATATACATGCCATGAGTCTAGAATGAGACTAATAAAATGTCCAAAAATATAAAACTAGGCCTTCTTGGTCACTAGCACTAGTTCCTCCTGCTTTGGGGGGAATCCTCTAATGAATCGCCGTCCTGCGGCCCGTAATAAGTGGGATACTACTCCACAAGCCAATCATCTAAAAAATATATCCAATCAGGAACGGAGCGAAGTACAAAACTCTAAAAATAGTTCCAAATACATGGTAGAGCATATATGACAAATAATCGAAAAGAATATAAGATAACTAGTAATAGAAAATGGAATTGAACTAGAATAAACATGTGAAATATTGGAATAAAAGAATAGACAATATGAATAACTGCAAGTGATAAAAATAGATAAACTAGCTAATGTGCCATAGAGTACAAGTTCGTTATGTGATCGGTTTGGGTTGAACACGAATATAATATGGTAACTCCATTACATGTATGATATATAATTAACATGTACACGAATACACTTGGGCTTGATCACATAACCAACTCTTACTCCTCCGTCCCCAACCAATACTCATGGATCCAGTCACGATACGTCACAAACACGAATATAAGCACACTGAATACGAGCAGTGTGTGAACATAAAGTACACGATAATCAATATCCGATACACATGATAAAATATATGTGAAGGAGTACCCACTGAACATGATAGGGGATAACATCTCGTGATAGGATCCATTTAGTACCAGTCCATGTAGCCACTGTGTCGGAATCAAGTAAACATTTTTAGACTAAGTGATATATATACACTATCATGAAATAAAAACTAACAGAGAGATGTACTCACCTCTGGTCCTGAGCAAGATGTCTCTCGATGCCCAAGCTGGTATCATACAATCCTATTTGGTAAATATTATGTTAAATGGTGCAATGAATGATAATTGAATTAAAGAATGCACAAATATGCTTTCTAGGTCAATTTCTAGATAAACTAGGTTCAATTAGGTCAATATAAGTTAAACTAGGTCACTACTAGCTAACACTAGCTATATTAGTTAATAACACTAATAACTATATCATAATATACTCTACATATCTGTATACACTATCTTACCTATAGACACTATTAGGTAATAGGTAACTGATACATAGCTAATTAACTATGTTACATGCTAACTAACACAACTAATGACTGATATTAAAACTAACTAATACTAACCATTCTCAGTTATATACTAACTAACACTTATGTATAACTAACTAATTGATAACATATATACTAACTTGCCTGATACCACAACTGGTATCCTATCCTAACTTGCAACTGATACCTAACACTCACCTATACTTGCACATTACGATACTCTCATTGATACAAGAACCCAATTTTGGTTCAGTTACTTCAACATATTGATCAACTTGCTATTGTATTCACCCACCCTGTTATCTCACACTCTACTGGTCATTCAATATCTTGGATAACACATACTAACACTTAATCCCATAGTGATACTCCTTATACTAACATAATTCAATTAACTGATCTCATAACATATATTAACTAAAACCAACACTCACTACCCTACATGACAGATCTAAAAGACCACCCAGGTGTACCATAATAATGTTGTTGCTGCTGCTCTATTAGTTGTTGTTGCCAACAGTAGCAACCATCCCCCAATTATTGTGTAACCCTACCCTATACTGAGATACATGTATCACTAGACTGATACACATATCAGTACTGATACAAACATCAGTACCCCTCTTTACTCCCCTTGCTGCTATAACAGTTTCTTACCTACTCGAGTTCTCCTATCTTCTGCTATTGCACAATTAATTGAGCATATATTTCAACCATTGCCTAACATTCTTGCACACTGCCTATATATATATATATATATATATATATATATATATATATATCCAACTATATAAATCCATGTACTTAATTACATAACACAACTCCTTAACTTACCTTCTTTACACTAATATAATCACATACTCCAGACTGCCTAGAGTTGCTAACTGCTTTGCATACCCGAGCACAAGACTTCCCAGGCAGTGCCTAGGTACAAGAATAATCCATCTCACTGCTAGTACCCCATCCTTATACTTGCAACTGATCTCGATACCTCTCTGTATCTGACTGCAACATCACACACACAACACACACACACACACACACACTGCTAACACAGCACATACCTCTCATCACAGTGAACACAGTCCCTCACCATATCAATGCATACCAAAGTTAAACACATACTACTAACATATACTACATATGACTCATACCAATTGCCCCCAAAATCAAATGATCATCACCCCAATACAATGCCACCCACTAATGTGCATATATATATATATTTGAGACACACATATACCATATACCTATATACATGTGCACTTGTGTCAATTAATCAAATACTTAGAGTGTATAATTGAGAAACTCATGATACATGTCCAAGTGAAGATCCAAAATCCAAATTCTCCATAATTAACATCTATAGAAGCCAAATATATTAAAATACAACCAAAGTAACTTGCTACAATGAGAATTGAGAAGTAATTGCACAAAATACCCAAAATAGAGCCCTGTATCACACTATATCATGATACAGCATACTCGTGTCCAATTGTGGACACGTAGCTAGTCTCTCAACCCCGATCTAAGTCCAAATAGACTAAATTAGGCTCATGACACACACTGATGTGTCAATCTCGTAATTCTCCCAAAATATACACAAATTACCATATAGAAGCCATAATACATAACCAATTAGCATATAACTTGTTCCTTTAGGTAGCCCTATTCCATTGGAGTGTTCCTAAAAGTCAAATACATAATTTGGAAGCTAGAATGAAGAGAAATTCAGGATTTACCAATTGGGAGATTGATTTCCAATAAAAAACATAATTGACACAATCCAGACATCATCTCTCCACCAAAGCTCATTCTCCTTGTGCTTCTTGCTACTCCAAGATCCAAAGCTCTTTGAGGAATAAAAATGAAGGAGAATGCAATTAAATTGAGGGTGAATTGATGGAGGGATGAAGTAAATTAGGGTTCTAAAAAATTTGGGATCTAAAATGAATGCACAAATGGAGAGAAGAGACAGAGAAGTGCCTCTCTATTGTGGTTGACCCCTTTTTCCCTCTCAAAGCTACGAACAAATATCCAATTAGCCCTCCACTAGTGTCATATAAGTTCTAATTAGGAAAGGGTAAATTAGAAAGGCTTCTAATTACTATAAATTAACTCTAATCCTCCTAATTAATTAGTAGGAATGAGTTATTTGGCTTGGTCCATGTTGGGCTTACAAATTTGTCATGACAAGTCTATTTGGGATCACAAGTGTCTAGTCTAACTATTGGCTAGCCCACTAGCTATAATTAAAATATAGCACAACCACAAATATTAATATAGTATACTAATTAATTATTAAATTACTAAAATAATATAACTATGCTAAATGACTAAATTACCCCTATTTGGAAAAGTGAGGGTGATACGCTGGATACGTTGATTGGTATTATATAGATTTATTGTATTAAGATATATGATTTCAGGCCTATTAACTTTTCTGGACTAATGTATTACTGGATTAATGTATCGACTGGACTAATGTATTTTTGGGCCTAATGATCTATTTTGGATTATTGAGATTCTTCGTGTCGGGACCTGGATCCATGAGTAGTAGTCGGACGAAAAAATACCCAGGAGACATGTGGACATACCATTTATATCTTATGGTCTGACTAGAATGATAGCAGCCACACACGAGACGTGTGGTTTGCCAAATTTACCCCCTAGCCGTTCACATGTCAACTAAGTATTTCAAAATACTAGTTTAGATACAATCTTTCTGGTTTACTCTATACCTGGTGGTTGCATACTTACATGACAAGTTTACTGGATTTCGCATATCTGTCTGTCTTTACTACTTGTTTGTTCTCCCTTTTTGCTTTAATTTTTTTCTTTATTTATATGCTTACTCTATTTTGTATCCTGATTCATTACTTATCTGCTCATCTAGTAATTATATTACTATTTACTGTTTCATAGTCTTTTTCAATTAATTAAAACTGCTATTGGGTTGTACACGTTCCAATCCTGATTAGATATATTTTTTAGATAATTATTTAGAGGACTGGTGTCCTACATATTATGGACCACATGATGGAAAGCTAGCAGAGGTAGCACCCGTAGTACAGAAGGAGCCAGTACCAGTTATTGAGGAGGCTCGACTAGCTATAGCCGACACTTAGCTAGTATTTCCTGATTGTACTGGATCTGTCTTTAGCTGTTAGACATTGAGTTATTATTAAAATTTAGACTTATTGTGATGTTGATAGACTCTTATACTTGGATATTGGTTGTAGCTATTCCAGTTTGTGACTTATGATTTTCATTCCTTATTTGGTATCGTACCATTTTCTTTCTCTAGTACCTTGTGATTGAGTATTGCTTATAATTATATATTATCATCTTTCCTCTGTATGGAGTATCATTGATAGGTTTATATATTAATGTATGAGATAGATAGTATTATCGACCTAGACAACGTTCTACCGTCGATGTTGTAGCATAGGCTGGACATACACACGTACTCAAGAAACTCAGGCGACTGTATATCTTGATATGGTTCCATGTGCAAATTTGTTTTATGTAAGACCATAATGCTTCCAAGTGTTCTGATACAATTTGCTAATGTGGTGAATCTTGACTCATAATCAAAAGGCAAATTAACCTAACTAGATACAATAGGCTGAGAGTATAAAGCATTCAAAGAGGTATGGAAATTGTAAGTATATAATAAAAAAGAATGATAATCAACAACCCTTCCTTTAAGCTCATGTTGTTACTGCCTTACCATATGAAACCATACCCCCTCTCCTCTCTGTTCTACTGTGCAGTTGCCTCGACAGTCTACACCTAATGCATACTACCTACCCGACCAAACGTATACCAAATTGTCAATCTTAGCAGTCCAAAGTGTAACATGACACACACACTACTTCCTTCTACACCTCATACTCACCCATACCTCTAGGCATACTCCCACACTCTGAGATCTGCCATACTAAACACACACCCTCAACTTGAAGCACTAAACCATAACACTTACACATCATGAACACAACCATGGTCGGACTGAACCCCCCTTGGTTACCTCTGCAACCTTATTACCTCTATATCAACTGATATTTTATACATTTATGCAGAGACACTACTTCAATAATACTTACTGCCTTCAGGTGATCAACAACTTCTCTCTCTCTCAGGTATATCCTAGAACTGAGAACATTGCTCAATGCATATTGGTCTGAATTACATGCACACAGGAACAACCTCCCTCTTCTTTTCCTCACTGTCTAGCACTCAACCCAATATTCCTGACTTGTACCTAGGTAATACCCAAGCCCCTAACCTAATTCTGGATACTACCCTAATTCCCTTACACAGGTCTGGAACCAACCTCACTGCAATGTTGTATAGAATAATCCTATTGCAGACCACCTTAAGCTCCAAACCTCATCACTGCTACAACTCCTCTCTCTAACACCAAAGACCCCATGGTACACCCATAAAATAATACTATATAATACCATACTATGATACTCATATTACCAAGTTCTATAACACACTAGTATCAACATAACTATAAAACACCCATACTAACTCAATACATCGAATACTTGGTATGCACTTATGATATATACCACACCCTCCATGATACACTTGTGGACTGCTAAGTGTGATAGTACGGTATGTGTTTGGTCGGGTAGGTAGTGTACATCAGGTGTAGACTTCCCAGACAACTGTACAGTAGAACAGAGAGGAGAGGGGGTGTGGTTTTAGATGGTAAGGTAGTAACAGCATGAGCTTAGAGAAAGGGGTGGTTGAGTATCATTCTTTCTGATTCAGCACTTAAAATGTCCACACCTCTTTTAATTATTTTTACTCTCATCCTAATGCATCTAGTTAGGTTAATTTGCCTTTTGACTATGAGTCAAGCTTCACCAAATCATCCAATTGTATTAGAACACTAGGAAGCGTTATGGTCTTTTATGAAACAAATTTGCACATGAAACCAGATCAAGATATACTGTCACTTGAGTTTCTTGAAAGTATTATCTTTACAACAAGATATCAAAGCTCAACCATATTAGATCACCAAATCAGTGTGGACTCCATGTTCAAGAATCTAATATGAGCATAGCAAGTATGCCTTAGTAGTAAAGTGTAGTGATTGTAGTAGTAGAATTAGGGGCAGGTGAGGGGGTATTTCTGGTGTATAAGAGTATCAAGGAATTGGTGCTAGTATGGTAGCATGCAATATGGTGGACTATACTGCAGGTTGCAGTGCTTAGGGGTAAGGCAGTTGGTAGATTAAGAAATAGAATTTAGTTTTTGAATGAAGTTTCATGACACAGTGAGTTCTTATTACTATTTTATTCAACTCACAAATTTTGTAGGAAGCCTGTACCTGATGGATAGTGGAGTGAGAAAAGAAATTCAGATGTGCAGGTGGAGTAGTGTTGCAGATTTTGTATTTGTGTGATGCCGGGGTACAGTTGTGCCTATGAGTATGAGTGCACTGCTGTACAGGGTATGAGGAGTAAGTATCAAGTGTGCATTATGTCTTGCAGAGGTTATATGATGGGTAAGTTGAGTAAGGGTGAGTAGTAGTGATTAAGCATTAGTGTAAGGGAAAGTTGAGGTATCGGGTATGTGTCGATTTTGAGAAAGATGTCAGTGAGCGAAGTGTCATGCCCTGTTCCAATAAGGGCCGATCGTCCTCACTTAACGTATTACATAACCGATCGTTCTCGCATTGACGTGATATCTTGCAAGCCTAAGTTGCACTTACACAAGGCCAAGGCTTTGAACAAGAATAAAGTAAATTATTCAAAGTTAGAAGCAACGACACAACATTGCAGAAAAGTAAATGAACATAATGGTATAAAAATAAGCTATTTATTGATAACTGAAATGATTACAAGCTATCAGTATATTTCCAATTGGCTTATATCTCTCAGACTACAATGACATCGTTTCATATATTACTTCCTTTATACAGAAAATATCTCTAAGCATCTCAAGACATCGACTCCATATCTTCGGCTCATGAGGATGAGGATCTGCTATCGCTTCTTCGAATAATCCAGCACCTGCGAACAGAACTGGTGGGGGTAAACACATTAGGGAAAACACTGGTGAGCAAAAAAAAATAATGAACTGAAGCAACACTATCTAAAACCATACTGAGTAAGTGTAACTAACAGTTTTCCAGAGAGGGGTATTTTTATTATTCTCTATTATTTGAATTATTAATAATATATTTATATATTTTTTTATATTGTTAATATAGTTAGTGATTAGTGTTAGCCATTAGTTAGACTTAGTACTAGTGAGCCCAAGTGGACCCAACTAGACTTGACATGACCTATGATCCATTGGTTTAATTAATTATTAGTTATGACTAGATTATGTCCATTAAACCCATTTAGACTCAAGAATGAACTATTCTTCCTTAAGGACTAAAAGACCCTATTCATTAGAGATTGAGAGGGAATTTTTGGTCAAACCAAATTATCATGGCCCAGTCCCAAAATACCAAGGGACTAGCCACGTGACAATGACCAACAAAACAACTCCAATGGGCAAACCCAATTTAATGGACCTGTTAGAGTGCACTTAAGCTATAATATATATAACTAATGGTCTAATACAACTGTCACAATTTATATATCTAATCTCATCCACAATAAAAATCCTAATACAAGGGATAGTTCAGTCATAAGAATAATAAAAATAAAACTATACATCAACAAGTGTAGTATAAATAATGTGGCGGTAAACAACCCATCATCAAAATAATGAAAAGAGAGATAAAACTAAGTACATATTTCTAGTAGTCACTACACCAAGTACAAAAGTCTAAGGACACTAAGCATAGATAAATAGAGAAGTAACTAAGTGCTCAAGAGAAGTCCTCCAGCACAACCTCGTCCTCTAGTGTAAATATAACTCCAATGTCAGCTCCTATCCCGTAAACCTTGGGTAGCTCTCCTCGTCTATACCTAGGGACATAAGCCGGATCCAGGTCCTCAGGGGACATAATAAGGTACAATAAATACTCAAGCTAGAAATAAATAGTATAACGCTAAAGTACAGGGAAAACTACCAACTATTGATATGCAAATAAGAGTATGGACTCGTACCCCCGGCTGGTACTTACAGACTCATCCATATGCTAGACAGTACCTCGAGGCTCCTTGTGGGAGAACCCAGAGAAGGCTAATAAAGGTATATAATATTTAATTGCTTTAATATCCACAAAGGGGACCCAAAGTCTAATAAATTATAGATACGTAATAAGTAAATATGCCCAGAGCATAAAAAAGACTCTCTCCACCCAATGTAACCTCACATCTCATATCATGACATGCAAGATCACGAACTCTATCTATTAGCACAAGTCACAGTCACTATGTATAACTATAAATATACTATAGCATACAACCTGTAGTCCTATACAGAGTCCAAGTTCCACGAACATGTCAAGAAAGACCCTGTCACATGAATCTCGTGTCAAGTATCCTATGGTCAGATGTGCAAAGAATATATGCAAAAAACATGGGTTTGAATGTATGACTCTCTAACTACGATACTCGACTATGCGGAAGATATCGGTACTGAATCTGGTTCGGACACAAAGTATCGTATGCCGGCCCTAGGATAATAGATATATCAACCAACTTACATAAATATAATTTCTAATGCATAATAAATAATAAATACATAATTTAGAACTATAAAACATCTTGGCAAGATACACTTGCCTGGGTCCGCTGTATGTAGTTGTAAAGTTGGTCCCGCGTCAACTCCTCCGGAATTCAATTGACCTAAACACCATTTTAATGCTTAAGGGTCTAATCCAGAATTCTCTTAATTATAACTTATTTATACAATTTTATTTTTTGTCATGTACAACAAAGTTTAATATTATTTCTAACAACTTACTTTACTTTTACGAGGTATCGAAACCTAGTTTCTTGGTTTTTGACTTTCAAAATTAAATTTGAGTCCCCAATTAAAGGACATGAACATAAATTATAATAAATTATATAATTTTAATTTAAATATAATTTATTCATTTTAATAATTAATTTTTAGATTTGACAAAATAAATATATTTCAAGATTATGGCTACTTTAGGTTGACTAGTTTTGTCCAAAATTTATACGAAACATTGCCATTCCATTAGTATAATTTATATTTATAAAAAAATATTTTATATTATATTATATTCTAATTTAATCTTATAAAATATTTACCTCTTTATTCCCTCCAAAATAATCCTTACTTATGGGTAAAACTATGCCACAAAATCACCCAAAAATCTAGGCTAGTGGCCCTTATTTATAGGATTCAGATTTGACATTAAAATAAAAGAAAATAATTTTAAAATACTTTATTTCCAGAAAATAAATATCTATTAATTCACTTTTAAAAATTAATAACGATTTTCTCAAGTAATCGCATTAAAAGTCTCAAAACTGTCCTACCGACAGGCGAATTATCATCAACCTATCATATTTTATATATATATTATAATATGAGATCAAGATGGAAAAATATGGGTTCTAAAAGGATCATGCCATGGGATTTGAGAAATAAAGATTAAAGATTTACCGAAAACTTTGGAAGATTGGATGATGGTGCTTCTTCTTGTCCAAGAAATACCTTTTTGCTTGTGCTTGCTTTGATACTCCCTTCTTGATGGGTTTGATGATGATGACAATGGGTTCTTGATATATTTATGAGAAAGATGGTATTCTTCTTGGAGGTTTAATGGTGTTTGGGTAGAGAGATGGTAAAAAAAAGTACTTTGTGGTGTAGAAGTTGATGAGGGAGAGGGGATGCTATGTACGGCTGGAAGAAGGGAGAAGAGCGGGTGGTCGGTTGCTATAGTGGGGATAATTACTCCTATTAGGTTTTAGGGTTAGGATTTTAAGTATATATAGTGCATATATAGGCCTCCTTAATGGTTGCTTGTAAAAATAGATTTTTTTCCATGCTAATAGGGTTCGACCAAGGGGGGCTGCTCTTTGGCCATATATATGAGAGGGAGGTTGTTTGTTAGGTTTGGAATTTGGTTGGTTAGGATCTTGGGTAGTTAGGTAGTTACCTTATTATGATGACAGCTAAGATTCTTTCTATAAATAGAACTTATATAAATATAAACATTAATTTAAATATATATATATATATATATATATATATATATATATATATATATATATATAGGGGTATTTGGGTGTACTACATGCCTACATATATTTGTGTTTGGTTTGGGTCAAGTTCTAGTCAACATGAAGCAGTTTTACGGTAACCGTGATTCTAGATGTTTGTCAATATTTTTGGAGCAAAGAGGAGATCAAAAAAATGCCACACCCATGTCCCAAATATATTAGGTACAATCACAATTATTAATATAAATTTTGTTAGAAGAAAAAAGGTCGTGGATTACTTTAAATATCAAAGCCCTGACAAAATGTCATATTTATATAAATAGATTTTATAAACTAATTCTTTAACTATTAAGTCAATTAAAATAAATAAAAATATATTATAAATTAAAATTTTAACCCTATTCAAAAAATGAGGGATCTTACACAAATGGACCTAAACCTAACCCTAACCCTAGCCATAGGGGGCCGACCCACTCTAAGGGGGAGTATAAATATTATCTTGTTCATTTATAGCCTCTATTTATTTCCAATTAGTTCATCTTTATTACCCCCCCCCCCCCCCCAAATCTACCTCATCCCTAATACATTTCCTATAAAATCCACCCGTATTTATTCATTCCAAATACAACCTAAGGAGCTTGGAAGAGCAAAATGAAGCTTTGGTGTGGAGCTTGCAAGTATGAGGTATCCATCCTTTCAATTGTGTCCTTGTAGTGTGCTATATTGAGAATCCATCTTCCAATAGATAAAATATATATTCCCCTAATCATTTCCATTCTAAATAGTATATTAGACAAATGGGAACCTTCCTTTGGCTAAGGGCTACCCATAAAAAGAAGAACTAGGTTCGTAGTATGCCTAATATGAAAGCTACAATGACTTTTGTGTCCAAATTGAGAAAAATCCGAATTTAGACCACTAAGTGTTTGTAGGAATGCTTCTTTAGTGATTTTAGAGTAAGGTTAATGATTATAGAGGGCGTACGAGTCAAAAATTGGATACGGTGAGTGCTTGTCATGATACGTCGTGATACGGTATCGTATGAGGGATATTTGTATGGGTAGTAAGCTCTAGCATGCTAAATTCCATTCATTGTATTAAAATATCTATGATACATGTTATATATATTATATATAGTATATGTAGTATATTGGAGAATTTTATTTGGGTTTGGGAGTGTATCGTGGTATTTTGGGTACGTATCACAAGCGTATCTGGAAATATAGTGAGTAGCTTCGTATCACGCACCAAGTGTTTGATATATTGTATAGGTTTGTATGAGTCTACTATGAGTGCTATATATATATATATATATATATATATTGTTGTGTGTTAATGGTGGTGTAGTAGCTGTTGTTGTTGTGTGTTGGTGGTGATGTAGTAGATGTTGTTGTTGTTGTTGTTAATGTTGTAATTGAGAAGGAGAAGTGCAAGGGAATGTTGGGTTCACAGCAGGAAGTGGCAGCTCGGGTAAGGATATTGGCCTGCAAGCACACGAGTAGGCAGTGCATTGGTGCACTTTCCAGACTCGTGCACAGGCCAGTGCACTGTTTTGGATAACAGTGAGAGGGAGGAGAAGGTAAGTTTATAATTAGTTACAGTATAACAGAGGTAGGGTCTATTTGCAGGCAGCATGGGTAGAGATGTAAAGAGTGTACCATTGGGTTTTAGAGTTGATGTGCATAAGTGAATGAGTATCATGTGTATCTCTGTTCTGAACACAGATGTGTATTAACTTAGATTGCTAATGTTGTTTGACGAGTTATTTATATGTGGATGTATAATTGCAGAGAGGATATCAGGACTAGGGATATCTGTCACTACCACATTTTCTAGGAAAGGGTATTTTAGTCTTTTCCTATTTAATTAAATATTGTGCATGGTAAATAATTATTTATTGTATTATTTAATTATTGTTAGATGTTATTTAATTATTTTGGACTTATATTAGTGGATCCAACTAGTTTAGTTTGGACCCATGGACCGACATGAATTAATTAGTTAGACTTGGCCCATTTAGAAAGCCCATTGTTAAGGAGATGGATTAAATTAATTAAATCATTAGACTAGAAGCTTCCTTCCTTAATTATTTCTTCATGAGAGGCCCCAAGGGGTACAATGGACATTTTATAATTGCTTGGGGAAGGGGTAAGGCTGACCTATATTAAGGGGGGGAAATTCTCTCTCCTCTCATTCTCATTTCCAAATCTAGATCTAGAATTTTCCACTCCCAAATTCCTTTCATTCCCATTCCAATTCCCTACCAAATTCATTCCAAATTCTTCCCAATTCATCATTAGAAAGTTGAGAAGCAAGGATCTAGAAGGAGGAAGTAAGGATCTACAAAGAGGAGCAAGGATCTATAATTTGGAAGCAAGTTCATCTCAATTGGAGGTTTCATTGGGAATCCATCTCCTAATAGGTATAATTCAATTTTTTTCATTAAAATAGCTTCTAAATCTGAGATTTAATCATGTAAAATCAACCTATATGTATGTACTACCCATAGGACTTGGTTTTGTGTTCATAGGAGACCCATGGAGAAAGTTATGGTACTTTTTATGTCAATTTTGATGGAATTCTAAATTTATATTTTGTTGTGTGTGTCAATTGATCCTATAGATCAATTGGACATGTGCTTATGTATTTGGGGCTAGTTTCATATCCATAATTGGGTACGTGTAGGTCGTATCCCAACAATTTGGTGATACTTGTCGTTTTGGGGATTTTTTCTCAGACACGGGACTTTGTACATATCGTATTTTGACACGGACACATAGATCTACATTTGACACTTTGATTTGGTCATAAATAATATTTGTAACTTGTTTGTGTCCTTCGGGGTGCAATTGGTTGTGTGTTGGACTCGTGTCGCATGTGTATCCTAGATCTAGTGGGATACGGTGTGATACTCTCCAATTGTGTGTGTTTTGTATAGATCTAATTATTTATGCTTTAATTATTGAATTATAATTAGTAAATATATATAGTTGTTAGATATTTATTTTAATATATTTATTATAGTATTTATTGTAGCATAGATCTATATATTTTTATGTGTACTAATATGATGTATTATATATGTAGCTTTCTTTACATGCATTTATATATGTTACAACTTGTTAATAAAATAAATTATATATAAATGTTTTATAAAAATATTTATGTGTTTAAATGATTAATTATATTAATTATAATTATTATATAATTAATTGTATATTAATGAATATATTTTTATGTGTGCTTCTAGCCATGATAAATATGTACATTAATGCATGGAATGTGTATTGTAGTTTTTAATATTTATTTATATATATAGGATTATGTATATATATATATATATATATATTTATTTATTTAATTGTTTTATATATATATTGGTTTATATATTAATATATATATATATCTATATATATTAATTATTTTTAGGGATAGCAGCTATTAATGACAGATCCTGTCATTAATAACCTTGAGCAGCAGCAGCAGCCGCTGAAGCTATTAATGACAAATCATGTCATTAAATGCACAGCAGCGGCGGGCGGGAATGAGCAGCAGCGGCGACAGAAATTTTGGTGACATTTTAGAACTGTCACCAATAAGTGACAACAGTGGGTTTTACACAGCAGCTTTGGCGACAGTTTTTCTGTGACTGTTCGAACTGTCACTAAAAGGCTGTTTATTGAAAATAAATGTTTTCCGTATAGTTTTTCAGTGACAGTTAGGCAGTTTTGGTTTATATTTTATATATTATATTTATATATATATATATGTATATATAAATGTATTTGTGGTAAGTTATAATACTAGTATTGTTATTATTTTATTTATATATAATATATTAGTTTATATATAATATATTATGTATTAGAGTAAATAATATACCTATATGTATCTTGAGCATTACTTTGTGTGGATACCAATTGGGTTCAAAACCTTGATTCCTAATTGTTGTATTTAATATTCTATATTATATACTTTATTGATTGGTATATAGGTATTGTGAGGTTTACCTTGGATTCACGTATCCGAAGATACGGTATCCAAATATTTAAGGACGTAGTCTTATGACTTAGAGCTTAGTATTTTGATCCAAATTTTTGGTGCTAGATTTGTACGACCTAGAAATAGATAGTTGACCTTGGGTTGACCACTGTTGACTTTAGTTGACTTTAGAGTTGACCACAGTTGACTTTTGACTTAGAATTGGCTTATTGACCTAGAAGTTGACTAGTTTAACTTGTTCTTCTTGGGACATTGTATTGATGTTGTATTCCATATCTTGGTCTTCGAGGCACCGAGTCAGACATCTGTGAGACTGTTCTTTGGACTTCAGGCGAGTACATTCTCTGATAGTTTCTCATTTATGATATCCTCTATGTTCACTGTATCTAGTGTAGATATCCATGTTCTCTCGACACTATGGTTACACGGATTGGTATATCCGGATCTTGTCATGAGATGTTATTCCTTGGTATATGGTACAAGTATTATTTTATTGGTTATCTTGTACATGTACAGACACCGATTTTTGGGAGGAGTCGCTCTCTTCTTGGGGAATCTAGTGCCATAGCATACCGTGGTTGGATCTATTATACCAGTCGGGGGTAGGGAGTATTAGTATAGATATGTGATCAAATTCCTATTGAATAAAGTACAGATTACTGAATAGTGTTGATCATGCACCGCACGTATGATTAGCCAGGCCGCATTGCATCTTGCCCAAGTCGATCACATGTTAAGCTATTACACATACACTTAGTCATTAGTATTATTATTTCATTGGCATATTGTTCATTATTGTATTTATTTCCAGTATTTCCTTATTGTACATATATCTCTTATATCTATTGTGCATCTTGCTTATCCATAGCTATTTATTGTTACATAGTTTTTATCATTAATTAGAACTGCTGTTAGAGATGTACTCTGCTCCTTTTCTGACTGGATATATTTTTCCAGATGATACTGAGGAGTGGTACCCTACCTTTTATGGACCCCAGGATGTTGTGGGTTTAGATTCTGAGACCCTGGCTCAAGAGGGACTTATCCCAACTGAGACAGTTGACCCCGGAGTTGTAGCCTCGTAGTATTATTTTGTACTGGATTTGTTTCCAGCTTATTTTTATTATTCTTCAGACTCATTAATGTATTATTTTAGACTCATGAGTTGTATTATGACTATTCTATTCTTTATCTGATTCGTGCTCATTTCTATCTTAGTTCTGTGATTGAGTATACTATCATTATTGGTGGTTCATTATATTGTTAGATAGATTATCTAGACAGCGTTCTACCGCCGATCCTGCGGCGTAGGCTGGACGTTGTTTTCGACTAGTACCCTTACACCGGGTGTGGGTCGTGACACATTTTTGGTGGTGGCCCATGCAGGTCTAGCTTCACAAGTATGTGATGTCGTGGTAGTGCGACAACTTAGTTGTACTACTGCGAGCCTGTAATAGGATATAGGGAATAGGCTGAGATACTCAATCATATCTAGGAAATTTTTTTTGATTCAACTATTCTCCTTTGATATTGATACTTGATCCCTTAAACTGTCCTTTCCTTAATGTCTTACATCTTGTGCCATATTGATTCTTCCTTTCGCTTTGTCTCAGGATGCCGCCTAAGACTAGATCACAGCAGGGGAGAGCAGCTTCTGAGAGGTTTGCGACATCCCGAGGGCCTGCACCAGTCACTTCTCTGGTGATTGGAGTATCAGCTGCTTTCGGAGGTCCACCACCTACTCAGAGGACTGTGCCAGCTGTATCTGAGGGGCTTTCACCTCCACCTCCTGTCCCAGCAGAGGCATCACAGATGTTTATACTATTTTATGAGATGCTCGAGGCACAGAAGGCTCAGTCAGAGGGACATCAGAGGTAGACCGACGTTCTACGGCAGGGCATCGAGAGTGCTCATCATCTTGCTCGTGTTGTAGTTGAGAGAGGAGTTCCGGTCCAGCAGCAGGTTGTTCCTCAGGTTGCTCAGCTTCGGCCAGGCAACATTCAGGACTTCAAGAAACTGGAGCCTAGGGTTTTCAAAGGGACGGAGGGCATCATCTATGTTGATGATTGGCTCGAGGACATTGAGCGTCTTATGAGGGTGTCCCGTCTTTCTGAAGATTTGAAGGTTGAGGCGGTAGGACTTCAACTGTTCGACGTCGCTCATACTTAGTTCAGGAATGAGCCAGTTCTGGTTGACGTAGGACAATCTTGGGAGGTATTCAAGGACCTTTTCAAGAAGAAGTTTTTCGTCCGGATGGACAGGCTTTACTTGGGGAGACAATTTGAGAGTCTCATTTAGGGGAGCATGTCTGTGGAGGAATACGCTGCGGAGTTCGGTAGGTTGAGCCGATTTGCAGAGTATTTGGTAAGGGAACCGGAGGTTCGAGCTATTCGTTTTCGTGAGGGTCTAAACTGGGAAGTAAAGATTCTCATTCCGTCTTTTTATGAGACATACTCGGAGATACTTGCGGAGGCACGCAAGGTTGAGCGGGATCTGGGTTTGAAGACCAAGAGAGACCATGATTCTTTTCTGGGGGCCAACGGCAGTGCAGTATCTGTCAAACATCCTCATTTGTAGTCCAGACCTTTCCAGCAGCCACAGCAGAACCAGACTCCAACTAGAGCACCTTTTTACCAGGCACCTCAACAGCAGAGACAGTTACAGCAAGCTCCATGCAACTTCTGCAAGAAGCCCGGCCATATCTGGGAAGTTTGCAGGAGGAGGCTAGGAGTTTGTTTGTATTGTGGTACTAAAGGGCATCAATCAAGGGAGTGTCCTCGTCGTGCAGTTCAGGGAACAGCTCCAGCTCCGAGGGCACAGATGAGACCACCTGCAGCACAGCCGAGGGGACCGCTTCCGACACAGCAGCAACGTTTTGTCCAGCATCAGCAGCAGGGAGATGCTAAGCAGGGACGAGCGTTTGCTATGACCGTCAAAGAGGAGAAACCCACCGGAGATATCATCGCAGGTTCTATTCTTCTTGATTCCATTCCAGCTTTAGCTTTGTTTGATAGTGGTGCTTCCCATAGTTTTGTATCTGTTTCTTTTGCTCTAAAGCATGGTTTGGTAGCTGAGTCTTTGATTAGGACTTGCAAGATCATGACCGGGGGAGGCATTATCCTGGTTAATGATATTTGCAAGGACCGAAGAGTTACTCTGGGAGGCCAGGAGTTGAGTGCGTGTCTACTTGTAATGCCACTTCTGAGCTACGACATTGTACTCGGGATGGATTGGTTGAGTAGGCACCGTGCTAGCATAGATTGTAGAGGAGGTAGAGTTTTGTTTGGTCCGCCAAGAGAGCCAGAGTTCGAGTTTGCTAGAGGAGCTGCAGAGCAAGGCGAAGGCATTATTTGTGGAGCTATGGTGGAAGACAAGGAGTTGCCGCATCCATTGATAGCAGAATTCTTGGATGTGTTTCCTGAGGAATTGCCAGGATTGTCGCCAGATCGAGATATTAAATTTTCTATAGACTTGGTGCCAGGTGCAGAACCAATTTCACAGCATATCTATAGAGTAAACAACAGCGAGTTGGTCGAGTTGAAGAAGTAGGTGGACAAATTGCTAGATAAGGGGTTTATCAGATCGAGTTCTTCACCATGGAGAGCCCCGGTATTGTTTGTACCGAAGAAGGATGGATTGGTACGTATGTGCATTGATTACAGGGCTTTGAATAATCTTACTATCAAGAATAAGTATCCTTTGCTACGGATTGATGATCTGTTTGATTAATTGGGTGGTGTAAAGGTATTTTCTAAGATAGATTTGAGATCAGGCTACCATCAGGTGAAGGTAAAGCCGGAGGACATACCGAAGACTGCTTTTAGAACTCGGTATGGTCAGTACGAGTTTATGGTGATGCCGTTTGGTTTGACTAATGCACCAGCGGTCTTTATGAACTTGATGAACAAGGTGTTCCACCAGTACCTTGACAAGTTCGTGGTGGTGTTCATCGACGACATACTCATATACTCGAGGACACCAGAGGAGCATGAGGAGCATTTGAGGATTGTGTTGGATGTGCTGAGGAAGGAGAAGTTGTATGGGAAGTTGTCCAAGTGTGAGTTTTTCTTGGACAAGGTGGAGTTCTTGGGGCATGTTATGACTGGTGATGGTATTTCAGTAGATCCGAAGAAGATTTCAACAGTAGAATCTTGGAAGACTCTGAGTTCGGAAGCAGAGATCAGGAGTTTCTTGGGATTGGCAGGCTATTACAGGAAGTTTGTGCAAGATTTTTTGAGGATTGTCGAGCCAATGACCAGACTCACAAGGAAGGATGTGGAGTTTGTTTGGACGAAAGATTGCCAGGTTGATTTTAAGGAGTTGAAGAAGAGGTTGACGTCTGCTCCTATTTTGACATTGCCATCAGGGTCCGGAGGTTTCACTATTTATAGTGATGCATCGGGGAAAGGTTTGGGTTGTGTTCTTCAGCAGCATGGAAAAGTGATTGCCTATGCATCCAGGCAATTGCGTCCTCATGAAAAGAACTATCCTATCCATGATTTGGAGTTGGCAGCCGTCATATTCGCCCTGAAGTTGTGGAAACATTATTTGTACGGAGAGCATGTGGAGATCTTCACAGACCACAAAAGCTTGAAGTACGTTTTCACGCAGAAGGAGTTGAACATCAGGCAGCGTCGGTGGTTGGAACTGATGAAGGATTTTGATATCTCTTTGCAATATCATCCTGGGAAAGTAAATGTAGTTGCCGATGCTTTGAGCAGGTATCCGGTAGCTATGTTCTTGACGCAGGATCGATATTTGTTGGAGGACTTGGAGAGCTTGGACATTGAGGTGATTGTTCCTGGGTGTGCTATACAGATGTGGGGATTGCAGATACACTCAGATTTGATGGACAAGATCAAGGTAGCACAATATGATGATGTATCTCTGAGGAGTATCAGAGCTCAGGTGAGAGCAGGATTGGAGGATGATTTCACTATTGTCGAGGATGGATCTTTGAGGCATGGAGTTAGATTGTGTGTGCCTAGTGGGGAGCTGCGAGAGAAAGTATTACAGGAAGCGCATCGCTCTCAGTATTCCATACATCCAGGTGCTAACAAGATGTATCAGAATATGCGAGAGAGTGTGTGATGGTATGGCATGAAGAGGAAAGTGGCACAGTTTGTATCCAGATGCTTAGTGTGCCAGCAGGTGAAAGCCGAGAGGCAGAGGCCAAGAGGTTTACTTCAGCCATTACCCATTCCAGAGTGGAAGTGGGAACACATTACTATGGATTTTGTGTCCGGACTTCCACGATCTCCAGGAGGGAAAGACGCGATTTGGGTCATTGTTGATAGGTTGACCAAGTCAGCCCACTTTTTGCCTTTCAAGGTGGGTTTGTCTACGGAGAAGCTGGCAGAGATGTATGTGAGGCAGATCGTTAGGATACATGGAGTTCCCGTCAGCATAGTCTCAGATCGAGATAGTCGTTTTACTTTTCATTTTTAGAGGAGTTTGCAGGAGAGTTTGGGCACTCAGCTCAAGTTCAGTACTGCATATCATCCCCAGACAGATGGGCAGTCAGAGAGGACTATCCAGACTCTCGAGGATATATTGCGCACTTGTGTACTAGATTTTGGGGGTTCTTGGGAGGACCATCTCCATTTGGTAGAGTTTGCTTACAACAACAGTTACCAGGCCAGTATAGAGATGTCACCTTTTGAAGCTCTATATGGTTGGAGGTGTCGTACTCCTTTGTCTGGGGACGATATTGGAGAGAAAGTTTTGCTTGGGCCAGAGATGGTTGTGGATGCAGCAGAGAAGGTTCAGTTGATTAGAGACAGACTTCGAGTGGCGCAGGACAGACAGCGGCATTGGGCCGATAGCCATCGGAGATCTTTGGAGTTCGAGGTATAGTTTAGATTTTGTTGTGCTTGTTCTTGTTTGTTATAGATTAATTTTTTAAGATGGTGTTTTGTTATAGGTGGGTAGTTTAGTGTTTTTGAGGATTTCTCCGACACGAGGCACGATTTGCTTTGGTGGAGGCAGAAAGCTTAGTCCGTGATTCATCGGACCTTTCACTATTCTAGAGAGGGTCGGTGCAGTTGCTTATAGACTAGACTTCCCACCTGCATTGGAGGGAGTGCACAACGTGTTTCATGTGTCGCAGTTGAGATGATACATGGCAGATCCTAGTCATGTATTGGATCACTCGGAGATAGAGGTGGGCCCTACTCTTAGCTATCCAGAGCAGCCAGTTGAGATTCTGGACCGGAGAGAGAAAGTGCTGAGAAACCAGACTATTCCTTTGGTGCGCGTTGCATGGAGGTATCACTCTCCGGGGGAGTCTACCTGGGAGGGAGAGGATGAAATACGAGAGCGTTATCCATATTTGTTGTACCTTGAGGTATGTTATTTTCTAGTTATGCTATGTTCATTAGTTAGTTATGATTCTTTAGTTCTGTTCTGTGATTTTCTGGGGGTAGTTTTCATCTTTGAATTTCGAGGACAAAATTTTTCAAGGAGGGTAGACTTGTCACTACCACATTTTCTAGGAAAGGGTATTTTAGTCTTTTCCTATTTAATTAAATATTGTGCAAGGTAAATAATTATTTGTTGTATTATTTAATTGTTGTTAGATGTTATTTAATTATTTTGGACTTATATTAGTGGACCCAACTAGTTTAGTTTGGACCCATGGACCAACATGAATTAATTAGTTAGACTTGGCCCATTTAGAAAGCCCATTGTTAAGGAGATGGATTAAATTAATTAAATAATTAGACTAGAAGCTTCCTTCCTTAATTATTTCTTCATGAGAGGCCCCAAGGGGTACATTGGACATTTTATAATTGCTTGGGGAAGGGGTAAGGCCGGCCTATATTAGAGGGGGGGAATTCTCTCT
Organism: Iris macrosiphon; assembly: GCA_036927795.1. NCBI lineage: Eukaryota > Viridiplantae > Streptophyta > Magnoliopsida > Asparagales > Iridaceae > Iris > Iris macrosiphon. The sequence goes on from JAYESA010000003.1 coordinate 51,558,533, forward strand.
CCTCTCATTCTCATTTCCAAATCTAGATGTAGAATTTCTCACTCCCAAATTCATTTCATTCCTATTCCAATTCCCTACCAAATTCATTTCAAATTCTTCCCAATTCACCATTAGAAAGTTGAGAAGCAAGAATCTAGAAGGAGAAAGCAAGGATCTATAAAGAGGAGCAAAGATCTAAAATTTGGAAGCAAGTTCATCTCAATTGGAGGTTTCATTGGGAATCCATCTCCCAATAGGTATAATTCAGTTTTTCCCATTAAAATAGCTTCTAAATCTGAGATTTAATCATGTAAAATTAACCTATATGTATGTACTACCCATAGGACTTGGTTTTGTGTTCATAGGAGACCCATGGAGAAAGTTATGGTACTTTTTGTGTCAATTTTGATGGAATTCCGAATTTATATTTTGTTGTGTGTCAATTGATCCTATAGATCAATTGGGCATGTGCTTATGTGTTTGGGGCTAGTGTCGTATCCATAATTGGGTATGTGTAGGTCTTATCCCAACAATTTGGTGATACGTGTCATTTTGGAGATTTTTTCTCCGACACGGAACTTTGTACATGTCGTATTTTGACACGGACACATAGATCTACATTTGAAACTTTGATTTGGTCATAAATAATATTTGTAACTTGTTTGTGTCCTTCGGGGTGCAATTGGTTGTGTGTTGGACTCGTGTCGCATGCGTATCCTAGATCTAGTGGGATACGGTGTGATACTCTCCAATTGTGTGTGTTTTGTATAGATCTAATTATTTATGCTTTAATTATTGAATTATAATTAGTAAATATATATAGTTGTTAGATATTTATTTTAATATATTTATTATAGTATTTATTGTAGCATAGATCTATATATTTTTATGTGTACTAATATAATGTATTATATATGTAGCTTTCTTTACATGCATTTATATATGTTACAACTTGTTAATAAAATAAATTATATATAAATGTTTTATAAAAATATTTATGTGTTTAAATGAGTAATTATATTAATTATAATTATTATATAATTAATTGTATATTAATGAATATATTTTTATGTGTGCTTCTAGCCATGTTAAATATGTACATTAATGCATGGAATGTGTATTATAGTTTTTAATATTTATTTATATATATAGGATTATGTATATATATATATATATATATATATTTATTTAATTGTTTTATATATATATATATTGGTTTATATATTAATATATATATATCTATATATATTAATTATTTTTAGCGACAGCAGCTATTAATGACAGATCCTGTCATTAATAACCTTGAGCAGCAGCAGCAGCCGCTGAAGCTATTAATGACAAATTATGTCATTAAATGCACAGCAGCGGCGGGCGGGAATGAGCAGCAGCGACGACGGAAATTTTGGTGACAGTTGAGAACTGTCACCAATAAGTGACAACAGTGGGTTTTACACAGCAGCTTTGGCGACAGTTTTTCTGTGACGGTTCGAACTGTCACTAAAAGGCTGTTTAGAAAATAAATGTTTTCCGCATAGTTTTTCAGTGACAGTTAGGCAGTTTTGGTTTATATTTTATATATTATATTTATATATATATATGTATATATAAATGTATTTGTGGTGAGTTATAATACTAGTATTGTTATTATTTTATTTATATATAATATATTAGTTTATATATAATATATTATGTATTAGAGTAAATAATATACCTATATGTATCTTGAGCATTACTTTGTGTGGATACCAATTGGGTTCAAAACCTTGATTCCTAATTGTTGTATTTAATATTCTATATTATATACTTTATTGATTGGTATATAGGTATTGTGAGGTTTACCTTGGATTCACGTATCCGAAGATACGGTATCCAAATATTTAAGGACGTAGTCTTATGACTTAGAGCTTAGTATTTTGATCCAAGTTTTTGGTGCTAGATTTGTACGACCTAGAAATAGATAGTTGACCTTGGGTTGACCATAGTTGACTTTAGTTGACTTTAGAGTTGACCATAGTTGACTTTTGACTTAGAATTGGCTTATTGACCTAGAAGTTGACTAGTTTAACTTGTTCTCTTCTCGGGACATTGTATTGATGTTATATTCCATATCTAGGTCTTCGAGGCACCGAGTCAGACATCTGTGAGACTGTTCTTTGGACTTCAGGCGAGTACATTCTCTGATAGTTTCTTATTTATGATATCCTCTATGTTCACTGTATATAGTGTAGATATCCATGTTCTCTCGACACTATGGTTACACGGATTGGTATATCCGGATCTCGTCATGAGATGTTATTCCTTGGTATATGGTGTATATGGTACAAGTATTGTTTCATTGGTTATCTTGTACATGTACAAATACCGATTTTCGGGAGGAGTCGCTCTTTTCTTGGGGAATGTAGTGCCATAGCATACCGTGGTTGGATCTATTATACCAGGCGGGGGTGGAAAGTATTAGTATAGATATGTGATCAAATCCCTATTGAATAAAGTATAGATTACTGAATAGTGTTGATCATGCACCGCACGTATGATTAGCCAGGCCGTATTGCATCTTGCCCAAGCCGATCACATGTTAAGCTAGTACTCACACACTTAGTCATTAGTATTATTGTTTCATTGGCATATTGTTCATTATTATATTTATTTCCAGTATTTCCTTATTGTACATATATCTCTTATATCTATTATGCATCTTGCATATCCATAGCTATTTACTGTTACATAGTTTTTATCATTAATTAGAACTGCTGTTAGAGATGTAGTCTGCTCCTTTCCTGACTGGATATATTTTTCCAGATGATACTGAGGAGTGGTACCCTACCTTTTATGGACCCCAGGATATTGTGGGTTTAGATTCTGAGACCCTGGCTCAAGAGGGACTTATCCCAACTGAGACAGTTGACCCTGGAGTTGTAGCCTCGTAGTATTCTTTTGTACTGGATTTGTCTCCAGCTTATTTCTGTTATTCTTCAGACTGATTGATGTATTATTTTAGACCCATGAGTTGTGTTGTGACTATTTTATTCTTTATCTGATTCGTGCTCATTTCTATGTTAGTTCTGTGATTGAGTATACTATCATTATTAGTGGTTCATTATATTGTTAGATAGATTATCTAGACAGCATTCTACTGCCGATTCTGCGGCGTAGGCTGGGCGTTGTTTCCGACTAGTACCCTTACACCGGGTGCGGGTCATGACAATATCAGTGGAGGCCAGTAGGTAATCAATATTGTGTATACTTGTGTGTTAGGGTCTTTAGGTGTGGATTAACAGGAATGGTTGTAGGCAGTGCCAATATGCACTATTGTAGGGCCAAGTGTAGAGGTATGAGGGGAGATTATTTTAGTGTGAGCTTAGTTGGGACTACATACTAACTTATTAATCCAATCATGAAAGTGTAGAGTAGTGTCACTGGTGTGAGTGGTGTCCATGTGAGTGTGGACAAGGGAAATGACTGATACTCATGTATCAGTATAGGATCTCATTTGGGTGTATGTTGTGGGATTTAGCATTAGGTGCAGTCTAGCCATGTGGGAGGTTAAGTATAAGCCAGGGTTTACTGATACCGGTTCTAGAATTGAGGTAAGTGATGCTAGTGTTAGTAAGGTAATACTAAGTAAATATTAAGGCACTATGAGTATCTAGTTAAGGTAGGTTATATAGTAAGGTATTAACTAATAAGTTAGTATATATCTGTCATCAAGCAGTAAGTATTGTATCACCAAGATAATGTATAGCTAAGGTATTAGCATACCAAGTTATTAGAGTAAGTATTAGCAAGATACCAAGATACCAAAGTATATTAGTTATACATATAATAATAGTATATAGTATAATGAATATTATCTAGTATTAGTAGTATTAGTTTATAGTCTAAAATTAGTTAGTATAATACTAGTATAAGCTAGAATACCTTGGCATGACCTAGTTGACTGTGATGACCAAGTTTGACTTAGTTTGATCTAGTTTGACTAGTGTGACCAAGTCTTGACCTAGAAACTATATTTTAGCTCTTTTAAGCTTGTTCTAACTTCATTACACCCAAATGACATAGATTTTTATATATAGGTCTTCGATGCACCATTTCGGACAACTTAGTTACTCAATACCAGATTCTAGGCGAGTACATTCTCTGACAGTTTTTGATTTATGGTAGCTTCAATGTTACATGTATCTAGTGTAGTTATACATGATTTCTGACACTATGTTACACAATTGGTGTATTCTGGATCCCGTCATAAGATATTATTTTCTATTGGACCCTGTACATGCCCTATGATTCATGTACATATAAAGATACCGATTCCTGAGATGGTTGGCCCCCCTGCTCTGCGAATCCTGTGTCATAACGTGTCATGGTTGGATCCACTACACTAATCGGGGGTTGGAAAGAGTTAGTTAGATATGTGATCTTACCCATCAATGTACAAGTACCCAGCTAGTGTTAATCATACACTTCACGTATGATTAATCAGGCCATGATCCTTGTTCATGTTCCTAATGTAATCATATGTTGAAACTAGTACTCACACACTTAGTATAATTTTCTTATTCCTGATTTTCTGTCTATGAGATTATATTGCCCTGTCAATTTATATTCTCGTATTTCTATTATCTGTTCCTATTTTTGTTTCCTGCTCTTATTTCATTATCTTGTATTCCTTTACTATTTAATATTTCATTGTCTTTATCATTTATTTAGAATTGTTGTTAGAGGCATGCTTCACTCCAATCCTGACTGGATATATATTTTTAGAGTATTAGACTCCTAAGTTCAGGAGTAATTATCGGAAGGCCTAGCCGGTATCACTAGTTATTCTAGTTACCTTTATTCAGTATTATAGTACTGGATTTGTTTCCAGCATATTATACTTTTGTGAGGTATTATTATTACTCCTAAATTTATTTAGATTGATGTTTATATTGAGGTATCACGACCCGCACCCACATGATCGGGGCACGGGTACGTGAGTATGTCCAGCCTACGCCGCAACATCGGCGGTAGAATATTATCTAGATCATCATATCTAACCATCAATCATACTATTCAACTAGTTGTCAATCACAAAAATCTAATGGAAGAATGAAAAAGAAAGATAACTCAAATAATCATTCTAACAGAAAAAATGCTAGACAATATATGGAAAAGGAACACTAAACTAGAACTCTACAAAAATTACCTCAAGTCCACAAGGTAATCACAGTCCAGTCTAAGGCACCATTCTGAGATTCCAGAATGGAAAGCACAATAATCATTGAAAAATATTATCCAGTCAGGATTGGAGAAAAGTATAACCCAATAATAGTTCCATTAATTGACAGAAACTATGAAACAATAATAGTAAAGAAAATAACTAGAAGAGTAACTATCATGGCAAAGAAATAAAAATAAACAAAGAACAATATGGTGAGAAACATTAATGTAATGAACCAGAATAAGGAAATACAATAATAACTGTGCCTTAAAATATTAGCGAGATATGTGATCGGCTTGGGCCTAACACGGACTATAATAATAAAGGGAAGCTAGCGTGACCATAAGTGAGTTGCATTATCTGCTAGCTATCAGGGGCTACACTAAATCACGGGCTATAAGGGATTATCACATATCCACTAATACTTTTCCCAACCTCCGACTAGTACATGGATCCAAATCATGACATATTATAACACGTATGTCACGATGCACGGTCCATAATATCATGTACTATGATCATAGTCTATAATATCACGTAAATTATGATGCATAGTCTATAATATCATGCACGATGATCACGGTCTATATAATCACGAAGATGTCACGGTAATCACTGAGTAATCACAAATTAGGACACGACGATCACTAAGCAATCACGATAATAATATCTCATGACAAGGATCCACGTATACCAATCCGTGAAACCATCGTGTCAGGAATTAAATATCTCATTACTAAGTACACGTATCATAGAGACTATCAAATAAAAAACTATTAGAGAATATACTCGCCTGAAATCCGGGATGAAGTATCACTCATATCTGGAACAGTGCCTCAAAGAACTAAATATGGAATATAACGTCAACACATTATTTTGAAATGGTAAACAAGTTAAACTAGTCAAAATCTAGGTCTTAAAGTTAATTCTAAGTCAAAACAGTCAAACTAGGTCAACTCTAGGTCAAAGTAGTCAAATTGGTCAAACTAGCTATTCCTAGGTTGTATGAGTCCACCTTTAGGTTATTGGGCCCATACACTACTTGTCTAGTCCATATAAGCTATATTAGGATACTAGAGTATCATAGCTATCTAATAACACAAGATACACAAATACACAATATATACTAGTTACTCTTTGTTAGTACTAACTCCAAATGAATACCTTGGCTTTGAACCGACTTGGTATTACTACTTAACTACCCCCTTGGTATACAATACCAATTCCCAAATGATATAACCAATATCTCACTATAACCTTGGTTTATCTCAAGGTAATTCAAGAACCAACATCTAACCACACCAATACCTTGTATACAATAACTAGTATATAATCATTTGCTAAATAGTATCATATACCTTACTTCCAACCTTACTACTAACAATTGCTAATTATAACTTATAACTTCTAACTTCCCAACTAACTTAACATTACCAAGTGCTAATACTAACTAAAACTCATACCTAACTTTTAAACTATCAGCTAACTAACATACTATAGCTAGCATACCAAGGTAAGCTAACTGCTAACTAATAAGCTAACATGATAACACATCTAACTAAACTAAATATTAACTTATCATTTCTAATAGTCATCTAGTATTAACTACTGTTATCACTAATTAATTCAACTAACAACTAACATTACACTAACATAAATACTAACAACAACTAACTCACCAACATTTACTATATATCATCCTAATAGCTAATATCAGACTTCTAACATACTACCCAATAATAAATAACTAACATTATCTTACTACCCATAATAATTACTAACAACAACCAATTAACTAACATACACATAACTAACTGACACACTCATGATATCTCACATACTCAAACATAACTTAACTAACTATACTAACTGACCTATATATTATCTAATCAGTATGATACCAACTAATACTCAGTATACTAATTTATCACTAACTCTAATTGATAATTGACTCACAACTGACTTATATCAGGCTAATACCAATCATGACTACCAACTAACATACTAACATATCATCTACTTTTACAACTCAACTAATTAACTAACATGTATAACTAACTAACTAACTAACTAACTAACTAACTAACCCGATTTTGTCTAACTAACTGACCACAGACCGCTTCCCCAACTCTAACCCATAACTAACATCAACTAAACTAATAAACAGCCCCCAACTGTTCAGACCCGACTGTGTACATCTTGTGCACAGTCCCGACTGCTGTCATTGTTGTTGCTCCTCTTCTAAATAGCCAACTGCCACTACTAAATGTACAAAAGGGGAATGGTTGCTACAAACTGCTCGAGCTCATCCCTCTACCACCTTAATAAGCTGTTATGGCCCCCAACTTAGTCCACAAGACTCCACATAGTTGCTATGCAACTATTGTGCACAAGAGGGAGCACACCCTGCACCTTACTGCTATTGTTGTTCTCTGATGCCACAACTGCCAATATTCTGGACTGATAGTGCACCAAGTGCATTGTCACACTAAAACCTGACTCATGGTCCCTAAACCTCCTCTCTCAACTCATCACTTAAGTTTCTCTTGCATCCCCGTAACAGACCTCACTCACTCTCATACACAGACACAAGCATAATAGACCTCACACAACTATAGAATCACTTGCATACTTTGGTGTTACACTCACACTCTCCTACTTGTTCACTACATCTGATTACCTATGTCTGGTCTGAATATTCCAACACAGTCACTCCTAGGCCTAAGCTTTCATGCAATCCAACTGTTACACATATAACCCTTCTAGATCTTTATAGTATACATCCTAACCAATATGAATATATACAAATTATATATATTTACATCTCATATCAAGTCTCATATTGATATATACAACTCTAATTAGAGTAGAACACAAACCATTGAACACGTAGAGTGCATCGCACCCGTATCACACTCAATCTATGATATGCTTGTGATACGGCCCCGACGCATCACCAAATGTATCACAAAGGATACGAGCAAGCCTAGAATCGCATTTATAAGCAATACAAAGTACTAGCTATTCAACTACGTGTCCGTGTTAAAATATGGCATGTGAACACCCCCGTGTCGAAGAAAAACCCCCAAATCAACCCGTATTACCAAATAGCTATGATACGACCTACACGTATCTAGTTGTGGATACGACACTAGTCTCACATAATCAAACACATGTCAATTTGGTCTAGTTGACCATTAACAAACATATGGTGCACCAATCTCGGATTTCTCCCAAATTGGACACAAAATAAACCATAACTTCCAAAATAGGGGTCTCTAGTAGTCAAATCTTCTTTCTATAGATAGACCTAGTCCTGTCATGCCCCAGTCCCAAAATATCGAGGGACTAGCCACGTGGCAATGGCCAGTAGCATAACTCCAAGGGCAAACCCAATTTAATGGACCCGTTAGAGTGCACTTAAGCTTAATATAGATAAATAAAGTCTACAACTCCTGTCACAGTATATAATCTAAACTAATCTCATCCACAGACAGTAATCGCAATATAAGGAGATAGAATAATCAAGAAAATAAATAGAGGAAACTGTCCATCACAAGTCCAAAACCATATAATGTCATGGGGAACAACTCGTCATCAAAACTAAAGAGAAGAAATAAAACTAAGTACATCTATCCAGTGGTCACAGAAATAAGTCTCAATATCTAAAGAACATGAAAATTAAATAAAATAGTAACTCTGCTCAAGAGAAGTCCTCGAGCACAATCTCGTCCTCTGATGCAAGTACTGCTCTAACGTTAGCTCCTGTCCCGTAAACCTTGGGGTAACTCTCCTCATCTATACCTGGGGATATAATCTGGATCCAGGTCCTCAGGGGATATAGCAGGATACAAGAATAACTCAAGCCAAGTACAGTAAATGACAAAAAATAATAAAAAGAGGTATGCTCAGGGTATCTAACATAATCCATCTATGTGTATGCAAGTAAAAATGTTCGCGCCCGCTAAACCATCGAATTTTATACATATACTAGGGGTACTAGTGATAGTAGTAGTAGGTACGTACAAGCCCCGTCAAGATACTTACAGTAATTAATACTAGTAGAGTTTGGTATCCAAGCGGTATGGTAAGTTCTCCCTAACCCCATGTATCTTACGCCTCATGTCACAAAATGCAAGACAATCTCTATCTATAAAGTCAAGGTATAAATAATAGCACTAGTACAAGTCTGTCACGCCCCAGTCCCAGAATACATAGGACCAGGAATACATAACAAGCCAGCCGTATGTATACGACAACTCCAATATGTTGGAAGATCATATCACATACGTACGATGTATATGAATATCAAATCCATAAGTGGTAATATACTGTCGACACAAGTCATACGCAATGTACATCTCATCCACAACATAATTAAACAAATATAAAATAAATAAGTGAATCTCAAATATAAAGTATCAAAGAATGATAGTCAGGTAGAAACAAATCCACTGCCAGTCGACTATAACAAAAACTAAATGAGTGAAGAGATCAAAACTCAAATATAAGATAAATATCAATAAAAGAATAGCAACTAAAATATCCATAATCTATGAAGAATCAGGGGTACTCCGAAGGTAAGACCTCCTCAATCTGGTATGAAGCGTCAGGTCTGGGTCCGTACTCTTGTGGATAGTCTTGTCCGTCTACACCTAAAAGTGGACCAGGTCCTCAGAGGGACGTAACAAGATACAGAAACAACATGGCAATAAATTACTAAAAATAAATATCTAAGGGTCGCCTAACCATCTATGTGAATGCACTTTAAGAATAACTTTCGAACACGTGGGCTATCTGGCTAAAATGAGATTGGCATGATTCTCTCAGAGAATGAGGGGCCTAAAAAGTATAACGGATTTTGAACGTCTGAGGCGGCCTGTAGATATATAATATAAGGGTCATCTTACCATGCATCTCCGGCGGAGCGTACGAGTTACATAAGAAAAAGTGCAAAGAAGCCCAAATGACTTACTTGTTGTTCTCCCTACCCCATGCTCTATGCATGCCATATCCATGACTCGATGACATCTCTAATGACTGCCAAGTCTTCTAATCATTTAAATTATATCAGTAGTTATTCCTATTCGTCGTACGTCCTATACGCACAGGGGGGTAGTCCGTCACACAAGTACATGTCCTACATGAGACTCACACTCATGTAACAACTGTGTTACAGCCAATGAAACATAAGAATGCCTCATGATAATGGGGTGGTCTCGTAAAACTAGGTCACCATGTATAATATATAATAAAGACAAAATACGACGCCGCTGTCGTTGCACCCAAGTTATTCTTGGACGCACAGTTTTTATAGTAGTTAAAATATATGAACTAAATAACAGAAATAAAATGTATGCACCATATGGAATGTAAATCACAGTACAATGGCATGTTATACTTGCCTGACCGAAAAGCTGCGTAATATGAACGTCCAAGTGTCAAGTACAGAGTATCAGAACCCACTGCCTCTTACTAATCATCACCGGATGGTGAAATAAATATCACAAATGTTCCTAGAATCAGCGATATAGCTAAAAAATACTATCATTTCGTCCAATTTGGACACAAGGGCAAAACGATAATTTTGGGTCAAAGCGGGGTCCTTGTGTGACCTATTTTGTACCAAAATATGTGCTAGGGGTATAGGTCTCTAAATTAGGCAAATTATAGGTCAAACAAATCCTAAACGATGATATGAACTCAACAATATGTCCAATTTTGAATTCTGTTGAGCCGATTACAAATTCGTCCTTCAAGTCAAACCGTGGGGCCCGCGAATAGGTGGTTGGTTCAAATGTCTCAGAATTACGCGAAACTTGGGTCACAAGTCCAGCGTGATACCACGAATTCAATGGCACAAGTTTTATCATATTCTGATAAGCATACACAAAGTAGGGTGGTTGTTTGCAAATGCCGTGATATGGGAACTTTTTACGGATACGGGTTGATTCCAACGCGTAGACACGTCCGAATCAACTTCCGCGAAAGCCCATACGTCAGGATATACCATATGCACCTTTCTGTATAATTGGTACACGATGAGGTAGTTCTGTTTGGTAGAGAATACTCTGTATCATAAAATTTTAGTTTTAAAATACACTCCAATTAGGGCAAAAAAATCAATCGCCTTCAATATTTTTGGTCATTTTGGAGGCCGAATAATTAACAAATAAAATAAACTAATAAAAAATTAAACAAACAGTAAAATTCTTGTTATATTGATAATAAAACCTTTTAATTAGATTTTGAAAATATTAAACGGGTTTGTGGCAAATTGGGCATGAACATAGGGTTTTAGGTCGAATTTTTGGACTGTTCTTAGTGAGTTTTTCGGCCGACTTTCGGTCGAAGTTTTGACCAATCCAGGAAACGAAAACTCGTCTTGCTTGGAGAGAATCCTAGAAGGTTAGGTTGTAAACGTATATGATGAAACTGCTCGAGAAAAGGATGAGAGATGAGAGAGATAATGGACCTTGAAGTAGGGGTCGTTGATGTTGGTGTGCCGAGCATGCGGGAAGCTAATCGGCGGTTTGCTGTCGGCCTGGGCGGCGGTCGCCGACCTCCGTGGTCGACGACAATGGGGGATGGCCACCGAGGATTGGAGTAGGGGTAGGGTTTATAGAACTTAGATTTTGGGTTAGGGTTTGATGGTTATATATATATATATATATATATATATATGTATATATATATATATATATATATATATATATATATATATATATATATATATAGACAGGGAGAGGGGAGGTCATGGGCTGAAGGGGGGGTCGCGGGTGAGTTCGGGTAGGTCTAGGAATTGGGTTGGTTTAGGTTAAGGTTTTAAATCAAATTTATTTTCCTTTATTTTATGTTTTTACTAATAGCTATATATTTATTTACATATTTAGATGAGGTTATAAAAAAGTCCAAAAAGAACATTTGCACACAAAAATAAATTTTAGAAAATCTATTACCCTTTAACAAAGACTTCAAATAAAAAAACAGTTTTGTAAAATAATTCTAAATGAGTATTTATATAAGTAATTAAATTAATAAATTTTTCTAATTAACTAAGAAAATAATCTAAAGAAATTCAATAATTAAATAAATAAATATAAAAATTAAAATTAAAATTAAAATTAAAATTAAAATTAAAATTAAAATTAAAATTAAAATTAAAATTAGGGAATTTTATATTCTACCTAACTTACAAGAATTTTTTTTCCTTGAAATTAAAACTAAACCACGATAGGGAAACAAGAATGGTGTATGGTAGAAAGGAACAAAGTAAAATCATACCTTCATCTTCGAACAGATACGGAAAATGTTTGCGCATGTCATCCGCGCGCTCCCAAGTGGATTCTCCTGGCGAGTAATGCCTCCATTCCACGCGGACCAAAGGAATAGACTGATTCTTTAACAACTTTTCTCGACGATCAAGAATCCCCATGGGTTGCTCTTGGTATGACAAGCTCGGTCCAATGGTGATCTCGGAGTGGTCGAGAACATGACTGCTATCTACCACATATCGCCTGAGTTGCGACACATGAAATACATCATGAACTCCCTCGAGTGAAGGTGGCAGTGACAGTCGATACGCCACTTCTCCTACTCACTCTAGCACATCAAATGGTCCAATATATCTTGGACTCAACTTGCCACGTCCTCCAAAGCGAATAGTGCCTCTAGTAGGTGATATCCTCGAGAAGACATGATCGCCCTCTTTAAACTCCAAGGGACGACAGTGAAGATATGCCCACTACTTCTGCCTGTCTTGCGTTGCTCGCAAGTGCATTTATATCTTCTTCACTGTCTCTACAGTGTTGACTACCAACTCTGGTCCTAAAATTTGATGTTCTTCTATGTCACTCCAACACATGGGAGACCTACACTTTCTTCCATACAACGCTTCAAACGGAGCCATCTGGATGCTCGCTTGATAGCTATTATTATAAGAAAACTCCATAAGATGTAGGTGGTACTCCCATGATCCTCCAAAATCTAACATACAAGCCCTCAACATATCCTCCAGTGTCTAAATAGTACGCTCTGACTGCCCATCTGTCTGCGGGTGATAAGACGTACTGATCTTCAGACGAGTCCCAAGACTCTCCTGCATGCTTCTCCAAATTGAGATATAAAATATGAATTCCTGTCTGACACAATGCTGACCGAAATACTGTGCAACCTCATGATCTACCTCATGTATAAGTCAGCCAAAGTTTCTGTAGATTGGCCAAATCTAAAAGGCAAGAAATGTGCAAACTTGGTGAGTCGATCCACTATTACCCAAACAGCATCTTGCCCACTTGGACTCCTCGGAAAACCCGTAACAAAGTCCATAGTAATGTGCTCCCACTTCCACTTAGGAATCAAAAGTTGTTGTAGTAGTCCTTCTGTTCTCTGATGTTCCATAGTAATGTGCTCCCACTTCCACTTAGGAATCAAAAGTTGTTGTAGTAGTCCTTCTGTTCTCTGATGTTCAACCTTTACCTACTGATATACTAGACATTTGGCCACAAAGCAAGCTATCTCCCTTTTTATCCCATACCACCAAAAGTGATGTCGTAAGTCATGGTACATCTTGGTGCCTCCAGGATGAATAGATTATATTAAACTATGAGCTTCTGCCATTAGCTCCTGTCGAATCTTTCCATTGGGAACATATAGACGATCACCACATCGTAATGTCCCGTCATCATGAATGTTCAATCCCGTCTGCTCTACAGCCTCTGTCCTCTCTTTCAACCTCCTAAATCTGGCATCCGTAGGTAAAGCTACCTTGATCCTCTCTACAAGTAATGATTGTACTTGCAAGTTGGCTAGTATCCCGTCTGCTCCGGGTAATACAACTTCTATGCCAAGCTCTTGTAAGTCCTCCAGTAACTCCTGTTGTGTCGTCAAGAAGTATGCTGCAGGCTTTCAGCTTAACGCGTCTGCTACTACGTTAGCCTTGCTTGGGTGATAATACAGCTCTATCTCAAATTCCTTTATTAACTCAAGCCACCGGCGTTGCCTTATATTCATCTCCTTCTGCATGAAGACATACTTGAGGCTTTTGTGGTCAGTATAGATCTCCACTCATTCCCTATATAGGTAATATCTCCATAGCTTCCGAGCAAAAACAACGACTGCAAGCTCTAAGTCATGAGTTGGATAATTCTTCTCATATACTCGCAACTGTATAGATGCATATACAATCACCTTGCCATTATGCATCAATACACATCCCAAACCTTTTCTCGATGCGTCACTGTAAATCACATAACCTTCTGATCCTGATGGAATAGTCAAAACTGTCACGTCCCAGTCCCAAAATACATAGGACTAGGAATACATAAGTATGCCAGCCGTATGTATACGACAACTCCAATATATGGATACCATAATACACACGTATGCTGTAACATAAATATTAACTCACATGTGGTATATATATAGTCACAAGTCACAGAAATACTAATTTCATCCACACAACAAGTCATAAAAAAGAAATAACTAAACTAGAATAATGAGTCTGAATAATCCAAAATAATAGTCGGTAGAGACAAATCCATTACCAATGACTATATCAACTAAAATGAGAGAGGAGTATAAAAACTCTAATATAAAATAAGATGATGACATAAAGGTATCAGCGAAGAAGATCCATCTCTAGAGATAATTAAAGATGCTCAGAAGGTAAGACCTCCTCGGTAGAGAATAATGTATCAGGTCCTGGCCCGTATTCCTACGGATACTCCTGGTCGTCTATACCTGGCAAGGGACTAGGTCCTCATAGGGACATAACAAGATACATAGAAGCGTGCCAATTGAATACAGTAAACATGCAATATAGACAGAAAATATATAAGTACACTGTACAAGACAATCTATATAAAATGCATAATGAGGACAAATTTTTGACGTATGAGCATGGGTAGGCTACTCTATCTAATCTCATAACTCATACACACGTTAGGGACATCAGAAATCGACATACCGCGAGGGTAGCGACCAGCGCGACTCCAGAAATTGACATACCGCGACGGTAGATACCAGCGCAACACACTACCGTAGTGCGTGGTAGATAATACGGTTTACCAGAGTGGTTATAGCCCATACGCCTACTGATTGTCCTCCACTCCCATGAGACTATGTGTCAAGTGTGTGTCAACATATATATATATAATATATATATATATATATAGCATATACTTATGACTGAAAAAATACATATGCAATGAATATACAGAAATATAATAAGCATGCAAAGTACTGTAAGAAATTTGGCAAGGTATACTTGCCTGGCAAGAAAGCTACAAAGTGTAACGTCCAGGAGTCAAGCACCAAGGTCAAAAACTATCGCCTCCGAATAAACGTCTCTGGATGTTGAAATAAACCTCACCAACGTTTCCAGAATAAGCAATATAGCTAGAAAATACTACCATTTCGTCCAATTTGTACATAGGGACAAAACGGTAATTTTGGGTGAAAGCGGGGTCCACATGTGGCCCACTTTGTACCGAAAAGTGTGTCAGAAGTAAAGGTCTCTAAATGGGATAAATTATAGGTCAAACAAATTTTAAACGTCAATACGAACTCAACGGTACGTCCAATTTTGGATTCCTGTGAGCGAAACACAAATTTGCCCGAAAAGTCAACCGTAGGGGCCACAAATAGGCAGCTTGGTCAACTGTCTCAGAATCGCATAAAACTTGGGTCACAGGAACATCGTGATACCATGAATCCAATGGCACAAGTTTTTTCATATTCTGACTAGCGTACACTAAATGGTCCGGTATTTTACAAAAGTCACGATACGGGGACTTTTTGCGGATACGGGTTGATTCCGACGCACACATACGTCCAAATCAATTTTTGCAAAGTCAACACGTCTGGACATACCATACGCGTCTTTCGATGCAATTGGTATGCGACAGAGGTCCCGTTTGGCGGGGTGCGCTCCGTATAGCAAATTTTAAAGGTTTCAAAAATAGTTTTTTATTATTTTTAACCGAATTTATTTCTGCATATAACACCAAATAAATTAATATAATTATTAGGAAATAATCTTGGTTACATGGTCTTCACATCGCAAAAAGAAATTTTAGATTTGGATGTTTGTGGTGGAAGATATTGGTCCTTAAACATGGGTCATCGCGACAGTTTTCTATAGCGTAAAAGTTGTAGTTTTTCTCCAACTTATTCTCGATTTTTATCTAGATTTTAACGTTGTTCGATGGAAACTAATACACAGAGTTGGAAGAGGGATAGGTCGTGAACATACCGATGAAGACGGGGTTAAATTTGGTTGAAAGATGGAGCTAAAATCTACGCGTGAACAGGGGTACGTAGCTGCAGTTTTTGTGCGGTGCTCGCGGGATCTCGCGCGGGTCCAGGCGGTGCAGCGGCGTGCTTCAGGCGGCGGCGACAGGTCGAGGAGTTCGGCGGCGCTTGGTTGGTGTCATGGAGTAAGGGTTTAGGGTTAGGATTTTATATGAAGTTACATATATATATATATATATAGAGGGAGAACCGAATGGGGTTGCTCGTGCGGGGAACAGGGGGGTTGGGCTTGCTGCTGCTGCAGGTTGGGGTTGGGGTTTGCTACTGTGGGTTTGGGTAGTTAAGGGGTTAGTGGGTTATAGGGTTTAAGATTTAGGCTTTAATGGTTTTCTTTCCTTTCTTTTCTTTTCTTTTCTTTTTTTTTTCTTTTCTTTTTTTTCTCCTTTCTCTTTTCTCTTTTGTTTTTATTATTATTATTCTTATTATTCTTATTATTCTTATTATTATTATTATTATTATTATTATATATTACATATTTAATAACTATTTATTATTTACGTATATATTTGAGGTATATAAAAAATATATTTGTACCCAAATTAAATTCTAAAAAAATCAATTACTCTTCCACAAAGATTCCTAAAATAAAATATTATTTTTTGTACAATAATTCTAAATAATTAATTATTTAGGTAATTAAATCAATAAATGTTATTTTCTAATTAACTACAAAATAATATAAATAAATTCCATTATCAATTAATTAAATATAATATTTAAAAATATGGGATTTTATATTCAACCCAACTTATAAAAATTTTGTTCTCGAAATTAACGCTAACCCATATTCATAATAAATTACTATAGCTATTACACTTCATTGTTATCTAGCAGTGCTTCTTAAAAGTCCTAGTAAGCCATTCTTACACCTTCTCATTTAACACTATTCTATCATCCTCTACCTCGTCTACACTACTCAACTTACAAGAATTTTACTAGTAGTCAAAGTCTTTTGTGGCTATTGTCTAGGTTATAAGACGAATTTATTCATTGGGACAAAAATTTGGGATACTTGTCTGGAATCTCATAACCATGATTTTTTTTTCTGTAACCGTCAAGTATCGTAGTCTAATACTGCCATGCCACCTGACCAGTATGTCTGCAAATACTTCGACTACTCTACTATAACGGTCTAGCTGCAGCTATTGCTACTTCGCCAGTGATTTGTCATAGTCGTTAGTTCAAAACAAGTGCCTTCAACTCTTTCCTAAGCTTAGTCTAAGTTTTTGGACAACATTTAAGGTCTTGACTAACTTTATAAAGCTATTAGAAGTATAAACTATTTCAATAATCCAACTAATTCCTATTAGACTAAAGGATGCTACTCATGGTTAAAAAAAATAGTAAGAGAATACCGATATTTGTTATAGTGCATATAAATAAGGGTTATTATTATTATGAACTCATCTCTTAGTTATTAATCATTACTAACCCGGTTATGCTTTTAACTAACAAAATAAGGGTGAGGTTAAAGTAAATCAATAATTTATGATGGCACGAAGGACGTAACTACGATAGGAAGAATTTAGCGTGGAATAAGAAATGGATATGGAAGAGAAGGTGAGCAACCCAAGGGGACGGAATGGTGATAGAAAGGAGAATACTACTGCTGCTATGTGTGTCATCCATTAGCATCGTAGATATGACATCTAGTTAAAATATTAACATATGCTCAAAAATTTTAACACTAAATATATCACATTGTGATATGCCCTTAATTACAAAAGATAGTCTCAAAATAATATGATTGGCCTATGGGGTATATCTAGTACTCTCCGTGTATCGAACGTATACCAAGCACGAGCGTTCATCTTTCCGAAATAGGGAAAGACAAAAAATAATGATAAAAAATTCAAGGAGGAGGTGATAGAATGCAAGTACGGGGTTCAAGGCGATTAAAGAATTCAAAAGGGAGTTGCCAAGGCAGTTGTGGATTAAAATCTTATTTTGGTAAATTCCTATTCGCATATTTATATTAGAACATTTATGTACCTAACATGATATGCTTTGACCAGTCTAGAGGGCAAGTATATTCGTCTAACAAGTTGAGTCAACTATATCTCAATCCACGTAAAGTAGTGATATGAAGATCGAACCAAGCGCACTAAGGTTGATCACACCATAATACACTGATTCTGATTTAAATAATATATTAGTGTGGGCCCCCCATAATACATATATCATGAACAAGCTCGATAAAAGAATAAGCTTGCAAAACTAGGCTATAATAGTAGCATAAGTCGAGGTAGTTCAGAAAATATAAGTACGTTGGATTAGGATGGAGGAAGGTATAGAATAATTTAAGTTCACCAAGAAGATCGGTATTGTGCCTCTACAGTTTCCATAATAACTCCTTGTCAAGGTCTCTAGTCGACCAAATGGGTGTATGGGCCTCTAAGTTCTACAGTCTGGATAAATACTATCTTCTTATGCAAGTCTATAGTTGGTGTCATTCAATTATACTTCATTAATGAGTCAAAAGGACTATGTGTTACTAGGTTATGAGGCATACTATCCAACTTACAATAATTTAACTAATAGTGTTATTGAACATAGAGTGTATGTACCTAGTACAAGTCACCTTCCTAACCCCTATCAAGCATGAAAGAAAAGATAAGATTGACGTTGTGAAAGGATCAAGCAATATGCAATACAAGTAATCAAATAAGAATGCGGAACGAATCAAGGGAGGTGATAAAATAAGTGGATGAGATCCTATATTCTAATCCTATGGGCAGGCTTGCTCGGTACAGTAACGTAATCGAGACAATATGCTCTCGACCTGCATGGACCATCACAAAAATATGTCATGCCCCAGTCCCAAAATACGTAGGACTAGGAATACGTAAGCATGCCAGCCGTATGTATATGGCAACTCCAATATATGGATACCATAATATACACGTACGTTGTAACAAGAATATTAACTCACATGTGGTATATATATAGTCACAAGTTATAGAAATACTAATCTTATCCACACAACAAGTCATACAAAAGAAATAACTAAACTAGAATAATGAGTTCGAATAATCCAAAATAATAGTCGGTGGAGACAAATCCACTACCAATGACTATATCAAATAAAATGAGAGAGGAGTATAAAACCTCTAATATAAAATAAGATGATGATATAAAGGTATCAATGAAGAAGATCCATCGCTAGAGATAATCAAAGATGCTCAGAAGGTAAGTCCTCCTCGGTAGAGAATAATGCGTCAGGTCCTGGCCCATACTCCTACGGATACTCCTGGTCGTCTATACCTGGCAAGGGACCAGGTCCTCAAAGGGACATAACAAGATACATAGAAGCATGCAGTAAACATGCAATATAGACAAAAAAAAAATATAAGTACGCTGTACAAGACAATCTATATAAAATGCATAATGAGGACAACTTTTTGACGTATGGGCATGAGTAGGCTACTCTATCTAATCTCACAACTCACACACACGTCAGGGACATCAGAAATCGATATACCGTAAGGGTAGCGACCAGCTCGACATACTACCGTAGTGCGTGCTAGATACTACAGTTTACCAGAGTGGTTATAGCCCATACGCCTACTGATTGTCCTCCCCTCCCGTGATACTATATGTCAAGTATGTGTCAACATATATATATATCATATACTTATGACTGAAAGAAAATACACATGTAATGATTATACAGAAATATAATAAGCATGCAAAGTAATGTAAGCAATTTGGCAACGTATACTTGCCTGGCAAGAAAACTGCAAAGTGTACCGTCCAGGAGTCAAGCACCAAGGTCAGAAACTATGGCCTCCGAATAAACATGTTCGGATGCTGAAATAAATATCACCAACACTTCCAGAATAAGCAAGATAGCTAAAAAATAGTACCCTTCCAGAATAAGCAAGATAATTTTAGGTCAAAGTTGGGTCCACATGTGGCCCACATTGCACCAAAAAGCGTGCCAGGGGTAAAGGTCTCTAAATGGAACAAATTATAGGTCAAACAAATTCTAAATGGCAATATGAACTCAACGGTACGTCCAATTTTGGATTCCTGTGAGCCGAACACAAATTTGCCAAAAAAGTCAACCGTAGGGCCCGTAAATAGGTGGCTTAGTAAACTATCTCAGAATCGCGTGAAACTTGGGTCACAAGACTAGCATGATACCATGAATCCAATGGTGCAAGTTTTGTCGCATTCTGACGAGCGTACACTAAATGGTGCGGTATTTTGCAAAAGTCACGATACTGGAACTTTTTGTGGATACGAGTTGATTCCGACGCGCACACGCGTCCAAATCAGCTTCCGCAAAAGCCCATATGTCTGGACATACCATACACGCCTTTTGGTATAATTGGTATGCAACGGAGCAGTCCTGTTTGGTGGGGCACGCTCCGTATCGCAAATTTTGAAGGTTTTGAGAATAATTTTTCATGTTTTTAACCCAATTTAATTTTGCATATAACACCAAATAAATTAACCTAATTGACAAAAAATAATTTCGGTTATATGGTCTTCATATAGCAAAAATAAATTTTAGATTTGGATGTCTGTGGTGTAAGATATTGGTCCTTAAATATGGGTCATCGCGACAGTTTTCTGTAGCGTAAAAGTTATGACTTTTCTCCAACTTGGTCTCGATTTTTATCTTGGGTTTAACGATGTTCGATGGAAACTAATACACAGAGTGGGAAGAGGGATAGGTCGTGAACATACCGGTGAAGACGGGGTCAAATTTGGTCACAAGATGGAGCGGGAATTTACGTGTGAAACGGGGTACGTCGCTGCTGTTTTCTGCCCGGTGCTCGTGGGATCTCGTGAGGGGCGGGTCCAGGCGTTGCTTCGGCGTGCTCCGGGCGGCGGCGATAGGTCGAGGAGGTCGGCGACGCTGGGTTGGTGTCATGGAGTAAGGGTTTAGGGTTAGGTTTTTATATGATGTTACATATATATATATAGATAGAGGGAGAACCGAAGGGGGTCGCTCGCGCGGGGAACATGGGGGGTTAGGCTTGCTATTGTTGCGGGTTGGGGTTGGGGTTTGCTACTGTGGGATTGGGTAGTTAAGGGGTTAGTGGGTTATAGGGTTTAGGATTTAGGCTTTAATGATTTTCTTTCCTTTCTTTTCTTTTCTTTTTCTTTTCTTTTCTTTTCTTTTTCTTTCCTTTCCTTTTCTCTTTTCTCTTTTGTTATTATTATTATTATTATTATTATTATTATATATTACATATTTAATAACTATTTATTATTTACGTATATATTTGAGGTATATAAAAAAATACATTTGTACCCAAATTAAATTCTAAAAAAATCTATTACTCTTCCACAAAGATTCCTAAAATAAAATAGTAGTTTTTGTACAATAATTCTAAATAATTATTTATCTAGGTAATTAAATCAATAATTGTTATTTTCTAATTAACTATGAAATAATATAAATAAATTCCATGATCAATTAATTAAATGTAATATTTTAAAATATGGGGTTTTACATTAACTGGCGCTGTGGTCAGTCGTTTCTTCAACTCCTCGAAAGCGGCTTGTCACTCGTTAGTCCATATAAACTTTTGGTCCTTGTACGTCAACCGAGTCATAAGCGCTGTTATCCTTGAAAAGTTTTCTACGAACTACTAGTAATATCCCACAAGTCCAAAGAAACTTCTCACCTCCAATGCTGATTTAGGAATGGGCCATGTCTCAACTGCCGAGATTTTCTCTGGATCAACAAAAATACCATCTCCCATGACAACATACCCAAAAAAAGAGATCATGTCCAAGAAGAACTCATATTTACTGAGCTTTGCATATAACTGTTCTCCCCTCAAGGTCTCTAGGATAATCCGCAGGTGCTTCTCATGCTCCTCGTGGCTCTTCGAATAGAAAAGTATGTCATCTATGAAGATGACCATGAACTGGTCCAAATACTGATGGAAGACTCAATTCATTAAGTCCATAAAGACAACTGGAGCATTGGTCAATCCAAATGGCACGACCAGAAACTCGTAGTGTCCATATCATGTCCTGAATGCTGTCTTTGGGATGTCCTGCTTCTGCACCTTCACCTGGTGATATCCCGATCTCAAGTCTATCTTCGAGAACACCTTGGATCCACTAAGCTGATCAAATAAGTCATCAACGCGTAACAATGGATATTTATTCTTCATAGTTACCTCATTCAAGGCTCTGTAGTCGATGCACATGCGCACTCACCCATCCTTCTTTGGTACAAACAACACTGGTGCTCCCCAGGGTGATGCACTAGGCCGGATGAAGACTTTCTCCTCTAATTCTTCCAACTGTGCTTTCAGCTCATCCATCTCCTTCTTTGCCAATCTATAAACATGCGATGCTATGGGTGCTGCTCCAGGTGTCAACTCAATGGAGAATTTTATGTCTCTGTCAGGAGGTAGTCCTGACAATTCCTCTAGAAAGATGTCTTGGAATTCTAAAATGATAGGGCGATAAATAACGTCATCCATTACAAGCTGAACACCAACAAGAACTTCTATAGATCCCCGTAAAAACTTGAGTTTTGGCTGTTCTGGTAACTTAAAAAGAATGCTTCCTCTATAGCAGTCAAAAAAAGTATGGTACTTTCTTAGCTAGTCTATCCCAAGTATAACATCAAAGTTTGGCATGGGAAAGACTAAGAGTTGGATATTCATCTCTCTGCCATGAATCACTACAGAACAAGATCTACAAACTCGACTAACAGGTACATCTCCTCCCCCGGTGAGAATTCTAATACAACTAGGTAATGGTGTGGTGGCAATATTGTGCTTGGCAACAAAACTAAAAGATATGAATGAGTGTGTGGCTCTCATATCAAATAATATCACAACAGAAAAAGTAGAAACAAGAGTAATACTGCTATAACATTAATCTCCTATTCGATATCTGTAAACCCCCTCGATTTATTCTGTAGATAGTTAGAGTGGATTTGGAAAAAAATTTGATAACAGATGTCGAGGTTTAGAGTAGAGATATTTTATCTGGTATTTAACTCAATTAAATAAAACCCTTGGCGCGCCCTATCATTTTCTAATTTTTTGGAGCCCAATATCAGCCCATAAATTCCGTTCAATTATTGTACTTCTGACCTGACCCGCCAAATTAGCCATTGGACTTTTTTGTCTTTTAATATTATTTTCTGTGTGCTCTAAATTAATTGTGCAACATTCCGAAATCGTAACACATATTTAATTCCGTGTCGGACACCTGTGTCGTTACCCTAAATTTTGGGATACCAACTTAACCCGTTGAGTCAGACCAACTAAAGGGTCCAAGACTGACTCTAAGCCACCACCATTTTTTGCCTTGCGTCATTTCCGAATTTTGACCCCAAGTGCCCCAATTAAATTAAATTTGCGGGACGCTTTGTTTCTATTTAAATCAGGGATACTGACTTTGTAAATCCTATTTTTAAATCCTTAATTAATCCCATTGTCTTCCTAATTAAACCTGTGCCTAACGCACAACACCCTCTCACCATGAAAATTTCTAAATATATTTTTCTTTAAAATTTTTGTGTCATTTTATGTGTCCATGCAATTTCCCGAATTTACAGGGCTAAGTTACAATTATTAAATTATGTGGCACCACCCTATTGGCCATGAACAAATAAGAAGTCCCAAAATGGTGTCCCATTCACACCCATGCATTCACCCCTCATGAAGAAAACCCTCTTCTCTTCATGTTTAATCCCAACCATCCATTTTGAATGGATTGATCCCAACCCTCCATCTCCTTCACACACACCCCTATAAAGTAACTCCTCACCCACCCTCAATACACATTACCACCGTCCCTAATCCCAAAGAAACTCCTCTCTCTCTCTCTTTCCTCGCTCCTTCATTAACCCCCCATGCAAACTTCTTCCTCCACTCTTCATTATTCTTCTTCTTCTTCCTCCATCATTATCCTTCTTCTTCTTCTCCTATTTTTCCCTCCTCACTGTGGGTGACTATACTCCGGCCCGACCCCACCCCGGCCTAAGCTTCGCCAACCGCACCCGCTGTAGCCCGCGACCGAACTTCCCCGCTGCAACTCGCGGCCGAGCTTCCCCGGTGCAGCTTGTGGCCGAGCTTCCCCGGTGCAGCTCGCGGCCGAGCTTCCCCTCTGCAGCTCGTGGCCGAGCTTCCCCGCTGCAGCCCGCGGCCGGAACTTCCCCGCTGCAGCCCGCGGCCGAACTTCTCCCGCTGCAGCCCGCTCCGGCCACCGTGAGCAGCACTCCAGCTGCAGTTTACCGTCGATCGACTGCTTCTCCCCGTCGGCGTTCCAGTACAGTCCCTGTCCGACCACCTCCACTGCCACCTCCGACCAGCCATCAACCTCGCCGCGACAAGGTCGACTCTCCCCCTCTCATTTCTTTTTAATCCTAGAATTTAATATCTGTTTTAATAGGATGAATATGGTTATGTGTTTATGAACTAGGGAATGTGTTTAAAGTTAGGGTTCTTATATATATGGAATTGTGTGGGTTGGAGTTTACATAAAGGATATGTTGATGTAGTGTAATATAGGTGAGCATGAGATGATAAAAAGAGATTAGGATCAATGGTGAGGTTAGGGTTTGATTTCAAATAGAGGTTATGAATATTATGCATGGTTGAAAAATAAATGCTAAATCAAGTATTTACGGTTTAAATAAGAATTGATTGAGAATATGAAATACATGCATGCAAGGATGGAAATTGGGATATAAAATGAGGGTGTATGTTAATACCATATGAGACGGTTATCCTAATTATTAAAAACACATTGGTTATTGTGGTTTAGCTGTTTTAAAACTATGACTGAAAATAAAATGATAATTAAAAGGTTGATGGACATTGGGAGCAGGTGATTGATTTTGAAATAGGTATTATATCGGATCATGGATCAGAGATTTAGGAATGTGAAATATTAGTTAATTATTTGAGACTGAGCTTAGGAATAGATGTGTGTCGTATCCCTGTTTGACGTAGAATAGATTATTGATTCTGGTTTGTATCTCATCTCTAGGTACTGCGGGACCTGAGGACTTGGACGCGGTACCAGATCCCCGTCATCAGCAGCCGCACGCAGGCAAGTGTACCTTGCCACCCTGTATTTAAGTTTATAGATATTGATTGTTTCGTTATGTACATTATGCACGGATTTATGTTGACGTTCGATACTTCGCGTCCGGATCGCAACCGGGTGTTGACGTTCATCGAAACGTCTTAGAATAAATGGTTAGATGCATTATAGTACCTCGATGCACGTACTTGAGTACATCGATACCCCAGGACACACTCATACACTGTGATCGTGCCAGATTTCTGTATCCTGATACTGACATCATGACCAGAGACTGGGACGACCTTAGGGACGCGTCTGTTGAGTTATCTTTCGTGTGTCAAGACTGTAGTTAGAGGTTCAGGTTCAACGCACAATCGTTGACCGCTTGGGAAGGGAAAGACAGTTACTAGACGCTTGGGCTCCTCTGCACGCGCTTATATATATATGTAGTATCTATGTAGTGATCCTGTATCTAGTGTAGTAGTTTCACCCGTGTGTCTCTTTGCCCGGAGCTGCAGTACGTGCCGTGTGTTTCCGTGTCCGGAGCTACGATTTTATTTTGGATAGCCCACGCGTCGAACATTGTCTTTAAACTGTGTCATACTAGTTGGTTATGATAGAGTACCCTGTCGTGCACTTTTACTTTCTGTTTACTTGGCATGTTGTATTTCTGTACCTTGTTACGTCCCTCTGAGGACCTGGTTCCTTGCCAGTTTTGCAGCATAGACGATTACGGAGCACTTGGAGATACTGATGGAGTAGCATATCTTGCGAGCATGGTACCAGGTACTCACATTATATCTACCGGCATTATGGTTATTTTATATTCATTATTTATCTGCTGTTGTAGCCTAGTTTTGTAGACTCATACTTCTTCTCGAGTCTATTCGAGTTAGTGTGTTATTGGGCGGCCGACCTTAGCACATATAGCTCTTTCTTGTATACTGATGTACATTGTGGATTGAGACATAGAGGTTTACATTTATGGAATATCTAGATAGTGCCCTTTTTATTACAGCTTATACGTATTCGAGTCAGACCAGAGTCTGGTCGAATGCGTAGCTGGCGTGGCACGTATTTGGGACTGGGGCATGACATATTTTTGTGGTGGCCCATGCAGGTCCGATTTAAATCGTCTTAGTCACCTGACTGTGCCAAGCGAGCCTACAAATTAGGAATAGATGTTATGATTGTTGAATAGGATCTTAATCCATAATCGATTTTAAAACTCTTTGTATATGATTATCGCCCTTGGACTTCCACTTTGTATTCGTTCAATCTTCGTCAATATCGCTATCCTTGTTTCTCGTCACCTATTGTTCGGGGAGACGAATGCTTGTGACTGATGACTTCCCTCCAGAAGAAGATCGAAGACCAGACGACAGGAGACAGAATTCGTATACCTTTCTCGGAGAAGATTGTTACCTTATCAGGATAGATTGATGGGTTCTTTGGATTCTAGAACTAGTATGGAAGGTTGGCAAGAGAGTTGGACCCAGTAGTACCCTACCCGTGCTTGAGGTAACAGTGATCTTGGAAGTACTAAGAGCTGGAAGGATTGTTGATCATGACCTAGAATAATTTAGGAAAATGCATAGCCTGATGATGGAAACTAGTGGTTGCATATGGAAGCAATGCTAGGAACGATGATTATGAGCTAGAGGAGATAAAATTTCAGGCTCTCACTTGGAAGATAACGATCTGATTCCAGAAATTCTAGTGTGGGCTTGAGGAATACCATTAACGTACTATGAGACTTGGAGAGATAAATGACGAAGGAAAAAAATTTGAAGAATACAAATGTAGGAATAAATTTAAGGAGAAAAGAAATTATACATTAGGCAAGGAATATTTTTCTCTCTTGAGGATTGATGTTGGAAACAAAACGGGAGAAATTATTTTTGAGGTTTAGTCTAGACTATGACCTTATCCTAGACATGGATTGATTGAGCCAATACCATGCGACGCGAGATTGTCGACGTTATTACATTATTTAGGACCACCAGATTACCCTGAGTTTGAGCTACTTCAGGGAGCCCGGGAGCAGGGTGCCCATCTACCTTAGAGGCACACATTGCAGGAGGAGAACCAGTGTACCCCGCATTATACCCGAGTTTGAGGATGTGTTTCCAGAGAATCTTTTAGGCTGCCACCTGACAGAGAGATAGAATTTGCTATAGAGTTGACTCCAAGAGCGGAGCCAATTATTTTCCCATCTTCAGACTAGCACCGAAAGAGTTGGTTGAGTTGAAGGTCCATAGTAGAGGATCACTTAGACAAGAGTTTCAGTCGGGCTAGTGTTTCTCCATGGGGAAATACCCATCTTAAATGTGCCGAAGAGAGACGAGACGGTACAATTGAATCAGCTAAGTGGCGCATGCATTCTCGAAGATCGATCTCAGATCAAGCTATCATCAGATCAAGGTACGGAAAGTAGACATTCCGAAGACGGTGCTTCGGATGAAGTATGTGCTCTATGAGTTTCTAGTCATGACCGTTTTGTTTGACCAATACGCCAGCAATATTCATGAGCTTGAGGAACAAGGTTTTCCACCAGTACTTGGATAAGTTCGTGGTAGTGTTCATCGACGTCTTGATACATTCCGAGAACCAGGAGAAGAACGAGAGACATCTCAAGATTGTGTTGGAGATGCTGAGAAATGAGAGGCTGTAAGCCAAGCTCAACAAATATGAGTTATGTTCAGATAGTATAGATAGTCTACACATCAGGACAGCTGAGAGTTCATGGAAAGAACTATCGGATACACGATCCAGGGCTAGATACAGTGATATTTGCATTAAAGCGATGGCGATACTACCGTTATATAGAGCAGATGTTGAGATTTTTACAAAACACAGAAAGTCTGAAGAATGCCTACACGCAGAAAGAACTCAACATGAGACAAAGGCATTGGCTAGAATTTATGACAAATTATAATATTGAGTTGCAGAACCACTCTGGCAAGGCGAATGCAGTTTATGACTCATCGCCAGTTCTTAGAGGATTTTCAGGAACTCAGGATTGAGATTGTATTGCCAGGCATGGATGGACAGATGGCCAGTCTTGAGGTTCAGTCTACTTTGGTTGAGAGGATCAAGGCAGCATTGCCTACGGACCCGAGATTTAGACGACTGCGAGAAAGGACAGAGGCCGACATGCAAACGGGATTCCAGATTCATGAAGACAGAATATTGAGGTATAAAGATCGCCTATACGTTCCGAGTGGCAAGCTACGCTAAGAGTTGATGACCGAGGCTCATAGCTCGATTATTCTATTTTATCCCGGGGGTACGAAGATGTACCGAGATTTGAGGCAACATTACTGGTAGCTTGGGATGCAGAGAGAGATTACAAGATTCGTGGCGAGTTGGTTGGTATGTCAGCAAGTCAAGGCTAAATATCAGAGAATTGCAGGACTGTTGCAATCGCTTCCCACTCCCGAGTAGAAGTGGGAACGCATTACCCTGGTCTTCGCCACAGGATTCCCGCAGAGCCCTAGCAGGAAGGATACAGTTTGGGTTGTCACGGACCGATTTACCAAGTCTGCACATTTCTTGCCCTTCAGAGTTGGGCAATCCACAGAGATACTAGCTGACATGTATATGAGGTAGATAGTACGATTACATGGAGTGCCTGTCAATATCGTATCGGATCGTGATTCCAGATTCACGTCATATTTTGGCGGAGTATGCAGGAGAGCCTAGGAACTCGTCTAAAGTTCAGCACTGCGAATCATCCACAGACTGATGGACAGTCAGAGCACATGATACATATATTTGAGGATATGTTTAGAGCGTGCATGATTAATTTTGGAGGATCTTGGGAGGACCACCTACACTTGGTAGAATTCTCCTACAATAACAGTTACCAGGCCAGCATACAGATGGCACCTTATGAGACACTGTACGGTAGGAAATATAGGTCGCCAGTTTGTTGGAGTGACGTGGGAGAGCGTCAGATACTTGGTCCAGAGTTGGTGATGCAGACAGTAGAGAAGGTCAAGCAGATTCAGAGCCACCTGCCCGCAGCATAGGACAGACATAAATACTGGGCAGATGCGCACCGCAGACCATTGGAGTTCAAGGAGGGTGACCATGTATTTTTGAGGATATCGCCTACCCGCGGTACCAACAGATTCGGAGGCAGAGGCAAGCTGAGTCCGAGGTACATCGGACCTTTTGACATTTTGGAACGAGTTGGCGAAGTGGCTTACCGTCTTGCATTACCTCCATCATTAGAGGGAGTACATGACATATTTCACGTATCACAGCTGAGGAGATATGTTGTAGACCCTAGCCACGTGCTTGATCATTCAGAGATTACATTCGGGCCCAGCCTGTCTTACGTAGAGCAGCCAGTTGAGATCCTCGATGTCACGACCCGTACCCGGTATATGGGCACGAGAGCGTGGGTACGTCCAGCCTACGCCGCAGCATCGGCGGTAGAACGCTGTCTAGGTCACAATACTATTTAAACAATCTCTCACGAATATCCAACTCCATAAGGAGATGCAGATATCACTATATAATATGCAATATACTCAATCATATAAGCTAAAGCACGATGAGATATCGAAACAAGCAAATAAAATACAAGACAAGTCTAAACAACAATAAATAATCTAACCTGCAATCAATAACATCCAGTCTCCAAGTATGCTGGAATCAAGTCCTCTAAGTCGAAGTCTGGAAAAAATATCCAGTCAGAATTGGAACGAAATACACCTCTAACAGCAGTTCTATGTATATTGACAAAAACTATAACACAGTATAAAGAAATACAAGACAGATAGGAATACTGGCAATAAGAAATACTGACGAGCATGGATGTACTAGAAATAAATAGAATAAAGAAATGCTGGAATAATTGGAATACTGGAATAAATGAATACTGGAGCATGTCATCCTCAATATACATCTAACAATGAAATAGAAATACAAGTACACGCAGGAATAATGAACTGGTATATAAGTGTGTACAAGATCAATAACTAGAACATGTGGATATGCTAGATCAATGTACTAGAGATACATGTCAAGAATCATCTAACTAAGTGTGTGAAACATCAGTATATCATGTGATCGACTTGGGTGATATGACTCATTACATGGATTAGCGATCATCCCCAACAGGTCAGGCTAACCAGAATGTAACAGCGATGAGGCATGTAAGGGTAAGGCTGCATCGACATAAAATATGGGTGAGCTAATGCTGCATGTAAGGGGTATGATCACATAACTACTAATACTTCCCCGTTTTCTCCAGCTAGCACGATGGATTCCAATCACGACTCCTCGTGACAAGTCTCAATGATGCTAACTCGTGTAAGCAACAGTGTCAGAGTCATGTACGCTATACAACAAGAATTGTAGAGATAATCAACATAATGGAAACTGTCAGAGAATGTACTCGCCTGGGGTCCTGCTGCTTGTATGAATCAGAGTCTAAGTCACGGTCCAAATGGCCTATGTATTACAAACTTACCATGTCAAAATATAATTTATTTTAATTTATTTAATCCTGGAATAATTAATCTAAAATCCTATTTTAATCTTATTATTCTGATTTTTAGGTTAATTCCTAAATTTTTGCCCAAAAGAACCTAAATTTATCGACTCGAGACTCATGGCACACAAATCGAGGTGATCTGTTGACCGAAAAGTCAACCGACACATACTCGACTTTCATGCATGATTCACCGTAGATTTCAGCGTCAAAAACATGTTAGAATTTATGGCTCGTCCGAATTCAAATTTGTTTGGGAATTATGGCACATACAAGTTTCATAACGTGCACCGATGGTTAAATTCTAACCTAGAAGTTCTACAAAATTAACAGTATATAAATGCTTCGAAATAAATTCTAGGAAAAACATATGTCAATGATCTCGACATTAGCTTTCCGAAACTTCAAACGGTTAATGATTCTGATTCCTGGTTCTCCCGAAATCGTGAAAACATTGAAACACATCTATTTTCGGACATGCTATGCTCTACAAATTTTCTAGAATTTAATAATCATAATTTCGTAAAAAAAATTATATAATCAGAAATCTAACCTCAATATCGTTCTAACACAAAAAACTAGGTCTCGTTTGGAGTCTGGAGCTATGCGCAATGGCTTCTGGAAGATGAAGGAACCCTAGATGGCAATTCTCCAAAAATCGGCTGAAGAAAAATCCTAGAAAATAACTAAACTAATATATATATATATATATATAGAGAGGAGAGAGAAAGAGCAGCCGCGGCTCAGGAGCTTGCCACGTGGCAGCCATCCGTGGCTCCCCGCCAAGATCCAGCGGTCATAGATCCACGCGGCTCGGCTCAGCTGAGTCCGACTCGGACTTGGTCGCGGCTCGGCTCGGCTCGGCTCGGCTTCACCCGCGGTCGCTGACAGGCGAGCCCGACACTGTTCACTGTGGGAGGCTGACAGGTGGGCCCCTGTCTGCTGACTAGGCAGAAATAATTTCTTTTTGGGTTTTCTTTTTCAGAAAAATAGTTTTTAATTCAGTTTTTTATAATTAACTCAAAATAAATGCTAAAAATATTCAAAAAATTCCCAAAAAATTCTAGAAAATATATTTTATTATTTATAACCTAAAATAAAAGTTTGGGATATTTTTAAATATATTTGACCCTAAAATAAATTCTTGAAAGTCCTAGAAAATTAGGATTACTAGTTTTTAATTAACAAAAAATTATGGAAAAATTCTATTAGCCCCAAATTAACCTAAAAATAATATTTAAGCACGAAATTTAGGATACGGAGGTTACAAGTCTACCCACCTTAAAGAAATTTCGTCCTCGAAATTTAAAATCCTCAATAGTTGTATGTATTCATTTATATTATTTTACAATCAAAATTAAATTCATCAAACCATATAATCATGAAGTAAATTCATATTGCTATAAAACTTCTAAAATTCTATAGATATCATATTCCTAAAATCTTCAAATTTAAAATCGAATTCCATTCGTATCATAATCTCCTCAAAAACTTTATGCTAATCACTAAATACAAAACTTAATATTTAATCCTCTAATTTTAAATCCACTCAATGTATATTTATAAAATTTAAAAAATCTCATCCAAAAAGTTTAAATTTCACACAATAATCCATTAATCATCTTACTCTTTTAATTTAAATCCAATCAATACATATTTATAAAATTTAAATTCTCATCCCAAAAATTTGAATTCAACAATAATCCATTAGTGATCTTAATCCTTGATTTCTTTTTCCACACAATACTCAAACAATGTAATACTTATGAAATCTTCAAATGCAATATTCAAAACATAAATTCATAACTTGCAGGCCAATGAATATAATGATAATCTCCTTAATTTCCTCAAATGTTAGTGACATTCAATCATACCAAATCTTCATAAAATTCAATGATTTAACGAAATCGTCAATTCCGCCATATTAAATTCTCAACTCTCTTCATTTAAATAAATATTTATCCTCAAAATTTAAGGCACATTGTCTCTCTTTGTCAAGTCATATCCTCTTCATAAATCTTTACTACGGTCAAATTTCCAACAATCAAGGTCTAAGAAAATTCTACCTACAGTCACACAACATGCAATCTAGAGAAAACATGCATGGTTATGGTCACTTTTGTCATGGTATTGCAGTATCTGTCGGGGTGTACTACCAGCTACATTCTAGCAAGAGAATTATTGATACAAACTACGATACTAAGAAATCAATTAATCAATCAAACAGACAAAAAATGAACAGAAGGAAAGAACAGAACATAGCCTTCTAACCCATTACTTGGACATCTTTAATTTCTATCGTACACTTAACTCTGGCACATTTATTCATAAATTCCTGTCCCTATATACTCTTACCCATATCAACTAATCTCTAGTCCGTAAGATATCCATGGATACATCCACATTACACACATCCGTCTATTGATACTAAAATATGATACCAAGGATCTCTAACACAACCATAGTTTAATAATGCATCCAAAGTTTGATACCTCTATCCCTTTAGGTACTACAGTTTCTACTACAAGCACACCCACTGCTAGTTCTCTTACCTACTACAACTGTTTATACTAGTTGTTCTTATCACTCAAGTGCACACCAAGTACAATATACCATACTAAGTACTACTCTCTCTAATACAACTCTAGATGGACACCCAAGTTAGTTTGTAGTGCCATCTCAAACATTCTCAAGCCAATAGATCCTTACACATGCAAATCAACCACTCATATACTAATATATATCTTACTCACCATAAAATTTTATCCTCAAAATAAAATCATCAAAATTTAACTTCTTGAACAATTTAAAATAAAATGCATATACTTTCCTCAAAAGTCAAATGCTCAATATCGAAATAAAATTTTTAATCACTTCTAAAATCCTTATAGCTTTGACCATGTTTATTGAATTGAATTTTAATCCTCAAAATTTTAATAACATAAAATCTTAACTCCTCAGAATTTCTTTAAAAATTAAAATTCATTTTCACTCTTCAATTTATAAATTTAAATCCACAAGTATACATATAAATTCTCGCAGTCTCTAATACTCAAGGTGCACTCAATACACCAATTGTCTGTAATTCTCAACTGTGTACTAAAATTTGTACTGCCCGGATTACTTGCAATATTACTTCCAATAATCAAAGTTACCATCACACATATTTTATCCAATGATTTTCTATCTATATTAATTGATACACCAATCTAACTATCATCACACGTAGTACTTACTGTTATTAGCACCATTCTTAATAATCCTTGATATAGAATCACTAGCACTATTGGTATGGTAACACTAGCTTCATCATTAGATCACCTCGTCACATTGACTAGAACTTATGATCACTTGCAATTTCTATAATACCCATGCTTTACTTCCATCTCAAGGACAGGCATATGGTTCCATATCTCGATTGATGTATAAGCATATCTCTTAAACCTTTTACAGCCTGTTAAACTAATATGTGATACATTTCATAACTTTCATTACCAATCTTGATATTTTTCTACTCATGGCATCTCATTAAAACCCTTTATGCATATACATTTTTTTTTTACTCTTAACATACCCGGTATCAATCATCCAATTGAACATCATGCTCCAATAATCTTTAACACAATTCCTTGATACTTAATTGTTTACATATATCATCCAATTACATGAATTCACGACTAGTCAGGACTGGCATGATGACTCTGATACTTACTCTTGGAACCTTCACTGATACTCTTTTCTCCTTCTATCTATAGTGCAAATACTAACTATAACACGCCTATCATAGAACTATTGCTACAAGGTACTATGCTATGAGTTAACTCTAGATTAATGCCTACTGCTCATATGTCCAACTAAAAAACACTTATAACTAACAAGTCACACTCAGTCAAAACTAATACAAGACACAGACATAATTACAAGTCACTAATTATCATACTAACAAGAAATCCTCAAGAAAAGAAGCTCAAAAAGAAACTGGATTAAGGACTGAAGGTATTGCTATTGCTAGCAAAGGAAATGATGGAACAAGGTCCTGGAATAACAGAAATAGATAAGTCTTGAGATGATACTTTAAGAACCAATTTAAGATACAACCTGATAATCATACTCGTTTGTTAGAAATCATGACACTCAGAATCCTCGCCACGCCAGTAAGCATAGATGTGATAAACGACAGGTTCCGTAACAAAGGTATGCAACTCGATAATCATGTCATCTAGAACCCTCGCCACGCCAACTGGTATGGCTGCGAGAAATTCTAAATTTTATAACTAAAGTATGTACATCCAAGTCAGGTTCCTACGTTCTCGTCACGACAGCTAATATGGCTGCGATAAACTCTAGGTTCCATAACTAAAGTAGACATTTTACCTTCCTCACTGTCCTCATCAACATATGTCATCAGATGATACCATAAATTTTAGCCCGTAAAATTCATCTCGATATAAAATTAACTCAACAACGATACCAAGAATTAAATTTAACAACTGGTCAACAAGAATCAAACTCAACAATGATACCAAGATTTTAATTTAATAACTGATCAACAAGAATCAAGTTCAATAACAACAAGCGAGAACGGACGGGACAAGGGAAAAGATTTAAATTAGAAATTATAATAAGATTCTCAAGGGTCGTCCCAGAAATCTCTCAAGAATTTGTGATTGAGTATCCTCTCTCATCCTAGTATCCTATGTCCTATATTCTATAGCAGGCACGCAGTAGTATAACTAAGACATCGCACTACCATAATATCGCACAACTTGCAAAGTCTGACCTGCATGGGCCACCACTAAAAATGTGTCACGACCCGCACCCGGTATATGGACACGAGAGCGTGGGTATGTCCAGCCTACGCCGCAACATCGGTGGTAGAACGCTGTCTAGGTCACAATACTATCTAAACAATCTCTCACGAATATCCAACTCCATAAGGAGACGCAGATATCACTATATAATATGGAATATACTCAATCACATAAGCTAAAGCACGATGAGATATCGAAGCAAGCAAATAAAATACAAGACAAGTCTAAACAACAATAAATAATCTAACCTGCAATCAATAACATCCAGTCTCCAAGTATGCTGGAAATAAGTCCTTTAAGTCGAAGTCTGGAAAAAATATCCAGTCAGGATTGGAACAAAATACACCTTTAACAGCAGTTCCATGTATATTGACAAAAACTATAACACAGTGTAAAGAAATATAAGACAGATAGGAATACTGGCAATAAGAAATACTGACGAGCATGGATGTACTGGAAATAAATGGAATAAAGAAATGCTGGAATAATTGGTATACTGGAATAAATGAATACTGGAGCATGTCATCCTCAATGTACATCTAACAATGAAATAGAAATACAAGTACCCGCAGGAATAATGAACTGGTATATAAGTGTGTACAAGATCAATAACTAGAACATGTGGAGATGCTAGATCAATGTACTAGAGATACATGTCAAGAATCATCTAACTAAGTGTATGAAACATCAGTATATCATGTGATCGGCTTGGGTTATATGACTCATTATATGGATTAGCGATCATCCCCAACATGTCAGGCTAACCAGAATGTAACAGCGATGAGGCATGTAAGGTTAAGGCTGCACCGACGTGAAATATGGGTGAGCTAATGCTGCATGTAAGGGGTATGATCACATAACTACTAATACTTCCCCATTTTCCCCAGCTAGCACGATGGATTCCAATCACGACTCCTCGTGACAAGTCTCAATGATGCTAACTCGTGTAAGCAACAGTGTCAGAGTCATGTACACTATACAACAAGAATTATAGAGATAATCAACATAATAAAAACTGTCAGAGAATGTACTCGCCTGGGGTCCTGCTGCTGGTATGAATCAGAGTCCAAGTCACGGTCCAAATAGCCTATGTATTACAAACTTACCATGTCAAAATATAATTTATTTTAATTTATTTAATCCTGGAATAATTAATCTAAAATCCTATTTTAATCTTATTATTCTGGTTTTTAGGTTAATTCCTAAATTTTTGCCCAAAAGAACCTAAATTTATCGACTCGAGACTCATGGCACAAAAATCGAGGCGATCAGTTGACCGAAAAGTCAACCGACACAAACTCGACTTTCATGCATGATTACCTGTAGATTTTAGTGTCAAAAATATGCTAGAATTTATGGCTCGTCCGAATTCAAATTCGTTTGGGAATTATGGCACATACAAGTTTCATATCGTGCACCGATGGTTAAATTCTAACCTAGAAGTTCTACAGAATTAACAGTATGTAAATACTTCGAAATAAATTCTGGGAAAAACATATGTCAATGATCTCGACATTAGGTTTCCGAAACTTCAAACGGTTAATGATTCTGATTCCTGGTTCTCCCGAAATCGTGAAAACATTAAAACACGTCTATTTTCGGATATGCTGTGCTCTACAAATTTTCCAGAATTTAATAATCATAATTTCGTAAAAAAAATTATATAATCAGAAATCTA
Source organism: Iris macrosiphon (assembly GCA_036927795.1). NCBI lineage: Eukaryota > Viridiplantae > Streptophyta > Magnoliopsida > Asparagales > Iridaceae > Iris > Iris macrosiphon. The sequence goes on from JAYESA010000003.1 coordinate 51,596,038, forward strand.
ACCTCAATATCATTCAAACATAAAAAACTAGGCCTTGTTTGCAGTCCGGAGCTATGCGCAATGGCTTCTGGAAGATGAAGGAACCCTAGATGGCAATTCTCCAAAAATCGGCTGAAGAAAAACCCTAGAAAATAACTAAACTAATATATATATATATATATATATATATATATATATATATATAGAGGAGAGACAAAGAGCAGTCGCGGCTCAGGAGCTTGCCATATGGCAGCCATCCGTGGCTCCCCGCCCAGATCCAGCGGTCGTAGATCCACGCGGCTCGGCTCAGCTAAGTCCGACTCGGACTTGGACGCGGCTCCGCTCGGCTCGGCTCGGCTTCACCCGCGGTCGCTGACAGGCGGGCCCGACACTGTTCACTATGGGAGGCTAACAGGTGGGCCCCTGTTTGCTGACTGTGCAGAAATAATTTCTTTTTGGGTTTTCTTTTTCAGAAAAATAGTTTTTAATTCAGTTTTTTATAATTAACTCAAAATAAATGCTAAAAATAATCAAAAAATTCCCAAAAAATTCTAGAAAATATATTTTATTATTTAGAACCTAAAATAAAAGTTTGGGATATTTTTAAATATATTTGACCCTAAAATAAATTCTTGAAAATCCTAGAAAATTAGGATTACTAGTTTTTAATTAACAAAAAATTATGGAAAAATTTCACTAGCGCCAAATTAACCTAAAAATAATATTTAAGCACGAATTTTAGGATACGAAGGTTACACTCGACCGCAGCGAGAAGCCTTTGAGAGGGCAGACGATTCGACTGGTCAGAGTGGCATGGAAGCAACATTCACCAGGCGAGTCCACTTGGGAGCGCGAGGATTCTATTAGGCAACGATTCCTGCACTTATTCGAGGAGCAAAGTACGAATTTACGTACGGCAATTGTTTACTAGTTGTTTTAAAATTCTTTTAGATATTATCGTGCTTTACTTTTAATTTTGGGGTCAAAATTTTTCTAAGTTGGGAAGAATGTAAACCCCCTCGATTTGTTCTGTAGATAGTTAGAGTGGATTTGGAAAAAAATTTGATAGCAGATGTCGAGATTTAGAGTAGAGATATTTTATCTGGTATTTAACTCAATTAATTAAAACCCTTGGCGCGTCCTATCATTTTCTGATTTTTTGGAGCCCAATATCAGCCCATAAATTTCGTTCAATTATTGTACTTCTGACCTGACCCGCCAAATAAGCCATTGGACTTTTTCGTCTTTTAATATTATTTTCTGTGTGCTCTAAATTAATTGCGCAACATTCCGAAATCATAACACATATTTAATTCTGTGTCGGACACCTGTGTCCTTACCCTAAATTTTGGGATACCAACTTAACCCGTTGAGCCGGACCAACTAAAGGGTCCAAGACTGACTCCAAGCCCCCACCATTTTTGGCCTTTGCGTCATTTCCGAATTTTGACCCCAAGTGCCCTAATTAAATTAAATTCGTGGGACGCTTTGTTTCTATTTAAATCAGGGATACTGACTTTGTAAATCCTATTTTTAAATCCTTAATTAATCCCATTGTCTTCCTAATTAAATTTGTGCCTAACGCACAACACCCTCTCACCATGAAAATTTCTAAATATATTTTTCTCCAAAATTTTTGTGTCATTTTATGTGTCCATGCAATTTCCCGAATTTACGGGGCTAAGTTGCAATTATTAAATTATGTGGCACCACCCTATTGGCCATGAACAAATGAGAGATCCCAAAATGGGGTCCCATTCACACCTATGCATTCACCCCTCATGAAGAAAACCCTCTTCTCTTCATGTTTAATCCCAACCATCCATTTTGAATGGATTGATCCCAACCCTCTATCTCCTCCACACACACCCCTATAAAGTAACTCCTCACCCACCCTCAACACACATTCCCACCGGCACTAATCCCAAGAAAACTCCTCTCTCTCTCTATCCTCACTCCTTCATTAAAACCCCCCATGCAAACTTCTTCCTCCACTCTTCATTATTATTCTTCTTCTTCCTCTATCATTCTCCTTTTTCTTCTTTCCCTATTTTTCCCTCCTCACAGTGGGTGACTATACTCCGGCCTGACCCCACCCCGGCCTAAGCTACGCCGATCGCACCCGCTGCAGCCCACGGCCAAACTTCCCCGCTGCGACTCGCGGCCGAGCTTCCTTGCTGCAGCCCGCGACCGAGCTTCCTCGCTGTAGCTCGTGGCCGAGCTTCCCCGCTGCAACTCGTGGCCGAGATTCCCCGCTGCAGCCCGCGGCCGGAACTTCCTTGCTGCAGCCCGCGGTCGGAACTTCCCCGCTGCAGCCCGCGGCCGAACTTTCCCCGCTGCAGCCCGCTCCGGCCACCGTGAGCAGCACTCCAGCTGCAGTTCACCGCCGACCGAATGCTTCTCCCCGCCGGCGTTCCAGTGCAGTCCCTGTCCGACCACCCCCACTGCCACCTCCGGCCAGCCATCAACCTCGCCGCGACGAGGTCGACTCTCCCCCTCTCGTTTCTTTTTAATCCCAGAATTTAATATCTGTTTTAATAGGATGAATATGGTTGTGTGTTTATGAACTAGGGAATGTGTTTAAAGTTAGGGTTCTTATATATATGGAATTGTGTGGGTTGGAGTTTACATAAAGGATATGTTGATGTAGTGTAATATAGGTGAGCATGAGATGATAAAAAGAGATTAGGATCAATGGTGAGGTTAGGGTTTGATTTCAAATAGAGGTTATGAATATTATGCATGGTTGAAAAATAAATGCTAAATTAAGTATTTACGGTTTAAATAAGAATTAATTAAGAATATGAAATACATGCATGCAAGGATGAAAATTGGGATATAAAATGACGGTGTATGTTAATGCCATATGAGACGGTTATCCTAATTATTAAAAACACATTGGTTATTGTGGTTTAGCTGTTTTAAAACTATGACTGAAAATAAAATGATAATTAAAAGGTTGATGGACATTGGGAGCAGGTGATTGATTTTGAAATAGGTATTATATCGGATCATGGATCAGAGATTTAGGACTGTGAAATATTAGTTAATTATTTGAGACTGAGCTTAGGAATAGATGTGTGTCGCATCCCTGTTTGACGTAGAATAGATTATTGATTCTGGTTTGTATCTCATCTCTAGGTACTGCGGGACCTGAGGACTTGGACGCGGTACCAGATCCCCGTCATCAGCAGCCGCACGCAGGCAAGTGTACCTTACCACCCTGTATTTTAGTTTACGGATATTGATTGTTTCGTTATGTACATTATGCACAAATTTATGTTGACGTTTGATACTTCGCGTCCGGATCGCAATCGGGTGTTGACGTTCATCGAAACGTCTTAGAATAAATGGTTAGATGCGTTGTAGTACCTCGATGCACGTACTTGAGTACATCAACACCCCAGGACACACTCATACACTGTGATCGTGCCAGATTCCTATATCCTGATACTGACATCATGACCAGAGACTGGGACGACCTTAGGGTCGCGTCTGTTGAGTTATCTTCCGTGTGTCGAGACTGTTGTTAGAGGTTCAGGTTCAACGCACAATCGTTGATCGCTTGGAAAGAGGAAGACAGTTACTAGACACTTGGGCTCCTCTGCACGCGCTTATATATATGTAGTATCTATATAGTGATCCTGTATCTAGTGTAGTGGTTTCACCCGTATGACTCTTTGCCCGGAGCTGCAGTACGTGCCGTGTGTTTCCGTATCCGGAGCTACAGTTTTATTTTGGACAGCCCACGCGTCGAACATTGTCTTTAAACTGTGTCACACTAGTTGGTTATGATAGAGTACCGTGTCGTTCACTTGTACTTTCTGTTTACTTGGCATGTTGTATTTCTGTACCTTGTTACGTCCCTCTGAGGACCTGGTTCCCTGCCAGTTTTACAGCATAGACGATTACGGAGCACTTGGAGATACTAATGGAGTGGCATATCTTGTGAGCATGGTACCAGGTACTCATATTATATCTACCGACATTATGGTTATTTTACATTGATTATTCATCTGCTGTTGTAGCCTAGTTTTGTAGACTCATACTTCTTCTCGAGTCTATTCGAGTTAGTGTGTTATTGGGCGACCGACCTTAGCACATATAGCTCTTTCTTGTATACTGATGTACATTGTGGATTGAGACATAGAGGTTTAAATTTATGGAATATCTAGATAGTGCCCTTTTTATTACAGCTTATACGTATTCGAGTCAGACAAGAGTCTGGTCGAACGTGTAGCTGGCGTGTCATGTATTCCTGGTCCTACATTTTGGGACTGGGGTGTGACAATGTCATCCACTTCTAGTACAAAAGCCAGTCCAGTCCTTGGTGGTAGTCCATGTCTGGCCCTCGCGAACTGGTCCTCCTGAGTTGGTAGCGGTGGTCCTCCCTGAAATCCTTGGACTGCTCGAGGTCGAGGTGCTCCTGCTCCTGGTCTAGTCATTAGCTGAGTTGGCTTCGGTGCTGGAATTGATGGCCTCTGTATTGGTGGTAGAAGCATCAATGCTTGCTGCACTGGACGGTCTCTGGCCATATATTATCCGGAACTATACCTCATACACTGTCCTAAGCGAATCTGACAGTCTTTTGTAATGTGCTCGCGCTTTCCACAATAACTATAATAGGGCTTCTCCAGAATCTGGTACGGTCCTGCTCTGTGCTGCTGTTGATATGATAAAGGGCGTCTAATGGGCCCTCCTTGCTGTGTCCTTGCTGGTCCCTGCTGGGCCTTCAGTTGACTTCCATTTTCCCTTGCTGATGGCCACTTATAGCCTAGCCTATATCAATAACTCAGCATAAGAGATCCGGGACTGTGAGCTAGTATAGTACTGGATATCCTAAGTCAACCTACGGTAAAACCTCTTAGCCTTTTCTAAGTCATTGGGTTTTAGGGCAGCGCCTTATTTACTGAGGCAGCTAAACTCTGCATCATACTCATTGACTGTCATGTTTTCCTGCTCCATATGGAGTAACTGATTGTACAATGCATCACTTACGGTGGCCGGGAAGTACTTCCTCTCAAAGTACTCCAAGAACTGTTCCTAAGTCTGACGCGTACCCAACTGGCGCTCCATCAATTCCCACAAGTGATGAGCGTTACCCTTTAGCTGGGTCCTTACGACTGTCATCCATAGATCTGAAGGCAGGTGTGATGCTTTTAACAACTTCTTGGTATTGGTAATCTAGTTTGTGGTCTCCTTTGGACTCTCAATGCCTTTATACGGCTTGGGGCCCATCTGTACAAAGTCATTGACTGAACCAACTTGAGCTTGCGGTACTGGAACTAGTGCCTGAGCTGGTGCAGGTGCTAGTATAGCCAACCTCTCAAGTGCTGCCAAGTTTTTTTTGCCTTTGCTACACCGCTTGCTACCTCTGCTCTACAACCTATACGGCGGCTAGATGTCTCTGTTCCTGCATCATCATTTGGAAGAATTGGAACAGCTGTGTCTGGCCATCCTGCGGTGCTGATATAGTTGGAAAAATCCCATTAGGCGTAGCGGAAGGATCAAGTGGAACATTATTGTGAGTCTATCCATCCGGCCTCGGAAGTCTAGGAGTCGTTGAGGCCTCTCCTCTAGTTTGGCCGTTGACCCCTGGAAGTTTGTTACCCACGGTGGCGGTACGTCCACTATGCAAATTCATCTCTCTGCAAGAGATGGCCGAAAAGATTATAAAGAGTACAGGAATCATGCAGGATGCAAGCCTTTAAATAGAAAAAGTTGAAAGGGAAGATGAGTGATAGTCAAGCGTGGATGAGATCCTATACTCTATACTTATACGCAGGATTGTTCGGTATAGTAATGTAACCGAGATAATATATTCGCTGACCTGCATGGGCCACCACAAAAATATGTCATGCCCCAGTCCTAGAATACGTAGGATCAAGAATACATAGTATGCCAGCCGTATGTATACGATAACTCCAATGTGTTGGAAGATCGTATCACATATGTACATTATATATGAATATCAAATCTACAAGTGGTAATATATTATCGACATAAGTCACACGCAATCTCTATCTCATCCATAACACAATTAAATAAATATAAAATAAATAACTGAATCTCAAATATGAAGTATCAAAGAATGATAGTCGGGTGGAAATAAATCCGCTGCCAGTCAACTATACCAAAAACTAAATGAGATAATAGATCAAAACTCCAATATAAGATAAATGTCAATAAAAGAATAACAACTAAAATATCCATTAGCTGCGAAGAATCAGGGGTACTCCGAAGGTAAGACCTCCTCAATCTGGTATAAAGCGTCAAGTCTGGGTCGGTACCCCTGTGGATAGTCCTACCAGCCTATACCTGGAAGTGGACAAGGTCCTCAGAGGGCCGTAACAAGATACAAAAATAATATACCAATAAAGTACTAAAAATAAACATCCAAGGGTCGCCGAACCGTCTATGTGAATGCACTTTGAGAACAACTTTCAAACAAGTGGGCTATCTAGCTAAAATAGGATTGGCATGATTCTCTCGAAGAATCAGGGGCCTAAAGAGCATGAAGTCTTTTGAACATCAGAGGCCACCTGTAGATATATAATATAAGGGTCATCTGACCAAGCATCTCCGACGGAGCGTATGGGTTACATAAAAAAGTACAAAGGAGCCCAAACACCTTACTTGTTGTTCTCACCACCCCATGCTATATATATGCCATATCCATGACACGATGACATCTCTAATGACTACCAAGTCTTCTAATCATGCAAATTCTATCAGCAGTTATCCCTGTTTGTCGCACGTCCTATACGCCCAGGTGGCCAGCCCGTCACGCAAGTACGTGTCCTACATGAGACTCATATTCGTGTAACAACTGTGTCACGGCCAATGAAACATAAGAATGCCTCATGATAATGGGGTGGTCTCGTAAAACTATGTCACCATGCATAATATATAATAATAACAAAATACGATGCCACCGTCGTTGCTCCCAAGTTATTCTTAGACGCACAATTTATATAGTAGTTAAAATATATGAATTAAATAATAGAAATAAAATGTATGCACCATATGGAATGTAAATTATAGTACAATGGCAAGGTATATTTGCCTGACATGAAAGCTGCGTAATGTAAACATCCAGGTATCAAGTACAGAGTATCAGAACCCACTGCCTCCAACAGATCATCTCCAAATGCTGAAATAAACATTACAAACATTCCCAAAATCAGTAAGATAGCTAAAAAATACTATCCTTTCATCCAATTTTGACACAGGTACAAAACGGTAATTTTGGATCAAAGGGGGTCCATGTGTGGCCCATTTTGCACCAAAATGTGTTCCAGGGGTAAAAGTCTCTAAATTGTGCAAATTATAGGTCAAACAAATCCTAAACGATGATACTAACTCAATGGTATATCTAATTTTGGATTCTGTTGTATCGATCACAAATTTGCCCTTCAAGTCAAACCGTGGGGCCTGCGAATAGGCAGTTAGTTCAACTATCTCGAAATCGCGCAAAACTTCGGTCACAGGACCAACGTGATACCATGAATCCAATGGCGTAAGTTTTGTCGTATTCCGACGAGCACACACAAAGTAGGGTAGTTGTTTGCAAAAGTCCCGATATGGAAACTTTTTACGGATTCAGGTTAATTCCGACGGGCATACACGTCAGAATCAACTTTTGCGAAAGCCCACATGATAGGATACACCATACACGTCTTTTAGTGCAATTGGTGTACGACAAGGCAGTCCCGTTTGGCGAGACGCACTCTGTATCACAAAATTTTAGTTTTAAAATACTAAATTTTTGGTCATTTTGGAGGCAGAATAATTAACAAATAAAGTAAACTAATAAAAAATAAAAGAACAATAAAATTCTTGGTTATATTAAGAAGAAAATATTTTAATTAGATTTTGAAAATATTAAACGGATTTATGGCAAATTGGACATGAACATGGGGTTTTGGGTCAAATTTTTGGACTGTTCTTAAAGAGTTTTTTGGTCGACTTTCGGTCGAATTTTCGACCAATCTAGAGACAAAAACTCGTTCCGCTTGGAGAGAATCCTATAGGGTTAGGTTGTGAACGTATATTAAGAAATCGTTCAAAAAAAGGATGATAGATAAGAGAGATTTTGGACTTTGAAGTAGGGGTCGCTGTTGTTGGTGTGTCGACCGTGCGAGCGGCTGATTGGCGGTTTGTTGTCGGCCTGGGCTGCGGTCGCCGACGTCGGTAGTTGACGGCGCTGGGGTATAGCCGCCGAGGACTGGGGTAGGGGTAGGGTTTGTAGAACTTAGATTTTGGATTAGGGTTTGATGGTTACATATATATATATATAGACAGGGAGAGAAGAGGTTATGGGCTGAAGGGGGGGTCGCAGGTGAGTTCGAGTAGGTCTAGGAATTGGGTTGGTTTAGGTTAAGGTTTTAAATAAATTTTCTTTTCCTTTATATTTTTTTTTTATTAATAATTATATATTTATTTACATATATAGATGAGGTTATAAAAAAATCCAAAAAAAATATTTGCACACAAAAATAAATTCTTGAAAATCTATCACCCTTCAACAAAGACTTCAAATAAAAAAAATAGTTTTATAAAATAATTCTAAATGAGTATTTATATAAGTAATTAAATCAATAAAATTTATTTTCTAATTAACTAAGAAAATAGTCTAAAAAAATTCAATAATTAAATAAATAAATATAATGTTTTAAATTTAAAATTAGAGAATTTTACAAGTTTCTTACAACTTAGTGATCAATTGTCCATAGTCTAAGACCCTAATATACATGCTTTAATATATATATATATATATATATATATATATATATATAATCTAAAATAACACTTAATAATTTTTGAAATTAATATTAAAATTTGAATTTAAATTCTTTAAAATACAACAATTCATATTGCAGGCTACAACTTAAGAAAACCAATGAATGTGCTTGCTTGATCAAGTAGTAGGTTGCATGGGTTATATACAAGAAGGGAGGGAGTTCTTGATCATGCATGGATGGGTTTTTGGTTCTCTAATATTTACATACATACATGAAGGAAGGAGGGTTTGATCAACATACAAAGTCTTGATGCCTACGGGGTTCGGTTGAAGTCCGACTGCTTTCCAACTTCATGAAGGAGTTACTCTGCCTTTGGGTCGACTCGTAGTCAACGGAGAGCGACCGTGGGGTGGTAGAGATGTGGTGAACGGCTGCCAGGGGTGGATGCTGTTGCTGTGGGCCACAGGTTAGGGGGAGGAGGTCGTCGGGTTGGTGTTGGTGTTGTTGTCGGCGGTAGTGTTATTGTCGGTGGTGGGAGGAAGAAGGAGATGGAGATGTGGAGAAGAAGATAGGAAGGAAGAAGCACACGTGAAGATGAAGGAGGGGTCGGCTTCTAGTTGCATGGTTGGGATTCCTAGGTTAGTAAATAGGTATATAAATAAATATATATATATATATATATATATATATATATATATATAGGAAGGGTACAGATGAATAGATGGATAGATGGGTTTACATAAAAATCTAATGGTTAATAGGAGATGGAGGTTTATAGAACTTGTATAACCGGTGGAAACCCTCCTTGGGCTGCTGGTTGGTCCCCCCTCTCCCATGTGGTGTATATGAGGTGCAATATAAGTAAAATGGTCCATTAAAATATGCCAAAATAGGTAAATACTAAATGTAGATTAAAATGGAGTAAAATATAGGATTTGGTGTGGGGAAAATAGTGTTTGGGGTATAAAAATATGGGGAATGTGTGTGTGGTGTTGTGCATGGGCTAGATAAATTTGTTTGCGGGTTCAAGTTGGGGTTCGGTCTCGGTTCGATTTAATTATTAAATAAAGGTTAGTTTTTTACTAAATACTTGCGCGGGGTGATTAATATTATTTTTGGAGCCTGTAGGAACTCGAATAAATGTAACACCAAAGTCATGCGCTTAGTAGGTCGTGTTTGGCTAGGGGTTATATAAATTAGTTTTGAAATTTGAGGTTATGTTGCCCATCTAAATTAATTGCAACGGAAAAAGGGGATTTCTAAAATATTAATTAACTGTTTTGTAAATGCACTAATAAATACTAATACTTTTAAATAAAATAAAATATAAATTTTTTTTTGTAAGAAATCTTAGTTGAAATTTCAGGGGGGATTACAAGTCCATAGGTGGGTTCCTAATAATTAAACTACATATTTATAGTCAAATTAGAAAGAAAAAACTGAATTGTACCTATTGGAAGATGGATTCGTAATAAAAGTCTTCAATGAACACAAAGAAGCCTCAACTTGTGCAAATTCTACCAAATTATAGATCATTGCCTCCTCCTTACTTCTAGAGTCTCCAATGGTGAAGTAGGTATGAATTAAGAAGAAATTTGGTCTAGGGATGAAGGAAATTTGGGGAAGAATAATGTAGATCTAAAATTGGAGTGAAATGAGAAGAGGAGAGAGAGTCTCCCCCTCTTTATGTGGCCGGCCCCCCTTACTTAGCCTTTATGCAAGGTGCAAAGTCTATTCTACCCCTATGGGCTTGTCATGAAGGAATATAATTAAAGAGAAAGTTTCTACTCCTAATGGTTTGACTAATTAAATCACTAACTTAATAAAATGGGCTAAATAATTTGGCCCAAGTCTAAACTAATAAATTGTTGGTTCAAAAGTCAAGTCCAGTCTAGTTAGGTCCCCTAACACAAGTTCAAAATATAATGTAATATGCTAACAATATTTTTAAATACAACAATAAATAATATATAACATGTACCATAACTAAATAATTATGAAATACCATTTAATATAATAAATTTTGAAATGTCAATATTATAATATTACCAATAATAGGAAAAGACAAAATACTCCTCTCCGAAAAAGCGGTAGTAACAAGTCTACCCCCTTAGCAGAATTTTGTCATCGAAATTAAAACCCTCACCTCTCTCTCTTGGGTCAGTCATAACCTATTCATGCAAATTCTACTACGGTCCACCCCCAATAATCATAGTCCTAGACAGTCCTTATCTTATAACATATAATCCTACCATTCTACTGAAAGAGAAACCATACTTGGATATAGTCTCTAACTATCATGAATTTCAGTCTTTATCAAGGTTTTCACATACAATAGAACAAATTACTAAGGCAACTATAATCCCCTAGGTATCACACAGATCAACTAGATAAAAAAATAGAACCTGCTAGCCCAATAACTGTAGCGTCGGTCTCCTCGACCCTTATTGCAAAAAGTCCCGCTGGGGTGTCTCCCTCTGCTGGTGCAGGCAATCTGTTATGCCACCGGTGGCCTAGTTCCTCTCACATCAAGAATTCACTAACCATCACCAGTCAAGATATTTTAATATTGAGGGTTGCCAAATACTGGTGGTATACTATAGTTCTATGTCATGGACATACTTAACTTATTGGCACTACCTCCTTTATCTTTTTTCAGTTCTTGAAATCATCCAATTTCTTAATTATTCTCTTGCAAGGAACACTTGCATACGACCTCAATCATGTGCTCTACTGATACTCTGTTGTCCATCTTGAATATCCTTAATAGGATGCCTACTCATATCTTGATACCATCTACACAAAGCACCAACTCTTATATGGCACTTTAGATGACATACTCATACCAAGTTACTTACGTCTCTCCTCTATACTATTATACTAGTTACTAAAATGTTTGCCTAAACTTCCATAATACTTGAGATACTCTAGCTCTTGCTACTAGGGTACTCCTCATATCCTGATACATGGTACAAACTCATACTCTAACACCTATTAATCACTCTAGGGTTCTCATCTGTACATTAGTATCACAATATATAAATACCTCATAGCCGTCATGACCTCTCACTGGTATTCTTATACCCTTCGTATTATTCCCTAATATATACAACTTTTATACTCAAAATTATCAAGGTACTATACCTACTAAACTTACTTCTATAATACACATGTTTCACTTCACTCTTATAGGTAAACTCATGATTCCATATCTCTATTATTATCTATATATATCTTCTCCCATATCTTCGATACCTGAATCTACAGACAGATACAATAATCAGGATACACTAGTACATTTTCTATGACCAACCTTGATACCTCTCCACCCATGACATACTATTAGAATTGTTAATACTCAGACCCCTACTTATAATACTCATTAAGCTCTCATATTGGTATTTTACTTCACAATCTTATATTCACTCATCATCCCCTGTGCATTGTGCACACAATTCTGAATACTACACTTTATTCCTCTACCATACCTTGCTCTTTAACACATCAATACCCTCAAAATCAAGTAATATACTCATCACTAGTCATATATTAATGCACTCCTATATACCCACATCAATGCTCTACTTCCACATATAACACATGTCCTATTACTTTAGCATAATATATTCTTATTCCTTCATACTCTCCTATACACTTATGGGTACCACTCGACTATGACAAACTCACTAATACCCCTTATAAATATACATTCCTCTATTATTAACACACTCAAGTATCAATCACCCCATAGAATATCCCGATCCATTGATATCCAACATAAATTTTATGATACTTAATTGATACATGGGTCACTCAACTATAAAAATTTATATCTATCTAGAACATGCCTGATGACACTGATACTAACTCTTGGAATCACAACCGATACTCTCTACTTTTCCTTCTACCATTAGTACCAATACCAGCTAGACTGACAAAACCATAGAACTATTGTTATAAGGTATTGTACTATAATTTATCTCTAGTCTGATGCCTATTTGCTCACATGCCTAACCAATAACCACTTACAGACTCACCGGCTACGTTCTGAATAGCCAATACTGATACTCAAGACTCAAAACTAATTGCAAATCACCAACTATTATAATATCAAAGAACCCTAATAAAATAATGTTCCATAAGGAACTGGGCTAAAGGAACAGAAGGTATCTCTATTCCTAAGCTAAAGAATGATGGAACGAAATCCTATAATAATAGAAGTGGAAGGATAGAGATGATACATTAAGAACTAGTTTAATATAAATCTGATAATCATACATGTTTGTCCAAAATTATGATACTCAGAATCCTCGCCATGTCAGTAAGCATAGCTGCGATAAACGATGGATTCCATAACTAAGGTATGCACCTCTATAATCATGTCATATAGAATCCTCACCTATCCAACCGGTATGGCTGCAAAAAACTCTAAATTTTATAACTAAGATATGTATATCCGAATTCAGGTCCCTATGTTTTTGTCACGCCAGCTAATATGGCTATGATAAACTGTAGGCTTCTTAACCAAATGAGACGTTTTACCTTTCTCACTGTCATCATCAACATATATCATCAAAAGATACCATAATTCATTTTATTAAATTTATCTCGATATAAAAATTAAAATTATCATTGAATCATCAAGAGTTGAATTCAACAACAACAAGTGAGAGTAAACAAAAATAAGAGGAAAAGATTTGAATTAGAATTTATAATAAGATTCTCAAGGGTCGTCCTAGGAATCTCTCAAGAAGTCCTAATTTGTGATTGAGTATTCTCATCCTAATATCTTATATCATATATCCTATCGCAGGCTCACAATAGTACAACTAAACTGCTGCACTACCATGACATCACACAACTTGCGAAGCCGACTTGCATGAGCCCCCATAAAAATATGTCACGACCTGTACCCGCATAATCGGGGCACGAGTACTTAGGTATGTCTAGCCTACGCCGTAGCATCAACGGTAGAACGCTGTCTAGGTCATCATATGTAACTATCAATCATACTATTCAACTAGTTCTCAATCACAATAATCTAACGAAAGAATGAACAAGAAAGATAACTCAAATAATCATTCTAACAGAAAGAAAACTAGACAAGATATGAAAAAGGAACACTAAACTAGAACTCTGCAAAAATTACCTTAAGTCCATAGGGTAACAGCAGTCCAGTCTAAGGCACCATTATGAGATCCCAGAATGGAGAGCACAATAATCACTGAAAATATTATCCACTCAGGATTGGAGCAAAGTATAACCCAATAGCAGTTCCATTAATTGACAAAAACTATGAAACAACAATAGTAAAGAAAATAAATAATGGAAATAACTAGAAGAGTAACTATCATTGCAAGGAAATATAAATAAACTGAGATAAATATGGTGAGAAACATCAATATAATAAACTGGAATAAGAAAATACAATAATAACTGTGCCTTAAAATATTAGCAAGATATGTGATCGGCTTGGGCCTAACATAGGCTATAATAATAAAGGGGAGCTAGTGTGACCACACGTGAGTTACATGATCGGCTAGCTATCACGGTCTACACTAAATCATGGGCTATAAGGGATGATCACATATCCACTACTACTTTCCACAACCTTCGACTAGTAAACAAATTCAAATCATAACACGTTATAACACGTATGTCACGATGCACAGTCCATAATATTATGCACTATGATCACGGTCTATAATATCACGTAAATCATGATACACGATCTATAATATCATGCACGATGATTACGGTCTATATAATCACGAAGATATCACGGTAATCACAGAGTAATCACGAATCACGGTACTGTAATCACTGAGCAATCACGACAATAATATCTTTTGACAAGGATCCATATATACCAATCTATGTAACTATCATGTTAGGAATCAAATATCTAAATATTAAAGGTTGTTGATAAGGGCACTGCCAATTTTACTTGGGGCTAGCCCAGGATTGGGGCTAGCCCACTATAGAGCTACCTTTACTCATACTAGCCCAAGTTTATACTTGGGACTAGCCCAGGATTTCAACCCATCCGATTCTTATTCGCCAAACCTAGCTCCCCCGACCGTAGCTTCTCCCCCGACCGTAGCTTCTCCCCCTACCGCCGACCCCCTCCCGCCGACCGATCTCCGCTGTCCTCCTCGTCCTTGTCGATGGCTCCCAAAGTCTCGAAAGAACCAAGGTAGAAATCCTCATTCTCCTTGCACTATTGTATTTGAAAAATTGTCAAAAAATGATAAGAAATCCTCTTACATGTTGAAAATTTTGAGTTTTTTTCTTTCAAATGAGGGCACACTAGTCGTTGGCGGAGTCTAGGATGTAGTTTAGACATAGAAGTCGTTTGGAACATGATTTTAGGGCGTACAATGTCGAGACTGCTCGACATTGTCGAGCAGTATCGAGCGGGACTGTAGAATATCCTACAGTCCCATACTGATTTAGGACTGTAGGAAATTCGACAGTCCTATATATATATAGGACTGTCGAAATTCCTACAGTCCTAAATCAGTATGGGACTGTAGGAAATTCTACAGTCCTAAATCATTAGGACTGTTAAAAAATCTGCAGTCCTGTATACTTACAGGACTGCAGAAATGGCTACAGTCCTGAAAATAAAATGAGATTATTATGTTAAAATAGAAAATAATTTTTGTCTGTATACATTAATTTTTGTCTTATAGTCATGCCCCTGGAAAGGACACTGTGGATGAAGAAATGAGAATACGCCCTACTGCGTCGATGCGTAAGGAACGCACAGTTTCGCAAGGCGTCACTATCCGCGAGGGCGCGGCACGCCCTGAAGTGAGGAAACGTCCATTGACGAAGAAGATTGCCACAAAGAGACGTGCTCCTCCTAGTTCTTTCGGTTCTTCTTCCTCCTCCGATGAGGATATGCCAAATGTTCCAAATCGGCCTACTGATGGTTTAGGACCTTCTCAGCCTGCAGATAGTCCTGTCGAGAGTCTTCCACAAACTCTCGGAAACCGGCCTACCGATGGTTCGGGACCTTCTGAGCAGGCAGATAGTCCAGTCGACACTCGTCCAAACGGTTGCTCTATGTTACCGTCGATCCAAAACTATATTGCATACCAAATATGGAACAATCCGGTAAGTATATTACGTTATGATACATTTATATATAGCTGTCAGTTGAAAGTATATTTTACATAGAGGTTTAATTTCATCCAATTGTTGACTTTTCAGGAGAGTGGTCGTATGTTGACGGTAATCAACCATGGCAAAAAATGTAATACATGGAGGTATGAATTACTGGGAGATGATGTGAAGTCAAAAATCAGTCCCACCGGTCTACAATATTTGAGTAGCTACTCATATACGACGGTGGATAATACACAGATTTCAGCATTTGTAGAACGGTGGCATCCAGAGACCAACACTTTCCATCTACCTAATGGGGAGTTGACGATTACCCTTGATAACGTCCATCATATATTGGGACTTAGGGTTGATGGTCGTCCGATACAGAATAATATTTTGGATGATTCGAGCATCAACTATTACGACTATATGGTGGATTATGTATCAGGGTGTCTGGGAGTTGATGCCACCAGTTTTACTAGTCTTCGAGAATTCAAAAAGTCCTACGGACTTCCTCTAAAATATTTGGAGGAGATATTCGTTGAGCAGGCCCCCGAAATTGATAATAGCGAAAATGTCGCCCGGGGATATATACAGTTCATCTTAGGGGCTGTTGGCATTACCGATAAGTCTGGAACGTCCATAAATGCCAAATATCTCATTAATTTGGACAACCTTGAAACGGTGGACAAAATATCTTGGGGAAGCTGTATACTGGCATACCTTTACCGCGAGCTTGGTGCGGCATCCCGTGTGGGTTCGAAGATAATTTCCGGATGCCAGACTCTACTCCATGTATAGATATATCTTTGTCAACTTGTTTACAAAAATTTAAATTGTGTTATTTATTTTTGGACTAACATATTTCCGGTAATGTGAAGGCATGGATATACGAGCACTCCCCAACCCTGCAGCGGGCGAAACTGAACCGAGGGTATGACGAGAACATACCTAGAATGTGCCGATGGAAGCCAAGTAAGGAAGATGCCAAACGTTCTCACACATTGGCCGCTCTACGGCATGCACTCGAAGATATGACGACAGAAGAGGTAAATTTAGACCTAATATTGTACTTAATTTGTATTAATTTACTACGTTATGCTAAATGACGTTATGCTACATTTTATGCGGTGCAGATTGTATGGGATCCATACCGTGATTTACGACAGACTACCCGTCCGTTGCAACCAGTCGCCTTATATCATGGTCTTATCAGTTGTCATGAGATCGAGGAGGCTTATATGCCGGATAGAGTGCTACGTCAGTTTGGCTACGTACAAACTGTTCCAAGGCGAACTTTGCAAATGATAAATCCTCCGCGCGGTACAAAACCGCTAAACTATATACCTGCACATTTCAACTGGGTATCAGACTTCTTCACCGAGTGGCAACGCCACGTCATTAGAGATACCGACCGGCTAGCAGCAGTCAATATGGCAGAGTGCAGCGACGACTACCTCGCCTACTACGCCGGTGTCGGACTACCGACCTTGTTCCAGCGCGGAGGGGATGTTGTGCGTGTACCGTCAGATCTTCCTCCCAAATCGGTCTTATATACTGCACTGGTCAAGATGGTGAGCCTACTTGTAGACCTTAAGTTTGATATTTGTAACTTTGTCTAAATTTTTTTTTCTTTTTTCATGAATAGGCAAGAAAAGTTAAGAAGTTGGGAAGAAGCCTCGTCAGTTGCCAGGGTTCCAATTATATGACAATCAATGACGAACTCCAAAAAATCGACAACGATGAAGAATATCCTTTCTTGGATACTAGAGAGCAACGTACGAAGAGGCGCCATGACGTTTGAACAATCATTTTGAGTTGTAAAATTGTGAACGTTGTCAAACTGTAAAGTATAATTTGAGTTATAAACATTATAAAAGTTTGATTGAATATGACTTTTGACGTTATAATTTGAGTTGTAAACGTTGCCTACTTGTGAAAGTTTGAGTTAATTTTGCCTTGTTGTTACTATTTTGATCTGTATACTGTGCATATGGGTCAGTGGGTTAACTGTATATTCAATTCTAGTTCACAGTAGGACTGTCCAAAATTGACAGTGGGTAAACTTTAGGACTGTCACAATTTTGACAGTCCTAGTTTGCACTAGGACTGTCAAAATTGTGACAGTCCTAAAGTTATATCCCACTGTCAAAATTGACAGTGAGTAAACGTTAGGACTGTCATAATATGTACAGTCCTAGTTTACACTAGGACTGTCAAAATTGTGACAGTCCTAAAGTTATATATTTACTCAAAATTGACAGTGACTAAACTTTAGGACTGTCACAATTTTGACAGTCCTAGTTTACACTAGGACTGTCAAAATTATGACAGTCCTAAAGTTATATATTTACTCAAAATTGACAGTGAGTAAACTTTAGGACTGTCACAATTTTGACAGTCCTAGTTTACACTAGGACTGTCAAAACTGTGACAGTCCTAAAGTTATATATTTACTCCAAATTGACAGTGAGTAAACTTTAGGACTGTCACAATTTTGACAGTCCTAGTATACACTAGGACTGTCAAAATTGTGACAGTCCTAAAGTTATATATTTACTCCAAATTGACAGAGAGTAAACTTTAGGACTGTCACAATTTTGACAGTCCTAGTGTACACTAGGACTGTCAAAATTGTGATAGTCCTAGTATCCTGGCAGTTTTCCATAATGACAGTCCTAAGTTATTAGTTGCAATACGCAATATACAATCAAAATCTCCATAACTCTTTTCATTACACAACATACAACATATGGTTCAATATACACTTAGACAATCATGGATCAAGAAATTATACATTTTCACTTGGGGCTAAATCAATCGATTAAAATATCAAAGTAGTCGTCCGACATGATTTTTGGATCCTCCATCTTCATCATCTTCTTATAGGCCGTCATTGCATCCATGTAGGGTGTCGTCCATGCGATCGCTTCCTCAGGTGCATATTTATACCAAAGCGTAGAAGGTGACGGAATAGGAGAATGAGCGATCAACCTTGGGATAACGAAGTGTTGTCCGACAAGCCCAATGCAACATAGATTGGATACTCGGTGTTCGGCCGGGGGGGCACACATTGGAAAGAAAGTATTGTTAATACCATGTGAGATAATTACAATAGGTAACTTATACCTATTAGAGAAGACATAAGCAGCAGGTGGGACATCCATGTAATGCTCTGGTCCGGTAAATGTTTCCGTACAAGGTATGCCTGCCAACAAATCCCCAACAATTTCTTCGCCAAGTATCTGGCTATAGAAGACTAGTCGCGACTCCAACTCCTCGTACAGCTCTGCCCTAACCTGTCACTATTCTGCTTCCACTGAATAGCCTAGTTGTCTTGCTAGTGCATGGTATCCACAGTGGCCATCCGCAGGAACATCATCAATAGACCAAATGAAGTTCCGTATCTCAGGTAGGAATTTTTTAATGTATAGACTATAAGAAACAGAAAAGTTTTGAACACCCTCCGCCGTGCCTGCATCTATCATTTTTTGTTTCTTCCCCCTTCGAATAGTTAGCTTAGGAGTTCGAACAACGGACTTTGCCTCCAAACTGCGTTCGATATGTTCAAATAAGGATGGATCTTTTTAAACATGAGTGTGCCCCTTCGACCCGATTCATAGTGATCGTGCCATAATGCTTCACCATGTTGGTCCATGCTAAGACGAATTGCTCTTTATGTGGTCCTAGCCAAGTCTCTTTGATATAAGATATGCATGTCGGGTTACTTGGCTCCTACTTTTGTTAGAACATGTACCATGCTGCGTCGTAACTGTCTGTAGTACTTGCTTGCCATACAAGACTCCAATCACTATAGAGACTTGGCTCTTTGCAACCTGTGTAAAGGGATTGTAGTTTCCTCAACGCCCATGTGTAATCCTCTACTGTCTCACTCTTCATAAAACAAAAAGCGACTGTAAATGTTTTATCCGTAGACGTAAACCCGACAACATGCAAAAGAGGCATCTTGAACTTGTTGGTCTTATATGTACAATCAAGGACCAACACGTCTACAAAGGACCGAGCCATATGTGTGCAATCAGGATGAGCCCAAAACAATGAAAGGAGTTCATCAGTTTGTGGATGTCTTCTATGGTACTCCACGTAGTGATGCTCCCCAAGCAACTTTAAAACTTGCTGCATCGCCATTCTTCCTTTCATACTATTGCATTTTGCTCTGGCCAAACTATTATAGATCGTCCTCATGGTAGCCTTGTTCCCATCTTGTTTTTGTCGCACAGCAGAAAAAATTTATTTCGGTGCAACTCCTGAAAGGAACAAGTCTTCAACCAACTTTTTCTCATGCTCCTTCAGACGTGCCACGTAGGCATGACCCGTAAGCGTCCCTGGAATAGGATGATTGTGTCTTCCATTCTTAACTTCGATTATCCACTTCACATCTTCAACTTTTACAATCAATACCTTCAATGGACAACCATATTTTCTCGTCCCAACATTTTTCTTAGGGATTTCTTTTTCAACAACACCCTTTTTTATGATGCCTAAACACACCTCCTCTTTCGCATCCAAGCTCAAGATATTTTTGGCCCGGCCGAGATCGGATGGATCTTGCAATGACAATAACTACGTTATGTCGTCTCCCAACTTCTCTGTACCACTCTAATGCTTCTTCATGGCTTGCAAATTCAATATCCGTTAAGAAAATATCATCCTCATCACCAACAGCAGGCTGTACCACAATCTCTGAACAAGGTTGGTCCTATAACCAATATAAAATAATATAAAAATTAATAACTTCATATAATTATCCAGGACTGTCACTATTTTGACAGTCCGAATTTTATATAGGACTGTCAAAATTATGGCAGTCCTACTTTTAAGTAGGACTGTCGAATTTATGACAGTCCTATATTTACAGAGGACTGTGGAATATTTGACAGTCCTATATTTATATAGGACTGTCTAATATTTACAGTCCTAACTCGTGACTGTCAAATTAGGGTTGTCGTTTTACGTACCGTACGTGCTTCGGAACAACCAACTTGTTCTTCGGAACGTCCGGAGTGCATAATTAATGAATTGGACGATCCGACTTCGTCATCGAATATTTTCTCATGCATTGTTCCTACATTAATCAAAATAAACTAAATCTTTTTCGCACAATTGCAAAACTTATTCAACGTAGGTTGTCGAAGACATACCGGAAGAATATTCCTTGTAGTATCACCAAAGTAAAATACTCCTCCAACCACAACTTGCTATTTCCAAATTTAGGTTTGGGCTTGGTGGAAGGAGGGTTTCTTAAGTCTAGGTGGAATACCAAAAATAGAAACCCATTTCACTTTTATACTTTGGTGTGGGGTAGCCCCAACTAACTATCAGAGTGGCAAACTTGTAATTTTAGGGTAATGGACTGTCAAAATTTTGACAGTCCTAACATTTTGTACTCGGGGCTAGCCCACTGTTAAAATTAGGACTGTCAAAATTTTGAAAGTCCTACCACTTGGAAGGACTGTCAAAATTTTGACAGTCCTTCCAAGTGGTAGGACTGTCGTAATTTTGACAGTCCTGATTTTAACAGTGGGCTAGCCCCGAGTAAATTTCATGATGGCAAACTTGTAATTTTTTCAAATTTTTCAATGGGCTAGCCCCGAGTAAAAAGTGTAGTGCCCTTATCAACACCCATATTAAATACATGTAACATAGAGACTATCAAATAAGGAAACTATTAGAGAATGTACTCGCCTGGAATCCGAGATGAAGTATCACCCGTATCTGGAATAGTTTCTCAAAGACCTATATCTGGAATATAACATCAACATATTGTTTTGAAATGGTAAACAAGTTAAACTAGTCAAAATCTAGGTCTTAAAGTCAATCTAAGTTAAAATAGTCAAACTAGGTCAACTAAAGGTCAAAGTAGTCAAATTGGCCAAACTAGTTATTCCTAGGTTGTATGAGTCCATCTTTAGGTTATTGGGTCCATACACTACTTATCTAGGCCATACTAGCTATAATAGAATACTAGAGTATCATAGCTATCTAATAACACAAGATACACAAATACACAATATATACTAGTTACTCTTAGTTAGTACTAACTCCAAATGAATACCTTGGCTTTGAACCGACTTGGTATTACTACTTGACTACCCCCTTGGTATGCAATACCAATTCCCAAATAATATAACCAATATCTCACTATTACCTAGGTTTATCTCAAGTTAATTCAAGAACCAACATCTAACCACACCAATACCTTGTATATACTAGCTAGTATATAATCATCTACTAAATAGTATCATATACCTTACTTCTAACCTTAGTACTAACCATTGCTAATCATAACTTATAACTTCTAACTTCCCAACTAACTTAACTTTACCAAGTGCCAATACTAACTAAAACTCATACCTAACTTTTAAACTATCAGCTAACTAGTATACTATAGCTAACATACCAAGGTAAGATAACTGCTAACTAATAAGCTAACATGATAACACATCTAACTAAACTAAACATTAAGTTATCATCTCTAACAGTCATCCAGTATTAACTACTGTTATCACTAACTAATTTAACTAACAACTACTGTTACACTAACATAAATACTAACAACAATTAACTCACCAACATTAACTAGATATCATCCTAATAGCTAACATCCGACTTCTAATATACTAACCAATAATATATAACTAAGATTAGCTTACAACCCATAATAATTACTAACAACAACCTATTAACTAATATACACATGACTAAGTAACACACTCATGCTATCTCACACACTCAAACATAACTTAGCTAACTATACTAACTGACCTATATATTATCTAATCAGTATGATACCAACTAATACTCAACATACTAATTTATAATTGATAGTTGACTCACAACTAACATATATCAGGCTAATACCAATCATGACTACCAACTAACTTACTAACATATCATCTACTATTACAACTCAACTAATTAACTAACATGTATAACTAACTAACCCAATTTTAACTAACTAACTGGCCACAGACCTCTTTCCCAACTCTAACCCATAACTAACATCAACTAATCTAATAAACAGTCCCTAATTGTTCATACCCGACTATGCACATCTTGTGCACAGTCCTGACTGGTGTCATTGTTGTTGCTCCTCTTCTAAATAGCCAACTGCCACTACTAAATATACAAAAAAGGAATAGTTGTTACCAATTGCTCGAGCTCCTATGTTTACTACCTTAATAAGCTGTTGTGGCCCCTAACTCGGTCCACAAGACTCCACATAGTTGATGTACAACTATTGTGCACAAGAGGGTGCACAACCTGCACCTTACTGTTGTTGTTGTTCTCTGATGCCATAACTGCCATTATTCTGGACTGACAGTGCACCCAGTGCACTGTCACACTAAAACTCGACTTATAGTCCCTAAACCTCCCCTCTTAACTCATCACTTAAGTTGCTCTTGCACCCCCATAACATATCTCACTCACTTTAACACACAGACACAAGCACAAGCACAAGCACAATAGATACTCATAAAACTATATACTCACTTGCATACTTTGGTGTTACACTCACACTCTCCTACTTTTTTACTACATCTGATTACCCATGTCTGGTCTGAATATTCCAATATAGACACTCCTAGGCCTAATCTCTCATGCAATCCAACTGTTACACATATAACCCATCAAGATTTTCATAGTATACATCCTAACCAATATGAATATATACCAATTACATATATTTATATCTTATATCAAGGCTCATATTGATATATACAACTCTAATTAAAGTATAACACAAACCATCGAACATGTGGAGTGCATCGCACCCGTATCACAATTAATCTATGATATGCTAATGATACGGCCCCGATGAATCACCAAATGTATCATAAAGGATACGAGCAAGCCTAGAATTACATTTATAATTAATACAAAGTGCTAGCTATTCAACTACATGTTCGTGTCAAAATATGGCATGTAAATACCCCAATGTCAAAGGAAAACCCCCAAATCAATATGTATCAGCAAATTGCCATGATACGGCCTACACGTATCCAATTATGGATACGTCACTAGTCTTACATAATCAAACACATGTCAATTTGGTCTAGTTAACCCATTGACAAACACATGTTGCACCAATCTCGAATTTCTTCCAAATTGGACATAAAATACACCATAACTTCCAAAATAGGGGTCCTAGTAGTCAAATCTCCTTCCTATAGGTAGCCCTAGTCCATAGGTGGGTTTCTAATAATTATTTTATAGATTTAGAGTCTAATTAGAAAGAAAAAACTGAATTATACCTATTGGGAGATGAATTTGCAATGAAAGTCTTCAATGAACTCAAAGAAGCCTCAACTTGTGCAAATTCTAGCAAATTGTAGATCTTTGCCTACTCCTTCTTCTAGAGTCTCCAATAGTGAAGTAGGTATAAATTAGGAAGAAATTTGGTGTAAGGATAAAAGAAATTTAGGGAAAAACAATATAGATCTCAAATTGGAGTAAAATAAGAAGAGGAGAGAGAGTCTTTCCCTCTTTATGTGCCCTCCTTGCTTAGCCTCCAAGCAAGGTGCAAAGTCTATTCTACTCCTATGGGCTTGTCATGAAGGAATATAATTAAGGTGGTAGATTCTACTTCTAATGGTGTGACTAATTAAATCACTAACTTAATAAAATAGGCTAAATAATTGTGCTCCAGTCTAAACTAATAAATTGCTAGTTCAAAAGTCAAGTATAGTCTAGTTAGGTCCACTAACACAAGTCCAAAATATAATATAACATGCTAACAATATTTTTAAATACTACAATAAATAATATATAACATGCACCAGAACTAAACAATTATAAAATATCATTTAATATAATAAATTTTGAAATGCCAATAATACAATATTACCAATAATAGAAAAATATAAAAAATATCTCTCTCCGAAAAAGTAGTAGTAAAATGAGGACCTAGTTGTACTTGTGACTTCTTTGTTTTATCATATCGTGCCATTTATCCTCCTTATAGATTTTTTTGTGATTGAGTATTGAGATTGAATTTATATTATCACCTTGTCCTCCTCATAGAATTGAGATATCTTGACAGGTACACACACACACACACACACACACACACACACACACACATATATATATATATATTATGTGAGATGTTTAGATAATATTGTTGACCTAGACAGTGATTTACCGCCAATGTTGCAGCGTAGGCTGGACGTACCCATATACTCGTACCCTTACACTAGGTGCTGGTTGCGACACATTTTTGTGGGGCCCATACAGGTCAGGCTTTGCAAGTAGTTCAATGTCGTAGTTGTACAACATGTTAGTTAGTTGTTCTACTGCGAGCCTGCGATAGGATATGGGATACTAGAATGAGAGAGAATACTCAATCACATCTAGAAAATTTATATACTCATTTGATTCTTGAATATTTGTTCTTCCTTATAATATTTGAATTCTTATGCCTTTAAAAATCATTATATGTTCATCTGGATCCTCAGAAATAATGATTTTCAACATGGTAGAAGGGGATACAAGCAAGAAGATGCATGAGAGGAGCCTCAGAGGATATATTAACTCTATTGCGGATCTAACGAGCATAAAATAAGGGAATTGTGTTCGAGTGGAACAACGAAGAGAGAGCCTAGTCATCCAATACTGGCTAGAGGAAAGTGATTAATTAAGTATTTTGATATATCTTTTGGATAATATCTTAGTCATAACGATAAATAAAAATGATGACATTAAGACACTCTTGAGAGTGAATTGACGATGATAGTATGAAACACATAATATATATTAAATAGAAATAATAGCAAACATAGCATATAAAATCGGATAAAAATATAGGGGTTGCATAAATATGGCTTAGAATAATGATCAAGGAGGACAAGAGAATGAATTGGAAGGATTGTTGACTGAGTTTTGGATTTCCAATTAAAGTTATAACTTATAAGTACAAATCGATAAGTACTGAATATGAGATTTTTTGGAAGATGACAAAATAAAGATTTAAAATTCTAAGTGGTTATGTACAAAATAATTTAAATATTTATAATATGATGTTGAGAATTACTAAAACAAACAAGAAGAATTTTGAAATTTATGGTATTACATAAATTGCAAAGGGTAGCAAGTCAAGGTATTAGGAAATATTAGAGTTAGTTTTAAGATTATCAGCCTCCTGACAAAAAGGACTCTTCGAGGGTATAAATTCAGATAAGTAGATAGATAATATATTTTAAATACTTTTGAGGTCTAGTTCTTAAGGATTGAAGAAGCATTGGGAATGATGTCACAAGTTAAAATTTTGATTTGATGAATCTGAAGTTATCAAGATGGTAAAATAGAGTTTCACAATAAAACTAAGGATTAGGAAATAAGGAGACAGGTGATCATTGATTCTTGGATATAAATTTAATTTAAAAAATGATAATCGACGACAAGAATAAGAACTAAGTAGTTTCAGATCATATGGTTAAATTGATAAATGGAGTTTGAAAGATATAAATATTTTAAGGTCAAGACTTGGTATAGTGAGATGCATTATTGGTGAAGGAAATAAGAAATTGATAGAAACATTAAACATTGAGGACCTAAAAAACTTGAGGAATACAAAGAATAATTCAAGATTAAATAAAAGGATTGAAATTGAGGGTGACTAAATTGACTTAAGGTTACGGATTAGATAAAGACACAAATTGAGGAGAGGTGGAAAATTTTAAATTGATGGTGGATTAGGGAATTTGATGAAGGATAACGAGGTTATATGGAAGTATATGGACAAGCTTTGAAGAACAATTACTTTCGAGGGAGATCGAGCAGATATTCTAGAACAAGTTCTCCACCATCTATCATGTCTTTTATAACTCCATATTTGTATCGAATTGTGCTAGGTTTATTATAAGCTTTGTCATACCAGTTTGATTATATTATTGTGTATCCTAAGAGTGTTATCCTTTAGGACATTGAGGGATAGTCTTGAAGGGGTATAGATTTTATAATAAGATAAAGTGATTAACAAATACAAATTGAGATAAATTACGGGGTTAAGCTACAAGAAGAGAACATTAATGGTAAAAATAGTGAATTGGGATGATAATACACATACCGGATAGTAGATGAATGAAAAATAAAATGAGGTACAAGATGGTTGACTCTGGGAACATACACAGTAGATAGAATCTTGAAATTGATACAATAAATTTGAAAACTCGATGGAGAATTAAATTTCGTAAGATGGACTCTGCTATGGACGAGACTAAAAATTCGAGGTAACTACCTCTTACAAGAGTTTGTAATTGATGACAGAGGATCATAAGAGTAACTAAAAATGATATAGAGAAAATATTGATGGATAAAGGAAAGTAATTTTCACAGAGTTCATAAAAAAGTTAAAATATTAAGAATGACAGATCAGAAATATATAATAGAGGTTAGCGTATCAAGGATAATGTAAGGACTTGAACTGGAAGCTTCAAGATCAGTATAATAAGGAATCAAGATTTTATAGAAATATGAGGATTATGTGATATTCCTAGGAGATGAGATGTGTGAGCATTACTTTATCTTAGATTCGTGGACATTCCTTCTTTCTTAATAGTGTTTGTACTGTTCTAGTACTAGTTCTTCCTTAAATTTTGAGGAAATTTTTTTTTAAGGAGGGTAGGATTGTAACTACCACTTTTCTGGAGAGGAATATTTTTGTCATTACATATTATTTGTATTGCTAATAATATATATTTATATATTTTTTATATTGTTAATATAGTTAGTGGTTATTGTTAGCCCATTAGTTAGACTTAGTGCTAGTGAGCCCAAGTGGACCCAACTAGACTTGACATGACCCATGATCCATTGGTTTAATTAATTATTAGTCATAACTAGATTATGTCCATTAAATTCATTTAGACTCAAGAATAGAATATTCTTTCTTAAGGACTAAAAGATCATATTTATGAGAGATTGAGAGGGACTTTTGGTCAAACCAAATGAACCTAAACCTAACCCTAACACTAGCCATAGGGGGCCGACCCACTCTAAGGGGGAGTATAAGTATTCTTTTATTCATTTATAGCCACTATTTATTTTCAATTAATTCATCGTTATTTCCCCCCAAATCCATCTCAACCCTAATCCATTTTCTACCAAATCCACCCTCATTTCTTCATTCTAAATATAATCTAAGGAGCTTGAAAGAGCAAAGTAAAGCTTTGGTGTGGAGCTTACTAGTAGAAGGTGTTCATTTTTTCCACTGTGTCCTTATGGTGTGCTACATTAAGAATTCATCTTCCAATAGGTAAAATATATATTCTCCTAATTATTTCCAATCTAAATAGTGTATTAAACCTATATGGACCTTCCCTTGGCTAATGGCTACTCATAGGAAGAAGAACTAGGTTCATATAATGCCTATTATGAAAGCTACATTGAATTTTGTAGACAAATTAAGAAAAATCTGAATTTGGACCACTAGGTGTTTGTAGGAATGCTTCTTTAGTGATTTTAGAGTAAGGTTCATGATTATAGTGTCACGTCCCGATCTTTGCAGGCTAAATCGGCCGTCCCCGCTAGGCGAGAATCACCGCGCCCGCGCTCCCGCGGAACGATCTCTTCGACCCATCCGGGCATGATGCCGCACGAGCGTGAGCCATGCCCGTGCAAGGCCATGGTTCATTGGCTGTCGATAAGATTTCTAAGACACAGAGTCACACAGATTGTCCGAGTGTAGCGGAATCATAAACGCATAGGCGATTTGGTAACAAGTTCACTGATTTGACAATAGCGGAAGCATTGAATAACACAAGTTGAAGTAAAATAACTCTTTATTAATATAAATAAGTATTACAGGCAGTGCTTGGCCGAGATTATAAGTCGCTCAAGCCTCTCTCTCTGAAACAGTAAAAGTGTGCCAAGTGGCTATAATAGTGGAATGATGTACAGGCGATGTTCAGGCAATATTTAGGTGATATTCCAACATTATGTCTTGTATATGTGCTTCAGTTCCGGATGCAACGCTTCAAGGCTTCGGAGTAATCTCTACGCCTTAACACGCACGAAGGAGGCATCCGCACCGAACGAGGTTCTCCCGCACCCTACAAATGATCTGGTAGATTATTAGTACATTGAATGCAGTGGTGGGGAGGCTACTCGCCCGCTCGACAAATCCAAACAAGTAATATAGGTTCTATGTACCAACTATTATGTTGTCTTTCTAATTGTCTTAGGATCAGTTTCATGGCATATAGAATAACCTAACTCTTGTGGCAGTGCGTCGTACGATATAAGAGGAAACATGGCGAGACTTACCAACTTACCATTTGACCTTCCCTGTATAAGGCAAACTAAGTTAATTTAAGCACGAGCATTCATAAGGAAAACCAAGGCAACAACATATGCAAACACGAGTGTTGTTGTATCATGATCGTTCAGGTGTTCAGCTGTTCTTTGATATGATGCAATAACTCGCACGCGGATAGCTGCTAAGCAAGGATGACTTATCCATATGTACAATTATCGCTGGCATAGCCATAAGGGACCCAGTCACTGGAGAGAATGGTATGCAGCGAAAAGAATAATGGGTGCTACAAGCCATCTCGTCCAGCACAATAGACTGTACAATAGAGTTCCATCCGGATCGGATCGGTCCCAGTGCCCCGGTGACCGTCCATGGAATTATACCTAATTTTTGAGTTGTCCACGACATGCAGATCTCTAGGGTTATCCAAATTCACATCTTTAACAAGACAATCAATAACACGAGTACAATCTTTAATTTCCACTTTGAACGAGCATTGCTCAATGTGCTGGGATTCTTGACTTTGCTTGACAGGATTCTCGTTCAGAGGTAAACTTGATATGATTTAAGTTCAGTATTCACTTGCCTTGATGCATGACCCTAGTTTAGGGATTTGCCTTGGTGACCTAAGGGTCACGGATACTTGTAGGTTCAATTTCATAGAAGAGCTATTTGATAGTCTCCTGGCTAACTAGAACGCATGCACGATACGAATAACGTTAGACATTTATAAGTAGGCAAGCATGTATTTCTAAGGAACTCAAGCAATCACATTGGCTCGGGCCCGAAGGTAAGCCGAGGGGTAAAACCATAAGGGGCTTCCTGAGCAACATAATCTAGGGCCGTGCAGTGTAGAACAAGTGAACAGTGTACTAAGAAAAGCATATATATATCGTTCTATCGAGGCATAGCAGGGTCTGAATATAAGCAATATTTTATTTCATGTTCTAGCACAAGTAATAAAAGTTAGAATTATTCTCTTAGCTAGGTGCATTATATTCTTATTAGCATGCAGGGGTGATTCACCTAGCGACTAGCATGTATCGTTCTATATTTTAAGTGTGTTGGCTAAGCAAAGACAAGTTCACCGTAGCCACCCACCTTAGCGATGATTCGCCTCGGTTGAGCGATACGTCAAGCGAGCCTCTTAAAGCCTAAGCCGAACTCCTGTAGGGACAAGTCTAGATATTCTTTGCCTCAAACGAGTATTCTCGTCTGAGTAAAGTGGGTCGGGATATTGCACTTTTGCTATTTGAACCGGCAGTCCGCTAGAACAGAACGGGGTGTTACATCATACCTAACTCAGAAAAAGTCTCGTCCTTAAGACTTACTGAGGACAAGCCGTACTAACACATTATAGAATCTATCCCAAGCATAGCAATCAGTACCACTAAATCTAATTGAACATAATCTCCTGTTGATTCAGTCTTATTTGCGCCTTAGTGTGGGACATATTGCTTAATACGGAGTATGTTTTAATCAATCTTGAATAACGACCTAAGGCTGAGGCAAACCTATACAAGTCATTATATTTGTTCAGATGGATATTCACTTACACAAGCATTCGAGATCAGCATATCACAAGTATGGATCGTGCATATATTCGAAGTGCCCCTCAAACATATGTATGTCAACCAACTTGGCGACAGCAAAGTCTTCGCACTCAAGTTTCACATTTATTGAGTCTTGGATCGTGCATAAGTTCAAGGTGTCCCTCAAACATATGCATTCAACCAAAATTAGAGATAGTGAAGTCGGACAAGCTACTTGCAAAAATCATAAGGGTCTACATAGGTCGGCACAAAGGCCCTAGCATCACGATTTCATACAAGCAATCACATCATTCTAATACACTTTTTGAAAGTATTTAGACTCATTGTTGGAAATTCTGTCTGAGACATTGAGAGAAAGCATGCACATAACCCACGAATGAGCTTTCGAAACTGTAAAAATCGAATAAAGTCCAAAGGCGTATAGCCTGGCTCTGATACCAGTCTATCACGCCCCGATCTCCCGCAAGCTAAATCGGCCGTCCCCGCTAGGCGAGAATCACCGCGCCAGCGCTCCCGCGGAATGATCGCTTTGACCCATCCGGGTGCTATGTCGCACGAGCGTGAGCCACGCCCGTGCAAGGCCGTGGTTTATTGGCTGGTGGTAAGAGTTCTAAGCCACAGAGTCACACAGATTGTTCGAGTGCAGCAGAATCATAAACGCATAGGCAATTTGGTAACAAGTTCACTGAGTCGACAATAGCAGAAGTATTGAATAACACAAGTTAAAGTAAAATAACTATTTATTAATATAAACAAGTGTTACAGGCGACGCTTGGCCGAGATTACAAGTCGCTCAAGCCTCTCTCTCTGAAACAGTAAAAGCGTGCCAAGTGGCTATAAATGTAGAATGATGTACAGGCGATGTTCAGGCAATATTTTGGCGATGTTCCAACATTATGTCTTATATACGTGATTCAGTTCTGGACGCAACATTCCAAGGCTTCGGAGTGACCTCCACGCCTTAGCACGCACGAAGGAGGCATCCGCACTGAACGAGGTTCTCCTGCACCCTGCAAACGATCTGGTGGATTATCAGTACATTGAATACACTGGTGGGGAGGCTACTCGTCCGTTCGATAAATCCAAACACGTAATATAGGTTCCGTGCACCAACTATTATGTTGTCTTTCTAGTTGTCTTAGGGTCAGTTTCATGGCATATTGAATAACCTAACTCGTGTGGCAGTGTACCGTACGATATAAGAGGAAACACGATGAGACTTACCAACTTACCATTTGACCTTCCCTATCTAAGGCAAACCAAGTTAATTTAAGCACAAGCATTCATAATAAAAACCAAGGCAACAGCATATGCAAACACGAGTGTTATTGTATCATGATCATTCAGGTGTTCAGTTGTTCTTTGATGCGATGTAATGACTCGCATGCGGATAGCTGCTAAGCGAGGATGACTTATCTATATGAACAATTATCGCTGGCATAGCCATAAGGGACCCAGTCACTGGAGAGAATGGTATACAGTAAAAAGAACAATGGGCGTTATAAGCTATCTCGTCCAGCACAATAGACTGTACAATAGAGTTCCATCCGGATCTGATCGGTCCCAGTGCCCCGGTGACCATCCGTGGAACTATACCTCATTTCAAAGTTGTCCATGACATACAGGTCTCTAGGGTTGTCCAAATTCACATCTTTAATAAGACAATCCATAACATGAGTACGATCTTTAATTTTCGCTTTGAACGAGCATTGCTCCACGAGATGGGATTCTTGACTTTGCTTGATAGGATTCTCGTTCAGAGGTAAACTTGATGTGATTTGACTTCAGTATTCACTTGCCTTGATGCATGCCCCTGGTTCGAGGATTTGCCTTTGTGACCTAATGGTCCCGGATACTTGCAGGTTCAATTGCACAAAAGAGCTATTTGATAGTCTCCTGGCTAACTAGAATGCATGCACGATATGAATAACGTTAGACATTTGTAAGCAGGCAAACATGCGTTTCTAAGGAACTCAAGCAATCATATTGGCTCGGCCCGAAGGTAAGACGAGGGATGAAACCGTAAGGGCTTCCCGAGCGACATAATCTAGGTTCGTGCAGTGTAGAACATGTGAACAGTTCACTAAGAAAAGCATATACATATTGTTCTATCGAGGCATAGCAGGGTCTGAATATAAGCAATATTTTTATTTCCATGTTCTAGCACAAGCAATACAAGTTGGGATTATTCTCTTAGCTAGGTGCGTTATATTCTTATTAGCATGCAGGGATGATTCACCTAGCGACTAGCATGTATCGTTCCATATTTTAAGTGTGCTATCTAAGCAAAGACAAGTTCACCGTAGCCACTCACCTTAGCGATGATTCGCCTACGTTGAGCGATACGTCAAGCGAGCCTCTGAAAGCCTAAGTGGAACTCCTGTAGGGACAAGTCTGGATATTCTTTACCTCAAACGAGTATTCTCGCCTGAGCAAAATGGGTCGGTACATTGCACTTTTGCCGTTTGAATCGGCAGTCCGCTTGAACGGAATGGGGTATTACATATAGAGGGTGTACGGATCCACAATTAGATATTGAGAGTGCATATCATGATACGTCGTGATACAGTATCGTAGGAGGGGTATTTGCATGTGTAGTGAGCTTTAGCATGCTAAATTCCATTCATTGAATTTAAATATCTATGATATATGTTATGTATATTATATATAGTATATTGAAGATGTTCATTAGGGTTTGATAGTGTATCATGGTGTTTTGGGAACGTATCACAAGCTTATCATGGGAATATAGTGAGTAGCTTGGTGTTGCACACGAAGTGTTTGATATATTATATGGGATCTTGTGTGTGTGTGTGTGTGTGTATATATATATGTTTATTTGTTCTTGTGTGTTGATGGTGGTGTAGTAGATGTTGTTGTTGTTGTTAATATTGTAATTGAGAAGAAGAAGTGCAACGGGATGTCGGGTTTATAGCAGGCAGAGGTAGCTCGGGCAAGGGTATTGGCCTGCAAGAATACGAGCAGGCAGTACATTGATGCACTGTCCAAACTCGTGCATAGGCCAGTACAATGTTAAGGACATCAGTGAGAGGGAGGAGAAGGTAAGTTTATGATCAGTTACAGTACAACAGAGGTAGGGTCTATTTGCAGGCAGTATGGGTAGAGATGTAGAGAGTGTACCATTGGGTTTTAGAGTTGATATTCATGAGTATCAGGTGTATCTATGTTCTGAACATAGATGTTGTCACGCTCCAGTCCTAAAATACGTAGGACTAGGACACGTAAGCATGCCAGCCGTATGAATACGACACTCCAATATATGGAAACCATATCATACGTACACTGTAATATGAATAACAATTCACCAATGGTAAACATATATATCTCCGAGCATAACTAAATCTCATCCACATAATCATATATAAATGAATAACAAATATCTATTACTAGATCTCAATATGAGGTATCTCAAGATGACAGTCGGATGGAAACAAATCAATTATCGAACTAGAATAAAGAATAATCAAGACAAATACAATATGAGTACAACAACTACCAACCACTGAGACTCAGAGAGAAGACCTGCACGGAATATAAGTAACCAGCCCGGATCTGCGCTCCTGTGAATACTCATGAATATCTATACCTGAAAAGGGACCAGGTCCTCAGAGGGACATAACAAGATACATAGAAGCATGCCATAAAGTAAATACTGTAAAAACTCCAGGGTGACCTAACCATCTAAGTGAAATGCAACTTGAGGATAACTTTGAGTGTATGGGAAAGTGTAGGCTAGACATGACGTAATTCACCAATCGTGACAACTGGCTAGTATGTCACATATGCCCCTATAGGAGGGCGTAATATAATAATGTTCATCTTCGAAGAGCATAGCATCTGCATAATATATAACGTCCATACTGCTCCGAAGAACGGGGCATCTGCATAATATATAACGTCCATACCGCTCCGAAGAATGGGGCATCTGCATAATATATAACGTCCATACCATTCCGTCGAACGGGGCATCTGTATACAGGAAGTGGGTGTCCCATACGCCTACCAGTTGTCCTCCCCGCCCAATGATCTATGCATGTTGTATCCACAACAAGCTTCAGCCACTATGCCGAGGCATCGTAACTCTGGCTCATAATCTATCATTAGAATAATAGCCCAACCTTATAACCAAACAAGGACAAGGGTTGGACCATCGTACCACGATAGTCTATGCTCCGCCTACTAATAACTGCTAAGTCTTCTAACACGCATCACTATTAGCAGTTATACCCTATCCGTCGCATGACCTACACGTACAGGTGGCCAACCATATACGCAAGTCTGTGCCCTACACGAGACTCACAACACGTGTAAGAAATATGTCAAGGCCTGGGGAGTCATACCAATAACTCTGCAACTCTAGGTGGTTCTACTAGACACTAGGTCAGATACAAGTCCTAATGTCAACGCATTCTATGACTGCACCCGAGTCTCTCTCGGACGCGCACAGTTATGTAAGCTAAAGTAATAAACATGCAACTAAATATATAACTGAATTTAAACAGTACAACAAGGCAAGATATACTTGCTTGGAACTCTGGTGTGCGCAAGCAATGCTCCGGAACCAACAGTAAAGGTAGCACCGTCTCGGATGTCGATGTACGGATAACAATAATTATAAACCTCTATATTTTACTATACTTAATTACTTATGCTAACATAGTACATGTATACATACCTATCATATATATCTACATTAAATAAATTATTAAACATATATACATATGTACATAAGTACATAAATACGTATAAAAATATAATACATATCATATATACATATATATACAAGTATCAATACGCAAACATATTTACATATATACATTACGTAAATACATTATACATATATACATATACATTATATATATATATATAAATTTACATATATATATATATATATATATATAGTATAATATATATATACATATATACATAATATACCTAAAAACATAATAAGCATATATACATACATATATATTATATAATACATATATATACATGAAATAATACATATATATATACATATACGTTTATACATATATAAATACATATATACATTAAGTGAGGGGGTATACCGTACTATGTCGTGTCTGGGGGGGTGTCCGCCGTACGAGGGGTCGTCGCCGGCGAAGGGGGCGGAGCTCCGGCGGTGCACGGAGGAGCAGCAGCGACAACAGCAGCCTCGACAACCGTTGCAGTAGAAGCAGGCGGCTCTGGCAGCAGCAGTGTGGTTGTCGAGGGTGGCTGACGGTGGTGGCGGGGTCATGGGGAAGCTGGAGGTGGTGGTGCACTGGCCGTGGACGACCGGCTGTGGTAGAAAGGGGTGCCCGGGGAAAAAGGAGACTAGTGGTGATGGTGTGTGGTGATTTTGGTGATGGTGGTGTTGGTATTGACGGTGGTGGGGGTGGTGGAGATGGTGAGGAAGGTGGTCGAGGTGGTGAGGAAGGTGGCCAAGGTGGTGGTGGTGGACTGGGGTGGCCGGGAAAGGAGAGTCGGGGCGTCGGGTCGGGGAAAGAGGAGCTGCTGTGGTTGCTAGTGGGGGTGGCAGCCACTGGTGGTGGCGGTAGGGGGTGCCTGGGAGGAGGGTGGCGGACGGGATCTCCGACGGGGAAGGCGGCTCGCGGTGGTGAACAGGAAGGGGCTGGGGAAGTCGGCTGCCTCTAGGTTATGGATGGGTTTGGATTTTCCAATTAATAATAAAAAAGAGAAAAGTTTATATTTATATACATGTGAACCTAGGGTTTGATGTTTGACTTAGGGTTTGGGCATGGTCAACATTCCTTGGAGTGGGCCTTGGACTCATATGAGGATGTTGAGGCTATACATTACATTATTTAAATACGAGGGCTAGGTTTAAAATAAGGGGACGGTGTTTGCGCGTTGCACAATCAGAAAATTTTGGGAAAAATTCATATGAAGGGAAAAATTGGGTTTCTTCATTTTTTGTCCAATGGTGGGGACACCTCAATGGATTTAATTGCACAAAGATGGAAATTGGGTTTAATTGATTAAATTGAATGCGCAGGATATTCTTGAATTAATTGGAAGTACATGGGGATAAAATTAGGTGGGACGCAAGTGTCATGGACATAGAAGATTCAGCGCAAAATATTAATAAAATTCGGGTTACACAAAACGGATCAAGATTGTGTCTCCAATTTCGATTAGAACGCACAAGGATACAAAGTCGTATTTTATTTAGAATTAAATAATAACGTCTGCGACGAATGTTGTGCGACTA
The DNA here is from genome assembly GCA_036927795.1 of Iris macrosiphon. Classification (NCBI taxonomy): domain Eukaryota; kingdom Viridiplantae; phylum Streptophyta; class Magnoliopsida; order Asparagales; family Iridaceae; genus Iris; species Iris macrosiphon. Next base: position 51,632,959 of record JAYESA010000003.1, read on the forward strand.
AAATTTAGCATAAAAAAACATAATTATAAGTTAGACCAAGGTCAGAATGGTAGGCGATCACGTCTAGGACAAGGTTGTGGAGTTTTTAGGAAGGCAGTGGCTAGCGAGGTGCCCCAATTATCGAAGCAACGGTAAGGTGCGCTACGTGTCATAAACAATACAAAATTAAATAAATACAGTGTTCTATTTCTATTTGGATTCAAACTAGTCATAGTTTCTCTATCTATGCCAAGTAGACCAAATTTTGGGTGAGGGGATTTATAATCTACCCAACTTAAAATAATTTCGTCCTCGAAATTAAAATAAGGCTTAATTAGTTAATCCTTCACGTACATAAGTTAAGTAAATCGTGATCTCTTCTAAAAGTTTAAAACTTTTTTAAATCTATCACAATCACTTTTAAATTAGATTAACCATTGTTTAATTCAAACTTCAACACCTCACACATTCTTCTCGATTTTTCAAATCATCAACATCCAAATTTGAGTCAATCCATATAACATCTTCGCATATCTAATTCTATATCACGATTTTCAATTATCATAATCTCCTTTAGAAATAATTCTAATCAAATATTCCTCCTATTTTTCAACTTAAAAATTTCTGTACTCTTCAAATTTTAAATTCAATTTACATCCTCAATATTTTAAATTGGTGATCCAACAACCAAAAATTTAAGCCTTAATTCAAATCATCGAATTTGGAATTCACTCCGACCATGTTCATATTTAGAGTTCTATTTTTTTTCCTCCAGATTTAAATCGATGATTCAACCTTCAATACTCTAAATTTAAGTTAAGTGCTCAAAGTATAAATATTTGGTTCATTATATCCCGGTTTTTGAAAATCATTGATCCTCATCATCTTACTTATTCTTCCAAAAATTTAAAAATTAAATGACTTGAAACTCTCAATCAAATTTTACTCGATCATAATCTAAAAGAAATTCCTCTCAAGTTGACAATGCAACTGCTACCCAACTTAGAATTTACCCATCTATTACATAAGGCTCTTACATTTAAGAAATTTTATTCCTCAAATTTACTTAATCTTGTTACTCAATCCTCAAAAATTTAAACACCAATTATATCACCTATGATATACCCTTAATCAGCTATTAAAGGGAGTCATCTAGTAATATGATTGGCCCATGGTGTATATTTAGTACTCTCTGTATATCAACTTATACTAAGCACGAGATTTCGTCTTTTCGAAATAAGGGAAGACGGAGAACAATAAAAATAGTTCAAGGGGATGGTAATATAATACAAGTACGAGGTTCAAGGAGATTAAAAAATTCAAAAAGAAGAGTTGTCAGGGTAGTTGTGGATTGGAATCATATTTTGGTAAATTCCTATTCGCATGTTCATATTGGAACAATTATGTAACCGATACGATATGCTCAGACATGTCTAGAGGCAGGTATATTCGTCTACTAGTCAACTATATATCTCAATCCACGTAAAGTGGTCATGCAAAGAGCGAACCAAGCGCACTAAGGTTGTCCAGACCCTAATACACTGATTCTGATTTAGACAATGTATTAGTAGGCGTCCCCAATAACACATATGTCATGAACAAGCTTGCTAAAAGAATAAGCTTGCAAAACTAGGCTATAAAATAGCAGCATAAGTCACGGTAGTTTAGAATATATAAATTTGCTGGATTATGAGGAGGTACAAAATAATTCAAGTTCACAAAAACAAAATAAAACAACAACAAGTAAGACTCTACAATCCATACAGTCGTCATACTAACTCCCTGTCTAAGTCGCTAGTCGACAAAATAGGGGTATGGGCCTCTAAGTTCTACAGTCTGAATAAATATTGTCTTCTTATGCAGGCCTACATTTTATGTCATTCAGTTACACTACATTAATGAGGCAAGAGGACTATGTGTTACTAGGTTATGAGGCATACTACCCAACTTAAAAATATTAACTAATATTGTGATAGTCTTAAGGAGATCCTGCAAAATAATAATGTGTAAACTCTTATTGGGGTATATACGAAAAAGAACTTGGTACTCATTAGGGTCTCATGTTGCATTATATAGGTAATGACCATCTTAAGTCTTAATCATAGTTCTTATAGAACTAGTGTCAATAGTATAAATGGAAAAGTTACTGGCCTTCAAGGAGAAAGAGGATATAATCTATATTGAGGTAGGGTACATGTTACGTGATTTAAAACTAAGAATAATCAGATCACAATTTAAAGGAACAACTCAACTATCAAGTTCTAACTACTAAGCACAAAACTCAAAGTTCATGATTACAATTATCATCCTAGCAAACTATATATCCTTAACATAAAGGAATATCACTTGGCCTAAAATCAGAAAGGTTAGGTGGCACGAATTGAAAGTTGAAGGGAAGAAAACGTAATTAGTCGTCGCACCTTAGCGAGCGCTAAGGGTTCAAAGGAACAAGTCATTAAAACTAAATAGAAATACTCTAGATAATGTCATGATTTTCTGAGGGAAGGTGATGTATTATCTCTGTGTCCGAGGTATGATCAAGGGAAATATTAGTTTATTCCTCTTGGCTTCCTAAGGTATTGTTACTAATATCAAGACAAGGATCTATATTCATAGTTCTTTAATACTATCTCACTATGAAAATTAGGTTCAGTCCTAATATTCGATCTCAAATTTCTATTGGTTCCTCAATACTAGGGTCAAACATTAGGGTTAAATCTCTAACTAGCTCTAGTAGTGTTTATACTACTCTCAAGTCAATCATAAATATATCGAAGGATAATGGTAAATTATTCTATAGGTAAGGGACGCTAGGGTTCATTAAGTATTCTAAGTTATTAATGTGTCATTATCTAGTTTTATTTTTTGAAGAAAGGTTACCCTACTAATTATCTAACAACAGGGACTTCTATATTCTAGGAGAAGGCTATACTCAAGGAACTAATAGGGAAGCAATAAATCAAGCAGGATGCAGCTATTCAAATAGAACAGATTGGAAGGAAGATAAGTCATAGTCAATTGTGGATGAGATCCTATACTCTAATCCTATGTGCAGGCTTGAACAGTACAGAAATATAACCGAGACAATATGCTCTTGACCTGCATGGGCCACCACTAAAAATATGTCACGCCCCAGTCCTAAAATACGTAGGACTAGGACACGTAAGCATGCCAGCCATATGAACATGGCACTCCAATATATGAAAACCATATCACACGTACGCTGTAATATGAATAACAATTCACCAGTGGTAAACATATATATCTCCGAGCATAACTAAATCTCATTCACAGAAATTATATATAAATGAATAACCAATATCTATAACTAGATCTCAATATAAGGTATCTCAAGATGACAGTCGGATGGAAACAAATCCACTGCCGAACTAGAATAAAGAATAAGCAAGACAAATACAATATGAGTACAACAACTACCAACCACTGAGACTCGGAGAGAAGACCTGCATGGAATATAAGTAACCAGTCCGGATCTGTGCTCCTGCAAATACTCATGAACATCTATACCTGGAAAGGGACCAGGTCCTCAGAGGGACATAACAAGATACGTAAAAGCATACCATAAAGTAAATACTGTAAAAACTCCAGGGTGACCTAACCATCTAAGTGAAATACAACTTGAGGACAACTTTGAGTGTATGGGAAAGTGTAGGCTAGACATATGCTGACGTAATTCATCAATCGTGACAACTGGCTAGTATATGTCATATATGCCCCCATAGGCGGGCATAATATAATAACGTCCATCTCCGAAGAGCATGGCATCTGCATAATATATAACGTCCATACCGCTCTGAAGAATGGGGCATCTGTATAATATATAACGTCCATACTGCTCCGAAGAACGGGGCATCTGTATAATATATAACGTCCATATCGTTCCGTCGAATGGGGCATCTGCATAAAGGAAGTAGATGTCCCATACTGTAATGCCCGCAACCGCTCGGTACGTTATGCTGTGTCGGATTGAATTAAACAAATACTGGTTACATCTGATTTATGGGATTTTGGGAAGAAGGATTGATTGAGTTGGTTTCAATGTGCAGATGGCTAACGGGTTCGATGGAAATCAGGTGTTCGTTCAGAATAGTACTGAGATAGCTGGATGGAAGCGATAATGTCGTCTTCCTTAGTCCGACCGGTCGGATGATTCGAAGAGCATGGCCTGCTCGTACGGTCATACCAGTTGAGTAGATCGTGCTTGCATCGGACCACGGGTTTAAGGGATTGGCCGTATCGGTAGGATAGGATGCCTAATGGGATCAAATATTGTGAGTGTGCTCTTTTCCTTCTCCTCTACTCCGTCATGCCTAATAATATGGAATACACGTAAAGGCTTAAACACTTGGAATAAAACATTGGGAATCACTACACTGAGGCGTGCATAGAGTGTACGTCGTTGGCTTGGATAGGATTGTGGCTTTAAATGATTTGCGCGTTGGATAGTTGGAGCTAGAGTTGGATTATTATATTTGAGGCAGTCGGTTGAATAATTGGGATTATGCTTGGACGAGTTGGCATGATACATTTGAGGCAATTAGGAATTTCAGGAATTCGGTCGAGCGAGCGTGCATCTGTGTATGAGTATCACTTGGTTGCTTTGTCTTGCAAAGCGAGCAGTTGTGGTTCAAAACCGAACAACTGCATCGGCGAGGTATGTTGCCGCTTGATGGGGCATTGTGCCACGAATGGGGCATTGTGCCACTGGAACGGCATTGTGCCACTATTGGGGTATTGTGCCATGGGATTACTTTGAGCGTAGGTGTTGCACCAATTTGAAATACATTGCTGAGAAGCAACATTATGAATATGGGCATAACTTGGGCACAACTTGAGAGATTGTGCCTATGGGTATTTTGGTGCCTTGGTCTATATATTGAGGTCGAGATTTGGAATCCTTGGTTGGATATGTTGGAAGAATGGTTATAGATATTTATCGCTTGGTGGGGCGAGAATGTTCGATCCTCTAGTCATACCTACTTGAGTTTGCATGTCACGGACAACTTGTGCACAAGTTTTGGCATTTCCTCGAAACGGTATTGATTCGGGGCACTGGAGCCGTTTCGATCCGGAGGGAAATATTTGATTCATGCTAGTCGCGATGCATTGCGGGACCTCTAGCGGGGCTTGCTACCCGGGCTGCTAGGGCGCGTCGTAATTGCTTGGAATATGTCCTTAATGGCTTAGCCAGTGACTTCATATAGATAAGAGTTGGTTTGCTTTACTTTGGTTGGTTTGTGCTTCATGTAAGCACGGTTACCTTGCCTCGGCAAGAGTGTGTACTCGAGATTGGAATATAAACGTTGGGTGAGGGAGGATATTGAGGCTTGGTTGATTGTTTCGATGTTATCGTACAAACGGTGACTTGAGTAGGATGGGTTGCATGCTAGAATCCCTCGAGTTGGTTATATAATTTTCTTGTCGCTTGGTTTGAGTTGAATGCTTGCATGCTTAAACTGTTTTACAGCTTTCCTTAACATGTTATTCATATGCCATAAAATAAATCTAGGATTCAACTAGAGAGATCACCATATAACTGTTTGCATTCACTATTTTACTTAGTGTCGGCTTAGACGAGTGGGTTATCCCGCTCACCAGTGCGGCTGTGTACTGACCCATATTTGTGGGCAGTATTTTATGTACACAGGCGTAATGGCGCTACATTGGATATACGAGGCATGATGTATGAACTATAAGTACCTTTGTGGGCTAGAGAAAAGAGCAAGAGTATTTTATCGCCTTCGTGGCATTGCCTTTGTGGCATTGCCTTCGATGAGGCATTTTACTTGACCCTATCGAGAGCTTTGCTGCGTATTACTCTGATGTATGCTTAGTACACAATACTCGACTTTTGTTGCAACTTGGTTGTTTCAATGATAATATTTGGTGTTTGACAACATCGCCTTGTACGAGCGCAACTCCAGGCTCGTACGACATCACGTCCCGAAGAGAACGATTGTCCCGCGGGAGAGCTGCAATGTGGTGATTCACGTTCAGCGGGTACTTTTGAGCTTATAGGAGATTATGGCGTGACAGATTGGTATCAGAGCGCCTGGTTCATATTCTCGGACTTGGTCCTTTGCTTCATCACAAACTCTAAATAGCTTCCGCGTGTCGTCTAGCTCTTAACTCTACTCAGTGCCGCATTGGATGTTTCATACAATAAGTCTATATATTGCTAGTTGTGGCTGCATGTTATTCTTGGTTGCGTTGCCTTGGTTGGTTTTCGTAGGATTGCTTAGCCTTGTTAGGCGTTGTTGCATTCGTGCAGCAAGTTGGGTGGCGTTGTTGCATTTGTGCAACAAGTGAGAGCTTTTATTGGGTTGGCTTGTCGTTCGGGGAGTTTCTGATTGCCTCAATGGATCAGTTGGTTGGCATATAAGATTTATGGAAATGGTTGGACGGAGTTTAAATTTTGGCTGGGAGTATCACAACGAGCGTTGCACGAGTTGCTCGTGTAGCGCATCGGTTGAGCAGGTTTGAGTTTGGCTTGGGAATACCAGAAACAAGTTGCTCATAAAACAAATATGTGGAAAAGTTGGGTATTTGGTTGGACTATTTGGAAAAGACAATCGTTGCCCGATTGCTCGTGTTGCGAAAGTATCGAATGGCTTGAGAATAGATGAAAGTATTAAGAACAGGATATGGCTCGAGTTGAATCGAGAGATTGATGGAAATAGTTGGATAATTCAGGCATTGCTTGAGTTTTGTGTCAAACTCGAGTTGGAAAAGGCAGGATCATACATGAGGGATGGTTCGAACGAATTTTTGTATCAGTGTAAGAAATTGTAATGCGAGTAGTGACTTGATTCGGAGTGGTATATGGGATACCACATAGTGAGCAAGGCATTTGAATATTTTGGTTAGGCATCAATGAGAATTGCCTGAACGGACTCGGGTAATGAGAATACAAGTTGGTTGGAAAGAATTAAAATGGAGCAAGCGAATATTGAGTTGTGATTCGAAAGAATCACTTCGGAATAGTCGGTTTGGGATAGATGCTGGTTGACGCAGATTAAGCACGAGGGCAACTATATTTCCAAGTGGTATATAATGCAACAGAATTTGACTCGGGTATTCTTCGATACATTAGACTTGAGAACTCAAGAACGGACTCATGCAAATGGGAGTATCGTTGGGCTTGAGAGATGGAAGAGATCGGAATGAACTGTTGGGAGACGCTTGAGCGAAGCGATGGGTTAGTCGAAGGATAGCGAGCACAGACCATGATTTTTGGGCAACATATTCGAACTGTTAGTTGAGCAATAAAATATGATTTGGTTTGGAGGGACAATGCGATGGATTCACACAAACTTGAAGGATATTGGATATTGCTGCTCGAGAAGTTAACTCAGGTTTAGCGAAGTAGAATTTTGGGTAAGATAGTGCAACGATGGTAGACGGATTCTCCGAAAGACGTGGACGGATTATGGCAACAACGGAAGGCAAAGATTGTGGCGGACGAACTTTTGAAGATAGCTAAATGTGGGAGCAACGTCGAAACAAATTACTCTGCTGCTCGAGTAAGTTGGACGTGCATTGTGGGATGCGACAAAATGGATAAGAATTGGAGCAAGTCTTGAGTTTCGAGAATCATTACAATTGGTAGTGCAAGAAGGCGAACATGATAATTCAGAAATTTGATGGATTCAGGGAAGAACGACGGATTGATGGAAGACGGTTTCAACGAGCGCAGTGCTCGGATTCGGAAGTTCGTTCGGATGGAATAGTTGGATTTTGATTCGGATTTTCAGATAAGATATAGCATGGTTCATAGTAACTGTCCATCACGATAATTTACAATTATCGAGCGTAGCTTCGAGACAGCTGACCCTAAGCGACTTGTCCGCTGAATCGGATATGAATATTGTAGACCCGTAGAACGACCATTGAGGCGGCATATTTGGGAATGCATCGAGGGCAGATGTGAGTTTTGAGCATTGGAATTTTGGGAGACCCTTGGGATAGTCTTCAGCTGAAGATGCAGCCGGAAGATCGGAGCGATGGTGGAAGTAGCCTAGTCAACTGATGAGATTCAGAGTCCCAGATTTTTTATCGATGGCATCACCTCTGACTCATCGTGCCCTGGAAGGGAATAGCATTCATATGAATGGACGACTGTGAAACTAGCTTGTGAAGTTAAAGCAACGGTTCGTTTGAATCAAATCCTTGCGAATACTGGAAGGGACAGGCGTGCCTCAGATTTACAAGATGCCTCTGAACTTAGTCTAGGAAGCGTGCTCGTTCAGAAGGCAAGGGTGATATCCTATGCTTTGAGGCAGTGGAAGCAGCGCGAAGAACTATTCCACGCGTAACCTAAGAATTGTGGCGAGTGTGTCCACGTTGAAATCGTGGCAACACTATCCCTTTGGCGTGGCGGCGAGATCTTCGTGGATCACACGAACCTCGATATAGATGTTCACCCAATGAGATATTGAGATGGCAGGACAATGTGTTGGACTGAGCTGATCTAAGCAAAGTTGATATTCGGGTAAGTCGCCTAGCTTGGGTAGTATCAGTCGAGATGATCGTTCGGTGTATATGATATATTTTGAGATTTTGCTAGTGCGATTTCAGAAATAGTTGGATGGATTGAGTTAGAACACGAACTCATTGAGTCGGTGGGAAATTTTCATAATTAAGAATAGTTCTCAATCGAATGTGTTGGAATAGAAACCATGATTTGGTTCAATTGTGTGTAAAGCAAACGGATGCCTCGAACATAAAGATACCCTTGTAACTTGTTCAAATTTGCTATCGCAAAGCTCGGCTGAAATGCATGTATTTTAGGGACGCCTTAAATATGTGTACGATCCAAAACTAAGCGATACGAGGAATTCGTATTGAGCTGCAAGGAGGATGTGGGAATTCGAGAATTTGTACGAGCGTTCAGCAGAGCGAGATACTGAGTCAGAAATCGTGAATAATGTGAGTTGCATAAAGGCTGATCTATGAAATAGACAAGCGGAATGTGATAGAAATGAGTACCAGCACGGTTCGTGGACGAACCTAATTTTAAGTGGTATATTATGTAACGCCCGCAACCGCTCAGTGCGTTACGCTAAGTCGGATTGAATTAAACAAATGCTGGTTACAACTGATTTATGGAATTTTGGGAAGAAGGATTGATTGAGTTGGTTTCAATGTGCAGATGGCTAACGGGTTCGATGGAAATCATGTGTTCATTCAGAACAGTACTGAGATAGCTGGATGGAAGCGATAATGCCGTCTTCCTTAGTCAGATCGGTCGGATGATTCGGAGAGCACGGCCTGCTCGCATGGTCATACCATTTGAGTAGATCACACTTGCATCGGACCACGGGTTCAAGGAATTGGCCGTATCGGCAGGACAGGATGCCTAACGGGATCAAACATTGTGAGTGGGCTCTTTCCCTTCTCCTCTACTCCTTTATGCCTAATAATATGGAATACACGTAAAGGCTTGAACACTTGGGATGAAACATTGGGAATTACTACAGTGAGGCGTGCATAGAGTGTACGTCGTTGGCTTGGATAGGATTGTGGCTTGAAATGATTTGCGCATTGGATAGTTGGAGCTAGAGTTGGATTATTATATTTGAGGTAGTCGGTTGAATAAATGGGATTATGCTTGGACGAGTTGGAATGATATATTTGAGGCAATCGGGAATTTTGAGAATTCGGGCAAGCGAGCGTGCATCTGTGTACGAGTATCACTTGGTCGCTTTGTCTTGCAAAGCGAGCAGTTGTGGTTCGAAACCGAACAACTGCATCAGCTAGGTATGGTGCCGCTTGATGGGGCATTGTGCCACGAATGGGGCATTTTGCCACTGGAACGGCATTGTGCCACTGTTGGGGTATTGTGCCATGGGATTGCTTTGAGCATGGGTGTTACACCAATTTGAAATACATTGCTGAGAAGCGACATTGTGAATATGGGCATAACTTGGGCACAACTTGAGAGATTGTGCCTATGGGTATTTTGGTGCCTTGGGCTATATATTGAGGTCGAGATTTAGAATCCTTGGTTGGACATGTTGGAAGAATGGTTATTGTAAAACCCCTCGATTAATTCTATAGATAGACAGGTTTGGAATTGGAAAATTTTGGATTAACAAGCAGATATTGAGGTTAGAGTAGTGTTGCCTGTTATTTTATTTAATTAAAACCCTTGGCGCATCCTATCATTTTTTAATTATTCGGAGCCCATTATCAGCTCATAAATTCCATCGGACTATTGTACTTCTGACTTGACTCGCCAATTTAGGTTCTGGATTTTTTTGTCACACTAAATCAAATCCGTTGTGCCCTAAATTAATTTCACAACTTCCCGTATCCTAAAATCCATATTTAATTCCGTGTCGGACACCTGCGTCGTTACCCTCAGTTTTGAGATCCAACTTAACCCATTGAGCCGGACCAACTGAAGGGTCCAAGACTGACTCCAAGTCCCCATAATTTTTGATCTTGTGTCAATTCCAAATTTTGACCCTAAGTGCCCCCATTAATTCAAAAGCGCGAGACAATTTAATTCTAATTAAATCAGGGATACCAGCTTGCCTAATCCTATTTTAATCCTTAATTAATCCTGATGGCCATAAAAATTTAACCCGTGCCAAACCCCCAACACCCTCTCGCCATGCAAACCATCACCCGTATTTTTCTCCAAAATTTTAGCATCATTTCATGTGATTGTGCAATTACCCAAATTTAAGGGGCTTAGTTACAATTTTTAAAATAAGTGTCCTAACCTCATTGGTCTAGGTCAAATGGTGAAGCCCCCTCTCCTTTGACCAAGTCAACATCCATCCTCCCTCTCATATGCATGAAGAAACTATTTTTTTTCATAATTAATCCTCACCACCCATTTGGATTAGGTCAATCATCACCACACATCCCCACATCACCTCCCCTATTTAATGCCTCTTTCTACACATTTTTCTAAGCAGGCCCTAACCCCAATACATTGAAACCCCCCTTTCTCTCTCTCCTCCCTCTTTCTTCCCTCACAGCCGAACACTATTCCCACTTCTTCTCCTTTTTCATTTCTTCTTCTTCCTTATTCTTCTTCCTATCTCCTTCCTGGAAAATCTCTCCGTCCGGCCAACTATGCATCTCCCTGTCCGACTGAACCCGACCCCACTGTGCAGTCTCCCTCCACTCCGGCCAGAGCAGTCCTCGACTCGTTGCGCACTGACTGCTCCGACCCGCTCAGTCCACCACCCAACTCCACCGACTCTGACTCCGGCCGACACCATTCTTCACCCTCCCCACAGTGACTGTAAAACATCCCACTGACCTCGACTCCGCCACTCAAGCCCTCACTCTCCTCCGCTCCGGCTAGATTCGTCCACCCCGCTCAGGCGACCTCTGCAGCCGCTCCGCCGAGCATTGCAGCCCCCTCCGTCGAGCATTGCAGCCTGCTCCAGCCTTTCTCGATCGGCTAAGAGCTCCATGACCCGCTGTGGAGTGCAGCTCCGAGTCCGACGACCCGCTGTGCAGTGCAGCTCCGAGTCCGACGACCCGTTGTGCTGTGCAGTGCAGTCCGATGACCGCCTGCTGCCAACTCACAAGCTCCCTCTCCGACTTCAGACTTCCCCTGACCCCCTCGTCCGGCCGACTCCTCCGTCACTACTCCGGCTGAGCTCGACAGTGCCTCTCCGGCCGCCCCATTCAGCCCCACATCTCCTCCCTGTCCGGCTATACCACCACCACCACCACCACAAGCTCCCTGTCCGGTTATGTCACCACCACCACTACCACTATCATTGACACCCTTTCGACAACCGCTCTCCGGCCACCCCCAGCACCACCTCGCTCCGGCCACTTTGGTATACTACTCCCCCTCTCTTTATATTCATGCATTGTGTTGTGTAGGGATTGAGGTTGTATATAGTTATGTGTGTATTAGCTAGTATTTGAGTTTAAAATGGTAGTGTAGTTATGGTGTAATATAAATAATCATGTGTTAATAAAGTGATTAAGGTAGATGTGGACTAAGGCAAATGATGATCATGGTAAATGTTAATTATGAAGACTTAGGAATAGGGTTAAATGTAGGTTAGGTTTATGTCTACGTAAATTAATATAAACTTTAACAATTTGTACGGAGGTTTAAAATTTGATTTTGACGAAATGTTATGAATATATTACATGATGGTAAAATCCTAACTTAATTACGGAGAATTAAATTGAGGAGAAACAAGGCTCTGAATTGACTGAACAATGATGAACACCGAGGAGCACGGGATTGATGAAGGAATTATGTGTAGTGTAAAATGCTAAATTTAAATGTTTGATTAGTAAAGACAGTAGGTGAATGACTGATTGAGGACTAGTGTGATTGGTAATTTATAAACTGGAAATTTAAGGTGATTAACTTAGGGAGACACCTAGTGACTGGTAACAACGATATGAAACGAAGAAATTAAAATCATAAACTGTGTTTTGAGGATGGCTTGATGATATGGTACTGATGACTAGATATTTTGACTATCGTACCGATAGTCAACTGTGGTCAACCCCCCTAGTGTCTTGTCCCTGTGAGTCATAGCTGAGACTGAGTTTAGGTGTAGATGTGTGTCGCATCCCTGCTTAGCGTAGAATAGATCATTGATTTTGGGTTGTATCTATCTCTAGGTACTGCGGGACCCGAGGACTTGGACGCGGTACCGGGACCCCGTCATCAGCAGCCTCGCGCAGGCAAGTATACCTTGCCTTGTTATACTGTTTAATTTTTTGTATTTTAGCTGCCTATTCATTGTTTTAGATATTATAACTGTGCGCGTCTGAGAGAAACTCGGGTGCAGTCAACAAATGCGTTGATGTTAGGACTTGTGTCTGACTTAGTGTCTAGTAGACCCACCTAAAGTTGTGGAGTTATTGGTATGACTCCCAGGCCTTGACACATCTCGTACACGTGTTGTGAGTCTCATGTAGGGCAAGGTCCTGCGTATGTGGTTGGCTACCTGTACGTATAGGCGTGCGACGGATAGGGAATAACTGTTATTAGTGATGCATGATAGAAGACTTAGCAGTTATTAGTAGGTGGAGCATAGACTAGCGTGGTACGATGGTCCTATCCCTATCCTTGTTTGGTTGTAAGGATGGACCCTTGCTCTAACGTTGACTATGAGCCAGAGTTACGACGCCCCGGCGTAGTAGCGAAAACGTGTTGTGGATACAACATGCTTAGATCATGGGACGGGGAGGACGACTAGTAGGCGTATGGGACACCCACTCCTTCTATACAGATACCGCACTCGACGGAGTGATACGGACGTATATATATTGCAGATACCACGTTCTCTAGAGTGTTGGACGTTACTTGTTACATATTGCAGATACCACACTCTAAAGAACGTTGGACGTTATACTATTTCAGATACCATGCTCCTCGGAGATGGACGTTATCAGGTGCCCGTGTTATAGGGGGCATATGTGGCATACACTAGCCGATTGTCACGATTGGTGAATTACGTCAGCATATGTCTAGCCTACACATTCCCATACACTCAAGTTGTCCTCAAATTGCATTCACTTAGACGGTTAGCACACCCCCTTTATTTATTCAGTATTTACTTTATGGCATGCATTTTGTATCTTGTTACGTCCCTCTGAGGACCTGGTTCCCTTCCAGGTTGTTTGTGCAGTTGCAGGATTACTTCATCCATTCGTGTGTGGACATCATTACAGGTATATTTATATTTCTAGCTATTTCAGTCTTGTATTACTTTCCATTTTATTCTGCTTATGTAGCCTAGTATTTATAGACCTATATTGTTCTTCTGGTCTATTCGAACGGGTGTATTATTGGGCTGCAGGCTGATGATGCGTATCGTTCTTTCTTGAGATTACTTATCTTGGATTAAGATTTAGATTTAGTTGTTTCAAATTAGAAATAGATTATACTTGGATCACTTGACCATGGACAGTATAAGTGCACTTCGTCGGGTCCATTAAATTGGAAAGCCCTACGAAGTCGTACCAGCTGGCTATTGCCATGTGTCTGGTCCCATCAATTTTGGGACCGGGGCGTGACATGGTTTTAGTGGTGGCCCTTGCAGGTCAGAGCAAATCGTTTTGGTTACGTTACTGTACCGAACGAGCCTGCAACTTAGGATTAATGTGAATAAGATCTCAATCCATAACCGATTTTAAAACTCCCTTTGTATGTGATTATCGCCCTTGGACTTCCAATTTGCATTCGTTCAATCTTCGTCAATATCGCTATCCTTGTTTCTCATCCCCTATTGTTCGGGAAGATGAATGCTTGTGACTGACAATTTTCCTCTAGAAGAAGATCGAAGACCAGACGACAGAAGACAGAATTCGTATATCTTTCTCTGAGAAGATTGCTACCTTATCAGGATAGATTGATAGGTTCTTTGGATTTTAGAACTAGTGTGGAAGGGTAGCAAGAGAATTGGAGCCAGTAGTACCCTATTCGTACTCGTGATAGCAGTGACCTTGGAAGTACAAGGAGCTAGAAAGATTGTTGATGAAGACCTAGAATAATCTAAGGAAATGCATAGCCCAATGCTGGGAACTAGTGGTTGTATATGATAGCAATATCAGGAATGATATTATGGACTAGAGAAGATAAAATTTCAGGCTCTCAATTGGAAGATAATGATCTGATTTCAAGAAATGTGCTTGAGTGATACCATTATTGTAATATGTGACTTGGAGAGATAAATAACAAAAAGAAGAAATTTGAGGAATAAAATTTTAGAGAAAATTTGAGAGGAGAAATTATACTTTAGACAGGGATTTTTTTTTCTTTCAGAGGATTAGTGTGGTAAACAGAACAAAAGAATTTATTTTGAGGATTAAGTCTGGACGATGACACCGTCCTAGCATGAGTTGATTGAGCTAATACCATGCGACACTAGATTGTCGACGTAATTACGTTATTTATAGCCACCAGATTACCCTGAGTTGAGTTACTTCAGGGAGCCTGGGAGCATGGTGCCCATCTACCTTAGGAGTATACAACGCATGAGGTAAACCTACCACCATATTATATCAGGGTTGAGGATGTGATTCTAGATAATCTTCCAAGCCTGCCACCTGACAGAGAGATAGAGTTGACTCCAAGAACCGAGCCAGTTAATTTTTCGTCTTCAGACTATCACCGATAGAGTTGGTTGAGTTGTAGGTCCGTCGTGGAGGATCTCTTAGACAAGGGTTTCGGTCGGGCTAGTGTTTCTCCATGGGGCAATACCCATCTTAATTATGTCGAAGAAAAAAAATGGGACGGTACAGTTGAATCAGCTAAGTGGCGCATATGTATTTTGAAGATCGATCTCAGATCCAGCTATCATTAGATCTAGGTACGGAGAGAGGGCATTCCTAAGATGACTTTTCGGACGTAGTATGGACACTATGAGTTTCTAGTCATGACGTTTGGTTTAACCAATGCACCAGCAGTATTTGTGAGCCTAATGAACAATGTCTTCCACCAGTACTTGGATAAGTTCGTGGTGGTATTTATAGACTACATCTTGATATATTCCAAGAGCCAGGAGGAGCCTAAGAGGCATCTCAGAATCGTGTTGGAGACGCTGAGACATGAAAGGCTGTACACCAAACTCAGCAAATATGAGTTCTGCTTGGATAGAGTACCGTTTCTGGGACACATAATCACCGAAGATGGACTATCAGTTGACCCGGAGAAGATAGCTGCAGTGGAGACGTGGCCTACCCCTACATCAGTTACGGAGGTTAGGAGTTTCCTCGGACTTGCCGGATATTATCGGAGGTTCGTGGAAAACTTCTCGAGGATAGCTGTGCCTATGATGCAACTGACGCATAAAGGCGAGGAGTTTATCTGGACCAACGAGTGTCAGGCGGCTTCGATGAGCTGAAGAAGCGTCTGACATCAGCACCGATTTTGACACTACCTTCAGGATCAGGAGGATTTGTAGTGTATAGTGATATGCCTGGGAGTAGATTAGGATGTATGCTGATGCAACACGGCAAGGTGATAGCCTACGCATCGAGACAGCTGAGAGTTTATGAGAAAAACTATCCGACGTACGACTTGGAGCTAGCTGCAGTGATAATTGCACTAAAGCTATGGAGACATTACCTTTATAGTGAGCGTGTTGAGATTTATACAGATCATAAAAGCCTGAAGAATGCCTACACGCAGAAGGAACTCAACATGAGATAAGGCATCGGCTAGAATTTATGACAGATTATAATATCGAGTTGCAGTACCACCCTGGCAAGGCGAATGTAGTTTACGACTCATCGCCAATTGTTAGAGGATGTTCAGGAACTCAGGATTAAGATTGTATTACCAGGCATGGATGGACAGATGGCCAGTCTTGAGGTTCAGTCTACTTGGTTGAGAGGGTCAAGGCAGCATTGCCTACGGATACGAGATTTAGACGACTGCAAGAAAGGACAGAGGCCGACATGCAAACGGGATTCAAGATTCATGAAGACGGAACATTGAGGTGTGGAGATCGCCTATACATTCCGAGTGGCAAGCTACGCCAAGAGTTGATGACCGAGGCTCATAGCTCGATTATTCTATTTTATCCCGGGGGTACGAAGATGTACCGAGAGTTGAAGCAATATTACTGGTAGCGTGGGATGAAGAGAGAGATTGCAAGATTTGAGGCGTGGTGCTTGGTATGTCAACGAGTCAAGGCTGAATATCAGAGAACTGCAGCGCTTCCAATTCCCGAGTGGAAGTGGGATCGCATTGCCATGGACTTCATCGCAGGATTCCCGCGAAGCCCTAGCGGGAAGGACGCAGTTTGGGTTGTCGTAGATAGACTCACAAAGTCTGTATATTCTTGCCCTTCAGAATTGGACAGTCCACGAAGATTTTAGCTGACATGTATATAAGGTAGATAGTACAACTACATGGAGTGCCTGTCAGCATCGTATCGGATCGTAATTCTAGATTCACGTCGTATTTTGGCGGACTATACAGGAGAGCCTAGGAACTCGTCTCAAAGTTCAGCACTGCATATCATCCACAGACCGATGGCCAGTCAGAGCGCACGATACAAATATTAGAGGATATGCATGATTAATTAAGGAGGATCTTGAGAGGACCACCTACACTTGGTAAAATTCTCCTACAATAACAGCTACCAGGCTAACATATAGATGGCACCTTGTGAGGTACTGTACGGCAGGAAATGCAGGTCGCCAGTTTGTTAGAGTGACGTAGAAGAGCGCCAGATGCTTGGTCCTGAGTTAGTGACACAGACAGTGGAGAAGGTCAAGCAGATTCTGAACCACCTGCGTAAAACACAGGACAGACAGAAATATTGTTCAGATGCGTACCGTGGGCCATTGGAGTTAAAGGAGGGTGACCATGTATTTTTGAGGGTATTGCCTACTCATGGTACCATCAGATTCGGAGGCAGAGGCAAGCTGAGTCCGAGGTACATCGGGCTTTTTGACATCTTAGAACGAGTTGGCAAAGTAGCTTACCGTCTTGCATTGACTCCATCATTAGAGGGAGTGCATGAATATTTCACGTATCGCAGCTGAGGAGATATGTCGCAGACCTTAGCCACATGCTTGATCATTTGGAGATTACAGTCGGGGCCAGTCTGTCTTACATAGAGCAACTAGTTGAGATCCTCGATCACAGCGAGAAGACTTAAGAGGGCAGACTATTCGACTGGTCAGAGTTACAGGGGAGCACCATTCACCAGGCGAGTCTACTTGGGAGCGCGTGGATTCAATTTGATAGTGGTTCCTGTACTTATTTGAGGAGCAAGGTACGAATTTACATACGGCATTTGATTACTAGTTATTTTAAAATTTGCTTAATTGTTATCGTGCCTTACTTTTAATTTCGAGGACGAAATTTTTCTAAGTTGGGAAGAATGTAAAACCCCTCGATTAATTCTATAGATAGACAGGTTTGGAATTAGAAAATTTTGGATTAGCAAGCAGATATTGAGGTTTAGAGTAGTGTTGCCTGTTATTTTATTTAATTAAAACCCTTGGCGCACCCTATCATTGTTCAATTATTCGGAGCCCATTATCAGCTCATAAATTCCATCGGACTATTGTACTTCTGACTTGACTCGCCAATTTAGGCACTAGATTTTTCTGTCACACTAAATCAAATCTGTTGTGCCCTAGATTAATTTCACAACTTCCCGTATCCTAAAATCCATATTTAATTTCGTGTCGGACACCTGCGTTGTTACCCGCAGTTTTGAGATACCAACTTAACCCGTTGAGCCGGACCAACTAAAGGGTCCAAGACTGACTCCAAGCCCCCATCATTTTTGACCTTTGGGTCATTTCCAAATTTTGACCCCAAGTGCCCCCATTAATTCAAAAGCGCGGGACAATTTAATTCTAATTAAATCGAGGATACCAGCTTTGCCTAATCCTATTTTAATCCTTAATTAATCCCGATGGCTATAAAAGATTAACCCGTGCCAAACCCCCAATACCCTCTCGCCATGCAAACCATCACCCGCATTTTTCTCTAAAATTTTAGCGTCATTTCATGTGATTGTGCAATTACCCAAATTTAAGGGGCTTAGTTGCAATTTTTGAAATAAGTGTCCTAACCACATTGGTCTAGGTCAAATGGAGAAGCCCCTCTCCTTTGACCAAGTCAACATCCCTCCTCCCTCTCATATGCATGAAGAAACTATTTTTCTTCATGATTAATCCTCACCACCCATTTGGATTGGGTCAATCATCACCACACATCCCCACATCACCTCCCCTATTTAATGCCTCTTTCTACACATTTTTCCAAGTAGGCCCTAACCCCAATACATTGAAACCCCCCTTTCTCTCTCTCCTCCCTCTTTCTTCCCTCACAGCCGAACACCATTCCCACTTCTTCTTCTTCTTCATTTCTTCTTCTTCCTATCTCCTTCCTGGAAAATCTCTCCGGCCGGCCAACTATGCATCTCCCTGTCCGACTGAACCCGACCCCACTGTGCAGTCTCCCTCCACTCCGGCCAGAGCAGCCCTCGACTCGCTGCGCACTGACTGCTCCGACCCGCTCAGTCCATCACCCGACTCCACCGACTCTGACTCCGGCCGGCACCGTTCTTCACCCCCCTACAGTGACTGTGAAATATCCCACTGACCTCGACTCCGCCACTCAAGCCCTCACTCTCCCCCGCTCCGGCCAGATTCGTCCACCCCGCTCAGGCGACCTCTACAGCCGCTCCGCCGAGCATTGCAGCCTGCTCCGCCGAGCATTGTAGCCTGCTCCGGCCTTTCTCGATCGGCTAAGAGCTCCATGACCCGCTGTGCAGTGCAGCTTCGAGTCCGATGACCCGTTGTGCAGTGCAGCTCCAAGTCCGATGACCCGCTGTGCTGTGCAGTGCAGTCCGATGAACGCCTGCTGCCAACACACAAGCTCCCTCTCCGACTTCAGACTTCCCCTGACTCCCTCGTCCGGCCGACTCCTCCGTCACTACTCCGGCTGAGCTCGACAGAGCCTCTCCGGCCGCCTCATTCAGCCCCACATCTCCTCCCTGTCCGGCTACCCCACCACCACCACCACAAGCTCCCTATCCGGTTACGTCACCACCACCACTGCCACTATCATTGACACCCTTTCGACAGCCGCTCTCCGGCCACCCCCAGCACCACCTCGCTCCGGCCACTTTGGTATACTACTCCCCCTCTCTTTATATTCATGCATTGTGTTGTGTAGGGATTGAGGTTGTATATAGTTATGTGTGTATTAGCTAGTATTTGAGTTTAAAATGGTAGTGTAGTTGTGGTGTTATATAAATAATCATGTGTTAATAAAGTAATTAAGGTAGATGTGGACTAAGGCAAATGATGATCAAGGTAAATATTAATTATGAAGACTTAGGAATAGGGTTAAATGTAGGTTAGGTTTATGTCTACGTAAATTAATATGAACTTTAACGATTTGTACGGAGGTTTAAAATTTGATTTTGACGAAATGTTATGAATATATTACATGATGGTAAAATCCTAAGTTAATTACAGAGAATTAAATTGAGGAGAAACAAGGCTCTGAATTGACTGAACAATAATGAACACCGAGGAGTACGAGATTGATGAAGGAATTATGTGTAGTGTAAAATGCTAAATTTAAATGTTTGATTAGTAAGGACAGTAGGTGAATGACTGATTGAGGACTAGTGTGATCGGTAATTTAGAAACTGGAAATTTAAGGTAATTAACTTAGGGAGACACCTGGTGACTGGTAACAACGATATAAAATGAAGAAATTAAAATCATAAACTGTGTTTTGAGGATGGCTTGATGATATGGAACTGTTGACTAGATGTTTTGACTATCGTACCGATAGTCAACTGTGGTCAACCCCCTAGTGTCTTGTCCCTGTGAGTCGTAGCTGAGACTGAGTTTAGGTGTAGATGCGTGTCGCATCCCTGCTTGGCATAGAATAGATCATTGATTTTGGGTTGTATCTATCTCTAGGTACTGCGGGACCCGAGGACTTGGACGCGGTACCGGGACCCCGTCATCAGCAGCCTCGTGCAGGCAAGTATACCTTGCCTTGTTATACTGTTTAATTTTCTGTATTTTAGCTGCCTGTTCATTGATTTAGATATTTTTACTGTGCGTGTCTGAGAGAAACTCTGATGCAGTCAATGAATGCGTTGACGTTAGGACTTGTGTCTGACTTAGTGTCTAGTAGACCCAACTAAAGTTGTGGAGTTATTGGTATGACTCCCAGGCCTTGACATATCTCGTACACGTGTTGTGAGTCTCATATAGGGCAAGGTCCTGCGTATGTGGTTGGCCACCTATACGTGTAGGCGTGCGACGGATAGGGAATAACTGTTTAGTTATACATGATAGAAGACTTAGCAGTTATTACTAGGTGGAGCATAGACTAGCGTGGTACGATGGTCCTATCTCTGTCCTTGTTTGGTTGTAAGGATGGACCCTTGCTCTAACGTTGACTATGAGCCAGAGTTACGACACCCCGGCGTAGTAGCGGAAGCGTGTTGTGGATACAACATGCTTAGATCATGGGGCGGGGAGGACGACTAGTAGGCGTATGGGACACCCACTCCTTCTATTCAGATACCGCACTCGACGGAGTGATACGGACGTATATATATTGCAGATACCACGTTCTCTAGAGTGTTGGATGTTACTTGTTACATATTGCAGATACCACACTATAAAGAACGTTGGGCATTATACTATTTCAGATACCATGCTCCTCGGAGATGGACGTTATCAGGTGCCCGTGTTATAGGGGGCATATGTGGCATACACTAACCGGTTGTCACGATTGGTGAATTACGTCAGCATATGTCTAGCCTACACATTCCCATACACTCAAGTTGTCCTCAAATTGTATTCACTTAGACGGTTAGCACACCCCCCTTTATTTATTCAGTATTTACTTTATGGCATATATTTTGTATCTTGTTACGTCCCTCTGAGGACCTAGTTCCCTTCCAGGTTATTTGTGCAGTTGCAGGATTACTTCATCCATTCGTATGTGGACATCATTACAGGTATATTTATATTTCTAGCTATTTAAGTCTTGTATTACTTTCCATTTTATTCTGCTTATGTAGCCTAGTATTTATAGACCTATATTGTTCTTTTGGTCTATTCGAACGGGTGTATTATTGGGCTGCAGACTGATGATGCGTATCGTTCTTTCTTGAGATTACTTATCCTGGATTGAGATTTAGATTTAGTTGTTGCAAATTAGAAATAGATTATACTTGGATCACTTGACCATGGATAGTGTAAGTGCACTTCGTCGGGTCTATTAAATTAGAAAGCCCTACGAAGTCGTACCAGCTGGCTATTGCCACGTGTCTGGTCCCATGGATTCTGGGACCGGGGCGTGACAGTTATGGATATTTATCGCTTAGTGGGGCGAGAATGTTCGATCCTCTCGTCATACCTACTTGAGTTTGCATGTCACGGACAACTTATGCACAAGTTTTGGCATTTCCTCGAAACGGTATTGATCTGGGGCAATGGAGCCATTTCGATCCGGAGGGAAATATTTGATTCGTGCTAGTCGTGATGCATTGCGGGACCTCCAGCGGGGCTTGCTACCCGGGCTGCTAGGGCACGCCGTAATTGCTTAGAATATGTCCTTAATGGCTTAGCCAGTGACTTCATATAGATAAGAGTTGGTTTGCTTTACTTTGGTTGGTTTGTGCTTCGTGTAGGTGTGGCCACCTTGCCTCGGCAAGAGTGTGCACTCGAGATTGGAATATAAATGTTGGATGAGAGAGGATATTGAGGCTTGGTTGATTGGTTCGATGTTATCGTGCAAATGATAACTTGAGTAGGACGGGTTGTATGCTAGAATCCCTCGAGTTGGTTATATAATTTGCTTGTCGCTTGGTTTGAGTTGAATGCTTGCATGCTTAAACTGTTTTACAGCTTTCCTTAACATGTCATTTATATGCCATGAAACGAATCTAGGATTCAACTAGAAAGATCACCATATAACTGTTTGCATTCACTATTTTACTTAGTGTCGGCTTAGACTAGTGGGTTACCCCGCTCACCAGTACGGCTGTGTACTGACCCACGTTTGTGGGCATTATTTCAGGTACGCAGGCGTAGTGGCGCTGCATTGGATATACGAGGATGTATGAACTGTAAGTACCTTTGTGGGCTAGAGAAAATAGCAATAGTATTTTATCGCCTTTATGGCATCGCCTTTGTGGCATTGTCTTCGATGAGGCATTTCACTTGACCCTATCAAGAGCTTCACTGCGTATTACTCTGATGTGTGCTTGGTACACAATACTCGACTTTTGTTGCAACTTGGTTGTTTCAATGATAACATTTGGTGTTTGACAATATCGCCTTGTACGAGCGCAACTCCAGTCTCGTACGGCATCATGTCCCGAAGAGAATGATTGTCCCGTGGGAGGGCTGCAACATGGTGAATCAAGTTTAGCGGGGACTATTGAGCTTGCGTGAGATTGGGGCATGACACATACGCCTAGCAGTTGTCCTCCCCGCCCAATGATCTATGCATGTTGTATCCACAACAAGCTTCAGCCACTATGTCGAGGCGTCGTAACTCTGGCTCATAATCTATCGTTAGAACAATAGCCCAACCTTACAACCAAACAAGGACAAGGGTTGTACCATCGTACCACGATAGTCTATGCTCCGCCTACTAATAACTGCTAAGTCTTCTAACACGCATCACACGAGTGGTGATAGTATGTGGTGATGTTGGTGATGGTGGTGTTGCTGATGGTGGTGTTGGTATCGACGGCGGTGAGGGTGGTGGAGATGGTGAGGAAGGTGGTCGAGGTGGTGAGGAAGGTGGCTAAGGTGGTGGTGGTGGACTGGGGTGGCCGGGGAAGGAGAGTTGGGGCATCGGGTCGGGGAAAGAGGAGCTGCTGTGGTTGCTGGTGGGGGTGGCAGCCGCTGGTGGTGGAGGCAGGGGGTGCCTGGGAGGAGGGTGGCGGACGGGATCTCCGATAGGGGAAGGCGGATCGCGGTGGTGAACAGGAAGGGGCTGGGGAAGTCGGCTGCCTTTAGGTTAGGGATGGGTTTGGGTTTTCCAATTAATAATAAAAAAAGAGAAAAGTTTGTATTTATATACATGTGAACCTAGGGTTTGATGTTTGACTTAGGGTTTGGGCTTGGTCAACATTCCTTGGAGTGGGCCTTGGCCTCATATGAGGATGTTGAGGCTATACATTACATTATTTAAATACGAGGGCTAGGTATAAAATAAGGGGACGGTGTTTGCACGTTGCACATTCCAAAAATTATGGGAAAAATTCATGTAAAGGGAAAAATTGGGTTTCTTCATGTATTTTCCAATGGTGGGGACACCTTAATGCATTTTTGCATAAACATGCCCAACAATTGAGAAAATTGCACAAAGATGGAAATTGGGTTTAATTGATTAAACTTAATGTGCACGATGTTCTTGAATTAATTGGAAGTACATGGGGATAAAATTAGGTGGGACGCAAGTGTCATAGACATAGAGGATTCAGTGCAAAATATTAATAAAATTCGGGTTGCACAAAACGGATAAAGATTGTGTCTCAAATTTTGATTGGAACGCACAAGGGTACAAAGTCGTATTTCATTTAGAATTAAATAATAACGTCTGCGACGAATGTTGTGCGACTAAAATGTAGCACAACAAAGCATAATTATAAGTTACACTAAGGTCAGAATGGTAGGCGGTCACGTCTAGGACAAGGTTGTAGAGTTTGTAGGAAGGCAGTGGCTAGCGAGGTGCCCCAATTATCGAAGCATCGGTAAGGTGCACTACGTGTCATAAACAATACAAAATTAAATAAATACCATGTCCTATTTCTATTTGGATACAAACTAGCCCTATTTTCTCTATCTATGCCAAGTAGACCAAATTTTGGGTGAGGGGGTTTACAGATGTGTATTAACTTAGAGTGATAATATTGTTTGAAGAGTCATTTATGTGTGGATGTATAATTACAGAGAGGGTATTAGGACTTGGGGTATCAGTGGAGGCCAGTAGGTAATCAATATGGTGTATAATTTTGTGTTCGGGTCTTTATGTGTGGGTTAACTAGAATGCTTGTAAGTAGTGCCTATATGTACCATTATAAGGCCAAGTACAGAAGTATGAGGGAAGGTTATTTCAGTGTAAGCTTAGTCGAGTGTGAAAGATTGCAGTCCAGTCATTAAAGTATAGTGCAGTGTCACTTGTGCGAGTGGTGTCCATGTGAGTGTAGATGAGGGAAATGAGTAATACTTATGTATCAGTATAGGATCTTACATGGGTGTATGTTATGGGAGTTAGCATTAGGTGTAGTCAAGCCATGTGGGAGGTTATGTATCAGCCTGGGTGTACTGATACCTGTTCTAGAATTAAGGTAAGTGATGCAAGTATTAGTTAGGTAATACTAAGTAAATATTAAGGTACTATCAGTATCTAGTTAAGGTAAATTATATATTATGGTATTAACTAATAAGTTAGTATATCACTATCATCAAGCAGTGAGTATAGTATCACCAAGGTAATGTATAGCTAAGGTATTAGCATACCATGTTATTAGAGTAAGTATTACCAAGATACCAAGATACCATAGTATATGAGTTATATATATAATAATAGTGTCTAGTATAATGAATATTAGCTAGTATTATAGTATTAGTTATATAGTCTAAAATTAGTTAGTATAATACTAGTATAAGCTAGAACACCTTGGCATGACCTAGTTGACTATGTTAACATAGATTTGACCTAGTTTGACCTAGTTTGACTAGTGTGACCTAGTCTTGACCTAAAAAACTATATATTAGCTCTTTTAAGCTTGTTTTTAGTTCATTACACCCAAATGACATAGATTTTCATATATATGTCTTCGAGGCACCGTTTTGGATACCGTAGTTACTCAATACCATATTCTAGGCGAGTACATTCTTTGACAATTTTTAATTTATGGTAGCTTCTGTGTTACATGTATCTAGTGTAGTTATACATGATTACTGACATGATGTTGTACAGATTGGTGTATTCTGGATCCCATCATGAGAAGTTATTTTATGTTGGACTATGTACATGCCCTGTGATTTCTGTACATGTATTGATACTAATTCTTAAGAAGGTTGGCCCCTGCTCTGTGAATCTTCTGTCATAACGTGTCATGGTTGGATCCACTATATCAGTCGGGGGTTGGGGAGTGTTAGTTAGATATGTAATCATACCCATCTATATAAAAGTACCCTATTAGTGTTAATCATACACTTCACGTATGATTAACCAGGCCATGATCCCTGTTCATATTCCGAAGCCGATCATATGTTGAAGCTAGTGCTCACACACTTAATATAGTTTTCTTAGTCCTGATTCCCTGTATATGAGATTACATTACCCTGTATATTTATATTCCCGCATTTCCATTATTTGTTCCTATTTGTGTTTCATGCTCTTATTTTATTATCTTGTATTCCTTTACTATTTATTGTTTCATAGTCTTTATTATTTGTGACATCAAAGTACCAGTGACCATGACGGTTTGGTTAGGTTATTTTGAACTACTATTAGAGGTGTGCTTCGCTCCAATCTTGACTGAATATATTTTTCAGAGTATTAGGAGGATTGATGTCTGACTCATTACGGACCGCAGGAGATAGCAGCTGCAGCTTTGGAACCTTTAGTACATGAGTGATTATGGGGAGGCCTAGCTAGTATCACTAGTTATTCTAGTTACCTTTATTCAGTATTATAATAGTATATTTGTTTCCAGCGTATTAGACTTTTGTGACATATTATTATTAATCCAATACTTGTTTAAATTGATATTGATGTTGATATTGAGGACTATCTAGTTGTGACTTGTGACTTGTAACTTTTTTGTTTTATCATATTGTGCCATTTATCATCCTTATAGATTTTTTTGTGATTGAGTATTGATATTGACTTTATATTATTATCTTGTCCTCCTCATGGAGTTAAAATTTCTTGACATCTACATATATATATTGTGTAAGATATTTAGATAGTATTGTTGACCTAGACAATGTTCTATCGTCGATATTGCGGCGTAGACTGGACAAACCAACGCACTCGTACCCTTACACTAGGTGCGGTCGTGATACATTTTTGTGGTGGCCCATCAGGTCTGGCTTCACAAGTAGTTCAATATCGTAGTTGTACACTGCTTAGTTGTACTACTGTGAGCCTGCGATAGGATATAGGATATGGGATACTAGGTTGAGAGAGAATACTCAATCACATCTAGGAAATTTCTATACTCATTTGATTCTTGAATATTTGTTCTTCCTTGTAACATTTGAATTCTTATTCCTTTGAAACTCATTATCTGTTTATCTGAATCCTCATAAATAATAATTTTCAACATGGTAAAAGGGGATACAAGCAAGAAGATGCATGATAGGAGCCTCACCGGATATAGTGCCTCTATTGCGGATCTAATGAGCATAAAATAAGAAAATTACGCTCGAATGGAAAAAAAAGCCGAGAAGCTTCCAAAATAGTTTTTTTCATAAAATCTTCATTTTAAGTCCAAATCTCGTAAAACTAAAGCCAAAATTGCATGAAATCAAATGCTCTATCATATTAAATTACTAGTTTTCGAAAACAATGAGTTTTAGTAGTTCGAAACCAAGAAAAACTCATAGAACCCATGCAAAACTCTAACTTTAAAATTTAGATCTACTAAAAATCGTCCATCAAAACCAAAAATCCAAGAACTAAAATGAAGGATAACATCAAGAAGAATATTTTTTATTAAACACATTTTTAATTACTACATATATATAAATCCAAAAAATATGGCTTTACCACTTTGAGCAAGATGTACTTGCCTTGGTGGGCTAACATGCCTCTTCCCAGAACTAAGACTAGGGCTAGGGCTCGGGCTAGGGGATGAGGGAGTAGGGAAGAAGAAGGAAGAAAGAAGTAAAAATGAGGAAGAAAGAGAAAACCATATATATATATATATATATATATATATATATATATATATATATATCAAGTAGGGAAATGAGGTTAGCATAAGTGATGACACTCTCCAAACAAATCTCAACCATCCAAAATAGGCTTAGTTGTTCCAAAAGTGAACCGAGTCAGGTATCCATCCTATATACGGGTCATAGTACTGTTCATGACAATTGCCAATATGCGTTCACTATTGATCTCGGGTAGTCTCCCATATTAAACAGGAATCCAAGAATATAAAATATAATATAATTGACAGGAACCAATATATAAAATACATCATGAATACATTTACAAGAAAACTTTTAAATATCAACAATTTTAAGAATACCAATATGAGAACGAGTGTGACATCTCTACCTACCTTAGAAAAATTTTGTCCTCATAATTTGTTAAGCTAGTCTAGTTGGCCACCAAACAAGAAAACTCAAGAACTAAGCAAGAAACTCAAGAACTAAGCAAGAAGCTCAGGAACTACAACTAATCAAGCAAGAATTCTCATGATCTATAAAAATCAAGAACTACAATCTCATGCACTATAAGATATTATGAGCTACAGCTAGCTGGAAACCAAATCAAACATAGAATAGATATGTAAATAAAAGCAATCAACCACATAGAGTAAATGTATAACCAATCCACACAATCAGAAGGAAAGGAATAGACTGGAGTCATGCAGATAAATATCTCTTGAGTTATTGAAAAAGAAAATAGTCTTCGTTGGCCTATGCTGACTCCCAAAGTGGATAGGGATCAAGTCTTGAGATAAGTCGGTACCAACGACTCAGTCAAAGACATAATTCTACCCAGGATGTACCTTTGTAGTCTGAAAATATAACATACATCATGTATCATGAGATACGTAGGCAGAAGAGTGAGATGAAAAGATCATCTCCACTCGCTGAATATATGGAACCCAAAAGATATGACTAAAAGAAGCTCATATCTCACCCTCGACTTGATTGCCCTAAGACAATATCTTCTCTAACATGCCAAACTCTATTTGCTCATGTCTCGATGCTGCTGCTGCCCTATCATGAGTATGATGCTACCATTGTGGCCTCTGTTGAGCCAATTAATTTTTTCTCTGGTAGAACACATGTGCTTACGCCAATATCAGACGGTGGGATAACTGTTGTACTGCTACTGCTGGCTCTTGATACAGAACTCTTTCTGGAGCTGGCAATACCGAGAATTACTGGTATGGTCCTTCTTGCCTTTGTATTTGTGGGCAAGTAGCTATCATGTGGTATGAACCTCCATACCTCAAGCATCTTCCACTTGCCATCCTACATACGTCCTGGGTGTAACCTCCTTTGCCATAATAGGTACATCATACTGGATTCTTCTAGTATTATTGAAGTTATCTTGGTTGTTGTTGCCAAGTTGATGTTGTTGTAACTGAGGTCATTAGTCCTCGTGGCACCGAATTATGAATACGAATGTCGGGTGATGGTGTTGACGTACGTAGTGCTAGTCCTTCTCTTATTTCCTGGGCATAAGACCGCTTATGACCTCCAGTCATTGTTGACATTCTCTGGATAGTGAGCTCATGCCTCCTAGCTGCTACAAGTACATCATCAAAAGTTTGATAGTCATATCCTTTCACTAATCGCAAAATCTCGAGATGAAGCCCTTGCCGGAATCTCATAGCCCTTTCTTGCTCTATCGTCACTATTACTCGAGCAAACCTGATCATCCTGCAGAACTCTATTGCATATATCCATCCATTGTTCTGCCGGATTGCCTGAGATCAATAAATCTCTACTGGAGCTCGTACTGCGCCACTACCCCAAAATACTTGGCCCTGAACCTGATCCTGAAGTTGTCCCAAGAGATAGGATACTTCAAGCAACTTTTTTTGAAGCCCACCAATCACGAGCAATATCTTATAGTTGTAGTCGGACTTGGTTGACTTGCTCCTCTACTGGAACCTTAGTTGCTGCCATGATCGTTTTAATATCTTGAAGGAAAAGGACACAAGACATCAAAGGACAAGACGAGAAAGAATAATGAAGCAAACTGTTGATAGTTAAAGCTTAGTATCGAAGAAGACAAATTAATAATATCAAAGGGAATAATTTGATTGAGACTCCTAGAACAAGACACCCCACAATTCTTAAAGGATAGACAGACTTGCATGAGCCACCAATAAAATCTTGTCAAGCCCTAGAACCAGAATACTGGAGAGTAGGAGCGTGACTCAGCCAACCACATCTTACAGAATACCGAAGTAATTTACAAAGTACTAAGATTGTCTAGATACAAGGGGGTACATACTATAATCAAGTCACCTATGGTCCAAGAATATCTATGTCTCAATCATCAACCAAGAAATAGTAAGAATGAACATGTAAGCTAAAGCAGTTAGGCGTCGGTTGTTTTTTGGTTGATCTATGTCTCAATCGTCAACCAAGAAACAGTCCAAGAATTCTTAATGGTTTCGTGATCTATGTCCCTGATGCTCTATTAAAATGATCATGAAACCAGTTATTCAAGATAATAAACTAGTATATTATCAAGAGTACATAAATGTAAGTAAGCCGCGGTCCGGCTAACAAGTATCGTCGGCTAAATGCTGAAAAGGTAATACAAAATTATACTTATAGTGTGGGAGAAGAAATCCACTAAGTTCCTTGGCAGACATCCTCCTTGTTACGACCCACACCCGGAATAAGGGTACGAGTGATGAACCTGGCCCAGCCTATGTCGTAAAAATGACATAGAACGATGGTCTAAGTCAATAATATAATCTAATATCTCATACAAGATATAAGGTACTTGTCATGCCATCTCAAATCCCAATGGAGAAATAATATAGTGACATGCAAAATATAATCAATACTCAATCACAAAATCAAACTAGAGAAAGAATGGCACGATAATTGAATAGGAGCAGAAACAAAACAATAGTCAACAAGTCTAAACTCAACATAAGTCTCAGAAATAAAATATATGCCATAAAAGTCTACTAGTCAAATACAACTCATGGAAAGTCTAAGCATCTACTATTGTTGGTACTACAATAAGTGGCTCCCCTGCCTCAACTGGCTCAACCTCCTGTGTTATATTGTACGTAGAACACCAGTCCTCAAATGAATCATCTAAAAAATATGTCCAATTAGGAAATGAGCGAATACAACCCAATATCAATTCCATTAATTTACAGAAACTATAAAACAACAATAGTAAAGACAATAAATGATGAAAAATATCTAGAATATAACTAAGCATGGTAAAAAGATATCAAGGAAATAATGGAGATACACTAAAAATAACTGCTTAAATGGTTCACTTTTGAGCCATTTTGAAGTCCCATTATAAAAGTATAGATGATTTGGGATTTTGGTCTCTAAGTAGTTTTCCTTTTCGGTGTTATGATTTTTGGACCTTTGTTCCCAAGCATTCTTTCCTTTTTGCAAGTGCTTCCTACTTTGTTGACCTGCCAAAAAAATATAGTATTGCATTAGTTTTTTATTTAAAGGGCAAAGCTAGGGTAAGACATTCTATCATTTTTAATAAGTAGTCAACTTTTCTTGCCATTTGGAGTTACCCATTCGTAGAATGGGCTTCCAAGGGGACTTGTTCACTAGGGATATTGGCTTCCGAAGGGCCTTGTTCACTAGGGATACAAATGGATTCGGTAGATGTCGCTACCACATTCCAGAATAGGGGTATTTTTGTCTTTTTATTTATTTAATTATATGTGTTAATATTTTATGATATTTATTTATATTTAATTACTGTAATTATATTCGATAGTTGTACCTTACCGTTGCTTTGGCAATTAGAGCGCTTCACTAGCCATTGCCTTCCTACAAAATTTATACCCTTGTCCTGGATATGCCAGCCTTCTATTTTGATCCTTGTGTAACTCATAAATATGCCTTCTTGTGCTTTATTTTAGTCATACAACATTCGTCGCAAATAATTATATTTAATTCCAAATAAATCCAACTTCTCATCTTTGTGCGTTCCAATCAAAATTGGAGACACAATCTAGACCCATTTTGTGCAACCCAAATTATAATAATATTCTATTCTGAGTCTTCTTCATTCATGACACTTGTGTCCCACCTAATTTTAACCCCATGTGCTTCTAATTAATTTAGAACACCAATTGTATAAATTTTAATTAAATTAATCCAAAAATCTTATCTTGTACAATTTTCCAATTGTTGGGCACTTTTATACAAAAGTGCATTGAGGTGTCCATACCCAATTGGACCAACACATGAAGAAACCCCATTTTTTCCTTTATTGATTGGTCATGTGAATTTTCTCCAAAATTTTGGAGTGCGTAACACTCAACATCAACCCTAATTAAACCTTAGCCCTCCATTTTGAAATAATGCAATCCTAGCCTTTGAATGTCTACATGAGAAGCAAAAGCCCTTTTTTCAAGGAGGATGTTGACCAGGCCCAACTTTCTAGGTCAACCTCAAACCCTCCTTCACATATATATATATATATATATATATATATATATATATATTTTTTTTTTCCTTACTTTTTCCTCAACCCATCATAGCTAAACCTAGTTCCAGCTGACATCTCCCTTTCCATATTCCCTGTTCTCGCCGACCGGAGCAGCCGAGTCTGGCCAACCCCTTCATGCAAACCCGACCGGAGCACTAGCCGGAGACCGCCTCCCTTCACTAGTGTTTGATAATAAAAAAAAGAAATGAAACTAGGTTTATACGAAACCTTTTCTTTGGTATACAAACAAGAAAAAGAAGTACAATTAATCCTATACGAGGATGTTAAGTACAAAAATTTGATTCTGGATAAATATTGCTAAGGAGTCTGATCTGCGGTCGATCACTTTGTCCCTTGGACCACACGATGACGAAAAAGTGCTGGAGAAGAAGGAGAAGCTTCAAAGATCGCAAGAGGGATTGGATGCTCGATGCCAAAGTCGTCAATCACTACTCTCTGTCTGTGCTCTAGACTCTTCTCCTTAAAAAAATTGATCTTTTGACCTTATTTTTCTCGACCCTGGACCTCTGTGACCGGAGATCTCTATTTATAGAGCCTAGTTGCAGTAACCGTCCAGTCAGCGTAGAAGCCGAACAGTAAAGAGTGTGGCACTTTTTACGCGGCGGTTATGATAACTCCTACCCACGACTGAATGATCTCCTGAATTCGCGTGTGACACGTGTCCTATTATAAGGTAACGCGTATAACTGCTGCGAAGATCACGGCATGCAAGCCACATAGGTAACTGCCCCTCGCGTAGAGATGATTAGCGTAGAAGCCAATTTTGGCATAAAAGCCAAGTAGCTATCTTGCTGGCGTAGAAACCAAATAGGTGTCATATTGGCGTAGAAGCCAAATAGCTGTGTTGTTGGCATAAAAAGTCTAATAGCACGTAAAACTTGATGTTGAATGGGGTCTTGAGCGTATTCTGGGCCAAATAGCCTTATCACGCACCTTTGCAAATATGGCCTGAGTTGGCGTATTTCGAGGAGATAGCATACGGCGTACTCCTATAATTGAAAATAGCTAGGTCGGCGTATTTCGAGGAGATAGCATACGGCGTACTCCTATAGCTGAAAATAGCCTGATGGCGTAATGTGCAGGGATGGTGATGTGGACGTATTAGTCCTATTATAGCTCATCCAGTCATTAAAAGTAGCACCAAATCTCGTGCATTAAATGCAGAGATCTGCCCCTATCTCGTGCATTAACTGCAGAAAAGTGCCTCGAGTTTTGTACGAAGAGCAGCTTTTGATGTGGCGGTTGGTTTCATCTTATCCTGAGCGTAAAAGCTCATTTTTGCTTGTGTAAAATAGGCAACGTATTCCTTGAATGCGTAAATGACGTCTTAATTCAAGGCTTTGTCACTAAACGACAGTCTGGGGCTCTGTGTAGAATCATCATTACAGCCGTCCTCTTGATAGTCGTATAGTACTCTTTGTTAGGAGTCAGGTTCACTGCTTCGTCTGACATGTTCATTCGACGAATACGAAGAGTTTCTCGTACAACTTTCCGCTGCATTAAAAGCAGATAGGTTTTACGCCAATATGGCGATGTAGCAACCTTTTTACGCCAAAGTAGTCTAGAAATACTGTATTTACGCGGGTTGTTCTGGAGTTATATCGTACGCTGAATAGCGTTAAAGCTCTACTTTATGCCCATAGCTCTGAAGTCATATTTTACGCTGCACAGCACTGAAACTCAGCTATACGCAGGCTTCATGCATATTGTGTATAATTCTGCAGCATATTTTTCATGCTTCTACAACTAGCACCTCCCTGCTTGCAGACCACCACCCGTCCGCCTGAGCCGAGCAGCCCAGTCACTGCCTGAAACCTGACGACTAAACCTCTTGCCGACTTCCCCATGACACCGCCTGAACCACCATCTCCCTCTCCTTCTATCGCCTTCTTCCACCGATCATCATCATCATCTACGTCTCCTCCACAGCGGCCATCCATCCTTTCGCCGACCGCCCACACAGAGCAACACCCCGCTGAACGACAACAGATGCACGACTTCGCCTGAACAACCCTTTCCTTCGACAAACAGCAGCACCTCGACGACTCGACGACTGGTCGATAGCACACGTCTGAACCCGAGTGTCACCTCGACATCGAACACCCCTTGTTCATGCGCGCACAGGTTCAAATTATTACTTTCATATTGTGTACGTATATCTGTGTGAATGAAGTTAGGATCTAGCGTATTGCTCCATGGCAAGTTCATTAGATATTGATTTCAGAGACCCTGCAAATGACCCAAACTCGTGTGCATATGCGTACGCGTGTGTGTATAATATTCCAATTGGTATGCACATAATATTGGTTGATATATATATATATATATATAAATGCTAATACTAGTTAGGATTATATATTTATACTGTATGCCCTAGTATTAATTATGGATATCCCATATTTTACTTTGACCATGTGACCCTGAAAGGTTATAAGTTGTCTGCCTTATGTACACTAACGTACTGGCAAGACCTATGTTAGTGTTGACTGTCTGATTGCACATCAATTGAGACATGACACCCGTATAGTTAGATGCACACTTGACCTTGTTAGATGACAAGTAGAACCCTAGCGTAGTCTCTGAGTTCAGTATACTTATGATTGTGTGTATGTTAGTGTATTGACTGATCCTGTATTACTATTAAATAATGTCTATAGGACTGTTGAATTATTCAGACAAGACCTCAAAAATAGGACATTGGCATTTCCAGCAAAGGACCACAGGCGAGTATATTCTCGGACAGTTTTTATTATGTTGATTATCTCTATAATTTTAGTTGTATAGCGTACATGATTCTGACACTATGTATACACGAGTTGGCATCATCGAGACCGATCACGAGGAGTCATGATGTCTCCGAAGACTAGGACTTTGAGATTGGGAGCAACAGCTTCGGAGAGGTCTGCCACCTCTCGACCTAACGAACAGACATCTGGAGTTTCTACTACATCTCCTGTTCATATGGGAGTATCTGCAGCTGTTGGGATTCCTCCTCCACCTGGTCAGAAGATTGCCACAGCTGTGACGGACAACCTTCCACCACCACCGACTCCGATTCCCGGAGGTATGCCCACTAACGGGGCACAAATATTCACACTGATCCAAGGCATGTTAGAATCCCAAAGAGTGACAGCAGAAGCTCAACGTGTTCAAGATGAGGCTCAGAGGGTGCAAGAAGAAGTGCACCAGGCACAGACAGAGCTGATGAGAGAGAGAGCATAGAGAATGCTCATCAGGTGGCTTTCCAGGCTGTGGAGAGAGTAGCACGACAACAGCAACATCCTGGCCAGCAGCACCAGAGGCCAGGTACAATAGTGGACTTAAAGAGGATGATGCCTCGAGAGTTCAAAGGAACCGAAGGGATACTATACGCTGACGAATGGCTAGAGGATATAGAGAGGAAATTGCATTTGGTGCAGATTTTGGAGAATCTTCAGATCGAGGCCGCTGGCAGTCAGATGTTTGATATCGCGTTGACGTGGTATCGTACAAAACTGAGACTCACTGATGGAGGACTTACTTGGGACGACTTCAAGGAGCTCTTCAAGGAGAAGTTCTTTCCTGACGTAGCTTTGGGAGCATTGGAAAGTCAGTTCCATGATTTAGTCCAAGGAAGCATGTCAGTCAACGAATACGCCGCAGAGTTTTGCCGTTTGAGTCGATTTGTGTCATCGATGATTCGAGACCCAGGAGACAGAGCATGGAAATTTAGGAAGGGGTTGAATAGAGAGATCAAGTCTCGTACTTTGGGATGACGCACTGCTATATTTGAGGGTATTCTGATGGATACCCAGATTGCTGAAGATGACTTAGACCTCAGGCCCAAGAGAGGATATGACACTTCTGGAGGAACAACTGGTAGTACAGGACCGGCCAAGCGCCTACACTTTCAACAACAACAGAGACCGTACCAGCAGTAGCATCAGCATCACCAGGCACCAGTTCGAGGACACATCTAGCCGCAGCAGCCACAGAGACAGAATCAGCCCGTTGCCCAGTGTGCATATTACAGGAAGATGGAACATACCAGAGACATCTACAGGAAAAGATTGGGTACATGCATGTCCTGTGGATCGTCAGCACATCAGCTGAGGGACTACACATCTATTCAGACTCGTTAGGGTAGAACAGCCGCTCAGAGAGGACCAGCAAGGTACCTACTGTACCAGGAGGCCAGCAGAGGGGACCTCCCCTTCCACCACAGCAGCAGAGGTTTGCTCAGCAATAGAGAGGAGCACCACAAGGACGAGCATACGCCATGATGATTAAGGAGATCGAGCCAGCTGGAGACGTGATTTCAGGTTCAGTTTCTCTCGATTCTATTCCAGCACTTGCATTATTTGATTCTGGCGCTTCCCATAGTTTAGTATATGTATCGTATGGTCTTAAGAATCATTTAGAAATGGACCGTTAGATAGGACTTGCAAGATTACGACAGGAGGAGGTATTATCCTAGTCCATGATTATTGCAAGGATCGGGGAGTATCATTGGGAGGCCGAGAGTTGAGCATGAGTTTACTTGTCATGCTACTTCTGGGATATAATATTATACTCGAAATGGACTGGTTGAGTAGAAACCATGCTACTATAGATTATCATGAAGGCAGAGTAATATTTTGACCACCAGGAGAACCAGAGTTTGAGGTCGCTAGAGGAGCAGCAAAGCAGAGCAGAGGCACTTTTTGTGGAGCCAGGATGGAAGAAGAGGAGTTACCATATCCTCTGATAGCGGAGTTCCTAGATGTATTTTCATAGGAGTTGCAAGGCTTGCCGCCAGACAGAGATGTTGAATTCTCTATAGACTTGATACCAGGAGAAGAGCCTATTTTATAATACGTCTATAGAGTCAACAACAACGAGCTGGCAGAACTAAAGAAGCAAGTTGAGAAGCTACTGGACAAAGGTTTCATCAGATCCAGTTTATCACCATGGGGAGCTCCAGTATTGTTTGTACCGAAGAAGGACGGCACGGTACGCATGTGTATCGATTATAGAGCTCTGAACAACCTCACTATGAAGATCAATTATCCGCTTCCAAGGATAGATGATCTTTTCGATCAATTAAGCGAAGCGAAGGTATTTTCAAAGATAGACTTGAGGTTAGGCTATCAGCAAGTGAGGTGAATAGAGAAGACATACCGAAGACAGCCTTTTGGACCAGATATGGCCAGTTTGAATTCACGGTAATGCCGTTTGGTTTAACCAATGCACCAGCATTATTCATGAACTTGATGAACAAGGTGTTCCACCAGTACCTTGACAAGTACATAGTAGTGTTCATTGACGACATTCTTGTGTATTCGAAGACCCTAGAAGAGTACGAAGAGCACCTGAGTATGGTCTTGGAGACCCTCAGGAAGGAAAAGTTATACAGGAAGCTTTCAAAGTGTGATTTCTTCCTTGACAAGGTTGAATTTTTTGGACATATGGTAACGGGTGGCAGAATTTTAGTTAACCCAAAGAAGATCGAAGCAGTGGAATCATGGGCTACCCCCAGTTCTGTAGCAGAGATCTGGAGCTTTCTCGGACTAGCAGGATACTACAGAAGGTTTGTACAAGACTTCTCCAAGATTGCAGAGCTAATGACTAGGCTGACCAAGAAAGATATAGATTTTGTCTAGACAAAGGAATGTAAGGCCGCGTTTGATGAGCAGAAGAAAAGATTGACGATAGCTCTAGTTTTGACGTTGCCGTCAGAGACAGGTGGATTCACTATCTACAGTAATACTTCAGGAAAAGGTTTGGGGTGCGTTCTCCAGTAGCACAAAAAATTAGTTGCCTATGCTTCAAGACAATTATGCCCTCATGAAAAGAACTACCCCACTCACGATTTGGAGTTTGCGGCAGTTATCTTTGTTCTAAAGCTGTGAAAACACTATCTATACGGAGAGCATGTGGAAATCTCCATGGACCATAAGAGCTTGAAGTACGTATTTACACAGAAGGAACTGAATATGAGGCAGAGAAAGTGGTTGGAGTTGATGAAAGACTTTGACATATTATTACAGTACCATCCAGGAAAGGCCAACGTAGTCGCTGATACCTTGAGCAGGTATTCAATGGCTATGTACCTGGCGACGGATAGACACTTATTGGCCGATCTTGAGAGATTGGGAATTGAAGTGCTAGTTCCAAGTGTTGAGATTCAGATATGGGGAATACAGATACAATCAGAGCTGATGGATAGAATTAGAGCTGCACAGTATGATGATGAGACTCTGAGGAGTATCAAGGCAAAAGTTTGGACAGGATTGACAGATGACTTCACTATTGTGGATGATGGATCTTTACAATATGGCATGAGGATGTGTGTGCCAAGTGGAGAGCTGCGCGAAGAGGTTTTGCAGGAGGCACATCGCTCTCAGTACTCGATGCTTCCCGGTGCCAGCAAGATGTATCGAGATCTGAGGGAACACGTATAGTGGTATGGTATGAAGCGCGAGGTATCATGCTTTGTATCCCGATATTTAGTATGCCAGCAGGTAAAGGCAGATCGACAGAGGCAAGGTAGATTGCTTTAACCTTTACCCTTTCCAGAATGGAAGTGGGAGCACGTGACTATGGACTTCGTTTCAGGGCTTCCACATTCTCCTGGAGAAAAGGACGCAATTTGGGTCATCGTAGATAGGTTGACCAAATCAGCCCACTTCTTACCATTCATAGTGGGTACATTGACAGAGAGGCTAGCAGAGATATACGTGCGACAGATTGTAAGATTACATGGAGTTCCTGTGAGTATCATCTCAGATCGGGATAGTCGTTTAACTTTCCATTTCTGGAGGAGTCTGCAGGCTAGCTTGGGCACTCAGCTCAAGTTCAGTACTACGTATCACCCCCAAATAGACGGGTAGTCTGAAAGGACTATTAAAACTCTTGAAGATATGCTACGCACTTGTGTTTTGAATCTCGGAGGTTCTTGGGAGGATCATCTACACCTAGTAAAGTTTGCTTACAACAACAGCTACCAGGCCAGCATTGAGATGTCACCATTCTAGATTTTATATGGACGGAGGTATCGTATACCGTTATCTTGGGATGATGTTAGAGAGAGAGCCTTGTTAGGACCAAAAATGATCATAGATGCAGCAGAAAAGGTAAAACTCATTAGAGATAGACTGCGAGTGGCGTAAGACAGACAGCGACATTGGGCCGATAGCCACCATAGACCCCTAGAGTTTCAGGTATAGGTTTTGTTATTTTTGGTTTGTGATTGTTTTTGTTTTAGATTGCGTGTTAAGACTGTTTGTTCTAGGTTGGCAATTTGGTGTTCCAGTGAATTTCTTCGACATGGGGCACGATTCATTTTGGTAGAGACGGAAAGCTTAGTCCATGATACACCGGACCTTTCGATATTCTTGCAAGGGTCGGTGCAGTGGCCTATAGACTATACTTGCCGCCCGCTCTAGATGGAGTGCATGACGTGTTCCATATGTCTCAGCTGAGACGGTACGTGGCAGATCTTAGTCACGTACTGGATCACTCGAAGATCGAGGTTAGGCCGACACTCAGCTATCCCGAACAACCCGTAGAGATCTTAGATCACAAAGAGAAGGTATTGCGGAACCAGACTATCCCTTTGGTTCGTGTTGCATGGAGACATCACTCTACAAGCGAGTCAACCTGGGAGAGAGAGGATGAAATGCGCGAGCAGTATCCGTATCTCTTCGAGACTTGAGGGATAATTCTTTGGTTGATTGTTTGTTTTTGTGCTAGTTTATTTTAATTTTGAGGACGAAATTTCTTTAAAGAGGGTAGACTTATCATTACCACATTCAAGAATAAGAGTATTTTTGTCTTTCCATTTATTTAATTTAATGTGTTAATATTTGATGATATTTATTTATATTTAATTGCTGTAATTTTATTCGATTGTTGTACCTTACCGTTGCTTCGACAATTGGAGCGCTTCACTAGCCATTGCCTTCCTATAAAATTCACACCCTTGTCCTAGACGTGCCAGCCTTCTATTTTGATCCTTGTGTAACTCATAAATATGCCTTCTTGTGCTTCATTTTTGTCGCATAATATTCGTCGCAAATAATTATATTTAATTCCAAATAAATCTAACTTCTCATATTTGTGCGTTCCAATCGAAATTGGAGACACAATCTCGACCCATTTTGTGCAACCCAAATTATGATAATATTCTATTTTGAGTCTTCTTCATTCATGATACTTGTGTTACACCTAATTTTAATCCCATGTACTTCTAATTAATTTAGAACATCAATTATATAAATTTTAATTAAATTAATCCAAAAACCCTATCTTGTGCAATTTTATAATTTTTGGGCACTTTTATACAAAAGTGCATTGAGGTGTCCACACCCCCATTGGACCAACACATGAAGAAACCCCATTTTTTCCTTCATAGATTGGTCATGTGAATTTTCTCCAAAAATTTGGAGTGTATAACACTCATCATCATCCCTCATTAAACCTTAGCCCTTCATTTTGAAATAATGCAATCCTAGCCTTTGAATTTCTACATGAGAAGCAAAAGCCCTTTTTCTAAGGAGGATGTTCACCATGCCCATCTTTCTAGGTCAACCTTAAACCCTCCTTCACATATATATATATAAAATTTTCTTACTTTTTCCTCAACCCATCACACCTAAACCTAGTTCCAGCCGACATCTCCCTCTCCTTCTTCCCTATTCTCGCCGACCGGAGCAGCCGAGTCCGGCCACCCCCTTCCGGCCAACCCGACCGGAGCACTCGCCAGAGACCGCCTTCCTTCACCAGCACCTCCCTGCTCGTAGACCACCACCCGTCCGCCTGAGCCGAGCAGCCCCATCACCGTCTGAAACCCGATGACTGAACCTCCTGCCGACTTCCTCACGACACCGCCTGAACCACCATCTCCCTCTCCTTCTACCACCTCCTTCCACCGATCATCATCATCATCTACGTCTCCTCCACCGCGGCCATCTATTCTCTCTCCGATCGCTCGCACCGAGCAACACCCTGTTGAACGACAGCAGCCGTATGACTTCGCCTGAACGACCCCTTCCTTCGACAAACAGCAGCACCTCGATGACTCGACGACTCGTCGACAGCACACGCCTGAACCCGAGCGCCACCTCGACGTCGAATACCCCTCATTCATGCGTGCACAGGTTTGAATTGTTACTTTCATGTTGTGTACGTATATACGTGTGAATAACGTTCGGATCTAGCGTATTGCTCTATGACAAGTTCATTAGATGTTGATTTCAGAGAACCTACAATTGACCCAAACTCGTGTGCGTATGCGTACACATGTGTGTATAATATTCCAATTGCTATGCACATAATATTGGTTGATAAATATATATATATATATATATATATATATATATATATATGGATAAATATATATAAATAAATGTTAATACTAGTTAGGATTTCTGTCCTACACACTATGGACCAGGTATAGACGCAGACTGCACACCAGAGATATTAGAGGATTCTATTCCATTAGAGGAGACACTACCTGCAGTTGTTTAGACAGCATTTATCTTATGCATTTGGGACTTATTTTTGAGGTTATTTTAGTTATATTGAGACTTATGTGGAGTTTAATTTGAGACTTGTGGAGACTTATTATGTTTGACAGCTAGACTGTGGTTTATGTCTATTTTGAGACATTGTGTTGACTATGTTATTCTTTCTTATCTTTTATCGTGCCATTTATATTCTTATAGTTATTGTGATTGAGTATACATTATGAGATATTGAGAGATGTTTATTCATGGTACTTCTTATGGAGTTGATATCATTGACAGGTTGTGAGTTATGTTTAGTATATTATTGAGACTTAGACAGCGTTCTACCGTCGATGCTGCGGCGTAGGCTGGACGTACCCACGACTCATGTCCAAATTCAGGGTGCGGGTCATGACAATAGAGCTCTGACCCGCTAGACCCGACACAAAGTTTTATTCTCTGAAGAAGAGGCAAGGACATACCCGACACTAGCTACTCCAACTGCGCCTTCAACATTGCTAATGCTTCTGCCTCCATAATATATATATATATATATATATATATATATATATATATATTAGAATAAATGTAGAAGAAGGAAGAAGAAAATAAAAGAGAATATCGCTTATTCATGTAATCCCATAGGGGAAGACAAAAGCCTTATATATACAACCCAATAAAGGTGTAATACTTATCTCTAACCAATATGGGACTAAAATACAAAGTAGAAATCCAACCTTTTAGTAAACCACGTTATAACACTCCCCCTTTGGATGACCACCATCTATAAGCCTATTGCCTCATTAAAACTTTGGCAGAAAAACCTATTAGGACAAAACATATGCGAAAGAAAATAGTACAATCCTTAGGATAACTTTGATAGGTCTTGGATACGCTTAATGTTGCCTCATAAAAACTTTGTTGGGAAAAACCCAATAAAAAATATTCATGACTAAGGAAAAATAGTACAACGCATTATAGTCCATACAAAATTTATCTCCCCCTGAAAATAATCACTCTCCCGGATGATGTTGGTCCTAAACAGTCAGCTGATGAAGACGTCGCATTCCAATTCCATGAAATAGTTTATGAAAAGTTGACTTTGGCAACGATTTGGTGAACAAGTCTATAAGATTATCACTTGAGCGAACTTGTTGGACGTCAAAATCAAAGTTCTTTTAAAGCTCATGTGTATAAAAATCTTCGTTGAGATATGCTTGGTCCTGTCTTCTTTAATAAATCAACCTTGAATTTTTCAATACATGCTGCATTATCCTCATAAATAATAGTTGGAGAATCTGTGGTAGAAAAAAGGTGACAGGATCTACGAATATATTGAATCGACAATCTCAGCCAAATACATTCTCTACTTGGTTCATAGAGAGCCAGTATTTCTGAGTTATTTGAGGAGGTAGCAATCATTGTCTATTTTGTTGAATGCCAATAAATAGCTGCATTATTATTAAGAAACACATATCCAGTTTATGAATGACCTTTATGGGGATCAGATAAATAAACTGAATCTGCAAAGCCAACTAGATTTGTGATATCAGATAAACCACAAGTACAAAATAATTCCATGTTAGTAGTTCCACGAAGATATCTCACCACATGTTTAATGCCATTCCAATGTCTGCCAGTTGGCGCCGAGCTATATCTAGCCAACAGATTAACAGAGAATGATATGTCTGGTCTTGTATATTATGATAGATACATTAATGCCCAAATGAAACTAAGGTACGGTACTTTGGGTCCTAGCATCATTTTATTATCGTCCTTAGGACGATATGGATCTTTATTGATATCTAAAGATCGAACAACCATTGGAGTGCTAAGGGGATGAGCTTTATCCATATTAA
The DNA here is from genome assembly GCA_036927795.1 of Iris macrosiphon. NCBI lineage: Eukaryota > Viridiplantae > Streptophyta > Magnoliopsida > Asparagales > Iridaceae > Iris > Iris macrosiphon. Next base: position 51,676,191 of record JAYESA010000003.1, read on the forward strand.
ACTATTTTAATATATTTTTTATGTATTTGGATTGATGCACTAAAATTCTATTAGTGTAATGCTCAATTTGTAATCCGAGACAATATTTCGTGTCTCCGAGATCTTTCATCTCGAATTCATTTTTCAGATAGTTTGCAGTCTCATTGATTTCATGTCTTTCCCAATCAAATTTATGTCATCGACATATACTACAACTATAGCAAAACCCTCCATAGATTTCTTTATAAAGACACATGGGCATATAGGATTATTCTCATATCCCTCCCTTTTCAGATATTCACTAAGACAGTTGTACCACGTCCTTCTGGATAGTTTTAAACTGTACAATGAACGTCTTAGCTTTATTATAACCACATCATTTTAAGGACCAGAGTATTTTGATAATTTGCTATAATTTAAATTTGTATGTGTGATTAATGGGTTTGTTTGTGGTATTAAACAAAAAAATAAAGTGTATATAATACGAGGTTTTACACGAAACCCGCCTTCTTTGGTTTACAAACAAACTTGTACAATTTGATCCTATACGAGGATGTGGGAGTATAATTTATTTAATCTGGGTAAATATTGCTATAGGTGTTTGATCTGCAGTCGATCACTTTAGCCTTTGGACCACACGATGGTGAAGAAGTGCCGTAAAAGACAGGAAGCAGCTTTGAAGGTTACAAAAGAGGGTGGATGTACGATGCCAAAGTCGTCGATCCCTACTCTTTGCCTGAGCTCCGGATTCTCTCTCTCTCTCTCTCTTTCTTGATCTCTGGTTTGATCTTTCTTGGAAGTTCGACCTTGGATCTGATATTGGTTTTCTTGACCAATTTTTGACCTTGTTCGATTTTAAAATCTCCACCTTGTTCGATTTTAAAGTCTCGACCTTGTCCTCTGTTGATAGAGGTCTCTATTTATAGAGTTTTGGTGACAGTGACCACTCCGTCGGTGTAAAAATCGAGTAGTGGAAAGTACATCACCCTTTTATACAACGGTTAAAATAACCAATGCCTGCGTATAGATAATCCTTTGAATGAGCGTGTGACGCGGGTCCAACTAAGGGACAAAATGCGTATAATCGCTACGAAGATCATGGCGTAGAAGCTACGTAGGTAGGTATCCCTCGTGTAGAAGAGGTGGGTGTAGAAGCCAATGTCTGTCACCATGGCGTAGAAGCCAAGTAGGCATAGAAGCCAAAATAGGCGTAGAAGCTGAGTGGTCATAGAGGCCGAGTGGGCGTAGAAGCCAAATGGTGGTAGAGGTCGAGTGTGTCACGTCCTGAGGCATCCCCCGAGTCGTGACCGCCGTGCGGGCCTGGAGTTGCGCCCGCACAAGGCTTTAATGATTTGCATAGCAAGCACATACTCAGAGTACGCAGATAAATTGAAACACAGATTTGAAACATAGAAAAGTTCTCTTTATTAATAATGAACATCTATTACAAACTCTTGAACGAGTTAGCTAATATGCCGAACGGCTTACAAAAGGGTTGACTTAAAATGAGATAGCAGTCCTGTACATTACATCCTTTTATAAACTCAAAACGATAAAGACCTCCAGGCTGGAGGACGGCTTTGCCACGGAGCTGCATTTGTGTATAAAGAGTTGCAGCTTCGGACTTCAAAAGGCTACAGGTGCGCGGTGAAGATGCGCCAATAGTTTGGACTGGATCGGGTAGACGACTTTGGCTCCTCGCTCGGTTCGCCTTGGTGTGGAGAACCTGTTTCAACGAGGGTCAGCATATCGAAACATGCTGGTGAAGGCGAGCTAGCCTGACTATACCAATCAACACGTTGTTTTTAATGAAGCAAGCATATTTATGGGTTTCTATCTTGCCTTAGTTTATTTACAAGTAAGCAGCATATTGAATTTACTGAAATGAACGTGCCACCGTTAGGTGGATTTTACCTGACCGTCTGAATTTCCTGCACAATACTTACCCTGCCTTCCCTGCCACGAAGACACAAGTTAGTATGCAACAGGTTTAAATATACAAGATGATCACTGGCTTGGTTGCCATAATGGACGATAGTCTTTGACGAGAATGGCGTACAACAAAAGTACAAGGGGCATTGCAAGCCATTCAGTACAAGGGGCATTGCAAGCCATTCCGCCAAGAACAAGAGACTAAATAATAGGTCTCGCCCGGACCGGATCGATGCCAGTGCCCCAGCATCGTCCGCAAGACCGTTACCCTGTGCACTGGTTGTCCATGATCGAACAATATACAAGTAACAAGTTTGTGTTTGAGGCAACAAGAGTACAAGATAAGCAAGCACAAGACAAGCAATTTATGATCCATTCCCAAATGAACAAGCATGCAGTTAAGTATCCGTTCATGAAATTATTGACAAGCATATGAACCAAGTCTATTCTCTTTTATCTTGGTTTCTTTTATTATTACTTGGTATCGTTTGATCGGGGCAAAGGAGAGTGCAGATTGATTAGCTGTGAAGCTTGGAAGCAGGACTAGCTAATCGGGTTGGTAGCCACTCACTTAGATTTTGGAAAGAAGAAGGAAAGAGGCACTTCACGACTCCGCTCGCAAGCCGCCTACTGCTCGTTCACCTGCACACGGACAGTTCGATTAATACTTCTTCCTCTCTTTCCATTCTCGGAATAGAAGTGCAAGTCAATGAACGAAAACAATGAAAACCATCGAAACCGTTCAAGGAAAACAAGCAAATCCTAAAACCAACTCAAAGCACGAAAGCAACAAGCGATATCGAAAACCGAGGCAATAAAAGATAGCAGCAGAGAGGTCCCTCCTGACTCTGCCGCTAAGCCGATCCTTGGGGCGCAGTCCACTGAATATGGGAATCAATTCCGAAGAAACAAATCCATAACGAGGACGAGTTCCTAATTCAATCTATCCCGATCGAACGATACCGACTTGTGTTTCTTAGCCGCGCTCTCCGCATCGGGAGAACGGAGGCGCTACAGAGTGGGCGTAGAAGCCGAGTGGACGTAGAAGCCAAATGGGCATAGAAGCCGAGTGAGCACAGGAGCTGAATGGGCGTAGAAGCCGCTGCGTACCGTGCCAGAGTGCTGATGTGGATGTCTTAGCCGGAATTACGGCTTTTGAAGATATAATCAAATCTCTTGCATTGAATGCAGAGATTTGCCACCATCTTGTGCATTAAATACTGAGGCATGTTTTGTAGGTCTGCAGCCCTTCTGTGCATCCATCGCAGAGACGTGCCTCGAGAGAAACTGTCACTGCTCTGTGCAATTAGATGTAGAGACGTGCCTCGAGCCCCGTACGAAGTACAGCTTTTGATGTGGCAGACAGTTTGTCTATTGCGGAGCGTAGATAGGTCATGTCTGCCTGTGTAAAATAATGCAGCGTATCCCTTTGTGCACGTAAAAGCAGTTTACGTAAAGGAGATGGCGGTAAATGATAGCCTGGGTTGCAGTGTTGTACCATTATTATAGCCGTCGTCTGGGTAGCCGTGCAGTATCCCTTTGTCAGAAGTCCAAACGTCAGGTTTATTGCAGGATATGACAGGTTCACTTCGAAGAACACGAAGCTTCCCTTGTACACTTTAATGCTGTGTTGAAAGAGGATAGATTTTACGCCCAGGAGGCGATGAAGAACCCTGTTTACGCTGAAGCGGCCTGGACGTACTGCACTTACGCGGATGGTCCTCTGAGCTTTTAATATTTCATGCTGTGTTTAGCGAAAAAGCTTTGTTGCACGCTTGATGGCTCTGAAGGCCTCTGTTTACGCTGCTCTGCATCAATATGCTGCGTAGAGCTCCCCAGCGTATTTTTTTATGCTTCTACAAGACCCCCTTCAAAGCTTTCAAATTCCTTGAAATTTGGAACCCTTTGAATGAAGCATGAACCGCTCCTCGTAACTTGAAACGTTTCTGAATTGAGCGTTGAAACGGTCGATGCTGACTTTATGGCGGATTTATTAGGGACCGGTGTGACCTCTCTCACCTATAAAAGGCCGAGGAGTTTAACCTGTTCTTCCCATACTTCCATCACCACGCAGAGATGATCGCCGGAGTCCGTCGGGTCGATCTGAGGAAGAAGAAGACCATGTCCTTCTAGCATGTGAGGAGCCGAAAAAGATGACATTTTCGAGCAAGTGTCCACTGCAACGATGGATCATGGAAGGATATCTTAGCCTCCCTTGCTCGGGATAATCAGCTACTTTATATGGCGGTTCTTCCGGGAGAAGGGAAGGGTCGCATTGGACCACACAGCTTGCAAGTGGTATCTTCTCCCGTTACACTCTCGGGGATGAGAGAGAAGACAAGTTGTAACAGCCGTCTTCCAGGTCTGAGTTGGGTTTAATACCTCAACCCAATCTACCATGGTGCACGGAGCATGGGATCTGCATAATTTATGCAAGCCCCAACTCTGTATTCTCCCGTCGTTGATCATTGCCATGTCAGTCAGTTCGCTGGAACTGACTGACTGCTGGAGAAGATGGATGAAGAATTGAAGCCCATTGAGAACCTGTCAGAACAGCTTCTGGGCAATCTTCAGACGACGATGGGGAAATCCTTTGTAGATGTAGTTTCCGTCAGATGCAATCATGAAAATGAAGAAAAAACCCTTTGTAGACAGGATTTCCCTCATATGTAATCATGATTTTGATTTTAATAAAATTGTCTTTCTTCTCTGTATATGATCGTTTTGCCATACGTTGCTGTAAAGTCTGAATATGTGTAGCTTCGACACGTCTGATTCTCTACGCTGACTCTTATAGAAAGAATATTAGGCCCTGTCCTTTACGCATAGCAAATAGTCCATAGAACGTTGTTGAGCATCTTGAACACTTAGAACTGTCCTGCTGCTAGGACTGAGGAACCGCGTAGAGCTCTGAACTGTTGTTTTTACTTCTGATGAACAGAATTTCTTTGTTCAGACATCATCTTCAAGAAGGGTTTCTCAAAAATCCCTTGGAACAGGATCGAGGAATGGCTGTCAAACTGAGTTGCCATCTTGACAGATGAAATATTTGGACTGGATTTCTGGATGAACCTCCAATTAACCCGAGAAGAGTAATTTCTCAATGTTTGAACTCTGTATGCTTCGGGTACTTAGGATATTTTGAGGTCAAGAAGGAGTATCTTCTGTGTGAACTCCTATAAATCAACCGCCTTGAGAACTGTTCGGATATGCGGAAAGTCAGAGATTCGTAGTGTAGATGAGCTGAAAATCCTGAGTTCGTAGCGTATTAAGCGTAGAAAACCACCGAGCGTGTAATCGTAGATTCGTAGCTGCTGAGCGTAAAGTCGTAGGTTTGTATCCTCTCGAGCGTAAAAGCTACTGAGCATAAAGGCATCCGGGCATAATACCATAGACTGATAACTTGCGAGCATAAAACCATAGATTCGTAGCTGTCGAGCGTAGAAAGCTCCTTAGCGTAGAACTATAGATTTGTAGCCTATGAAAAAGAAATCTTCCAAGCGTAAGGTTGTGGATCTGTTGCCTCCGAGCGTAAGCTAAACGCCGCCGAGCGTGAGATCGTCAATTTGGTATCTGCTGAGCATAAAGTCGTAGGTTTGTAGCCTCTCGAGCATAAAAGCTACCGAGCACAAAGGCATCCGGGCGTAAAACTGTAGATCTGCTGCTGTCGAGCGTAGGAACCGCTGACCTGCTTTGCGCAAAAAACTTTTCGAATTCGCTGAATGTCCGCCTTTTGAGAGTAGTGGGCTGACGTAGTACCCAATCATAACCAAATATTAATTAGGAGATTTGGTTCGGGTTTCGAGGAGTCCGTCCGAGGATTCGATGAGTCGACCCAAACTCTATATATATCCCAAGCTTTTGAGAGAAAAACTTTTCATCCGTCTTCTCCGAAAGAGAGCCTTCGACTGTTTGAGTTTTTCCTCTCGTTCTTTCTCCGAGCACTCCGAGTTTTCAGAAATGGCGCCGAAACAAATCCCCTCCACTAAGGGAAAGAGTATAGGTTCTTCTTCTCGTTCTTCTGTCCCAGCGCGAGAGTCTTCGGTCGGGCAAGGTGAACTTTCTTCTGAGCGAAGCATCCCGCCGACGAGTAGCGCACCCGGCCTTAGAGGTAGAGCCTTTGGGATGACAAATGACGAAAAATCCTTCGCACACGTTGAACGTGACCACGCTAGGTCGTCTTCTGTGCTGATAGCCTCTTTGAGGAAGAGGACGCACAGAAACGCTTTCATCTTTTACGCCCACATTTCTAATGTGCTAGCGTAAAAACTCCATATTTCCGCAGTTTTGAGCATAAAAGCTCTGACTGCCAAAAACTTGGTGTATACTATAAAATTTTAGTTTTACGTTTGCGGATGGGACCTCCGGCGTAATAACTAGAATTTTTGGCAGTCTGGCGTAAAGCACGGACCGTATACCGCTAATTACGCTTCTGGATGTGACTTCCGGCGTAATGTGACCAAATTTTGTACAGTCATGGCGTAAAGCACAGACTGTCCTTTTTTTGGTCTTTATGTTGCAAGATTTTTAATGACGTATTTTCTTTGCACTTTTGCAGTTAACTTGCATGAGTCTCCACTGGCCGAGGTGATGGGTTCCGCTGCCAGGATGCTACACTAAAACTATCTTGAGGATCTGTCCCACGTGACATTTCCTATCTCCGGACCCCAGTATCCTGAAGGAAGGGAGATCTTGATATCGGCTCAGGGCGAGCGGACGTTGCTGAACATGATTAACGGAGAGCCCCTGACGTACATAGACGGGGATCAGTATATAATTGGGTTCATGATTGACAAACAGTCCCAGACGAAGCCCAAGAGAGAACCCTGGGTTTTCCCCGTCGAGAGTGTGGTCTTATATCTGCTAACGATGCCGAGAGATTATCCCATCTCGACTTTCTCCTATGCGACACATTCCAGGAGGATGTCGTGGACGCTGACTCCCGATCTTTACGGCAAGCCGGGGAAGATCTTTCATCTGAAAGGAGCTGACCAAGGGTCGTTTGTCAGCCGCCCTTCCTGCGTTGTGACGGTGTTCAGGGGACTGTGCCCAGGCAGCGTCCCGAGTGAAGATAATTCAGTGATCCAACCGGTCCAATTGCCGACTTTCTGTAACGACTTCATGGGGCGAGGGGGGTATACCCCAAGGAGAATCCTTGGTGCAATGGGTGGATCACCCCAACAAACCTCCGATGGGCTTCCCTAGTTGACTGGGCCTTGAAGCATTCTCGAGAGAGCTGGAGGGCATTGGACTGTATGCTGCTGTGAGTGCGACGAGTGTTGGGTTGCCTCCCAATCCTAACCTATTTTTGGCACTGATGGAGCGATACATTTCACTCACCGGGACCTTCACCACTCCACTGGGGGAGTTGGGGTTGGCCCTCCATGAGATGACAGTGATTTCGAGACTGCCGATGGGGGATACCCCATATGAAGAGTATGTTCCCACCAACCGGGAGTTGGAGGACTCGGACCCTCGGGTTGTGGAGGTGTATCAGGAGCTGATGTGCCACTACTTCGCGTGCACCGCTTTTTATGATGAGCCTTCTGATTTGGCTCACACCACTAAGTGGACGTCCTACCTCTTCTTTCACCGGGCCAGGGCCGCCAAGTCGGAGAAAGTTTCGGGGGGCAAGAATGAGCCCGTGAACTGTTTGGGCGTGCTCAGTGCCCAGGTCGTCGAGGATCTTATGGAGGATGCTAAAGCTCCAGATCAGATTCTCAATGACGGGGTAGGAAAGTATCCTGAAGGCACTAAGGCCTACAGTTACTTGAGGCGCTGCCGCAGGCCTCTGTCTAAGGAAGCCCGGCTGGCTGGCTTTCTCTCCATATGGCTGCGTCGAGTCATGGTGCCCGATATCGCGTCCACGGACCGCATTCACCGGAACATCCTGTGGCCTGCCGTGCGTCTGGTATTCGGGACAAGACTGGGCTTGCTCCCTGCCATAGTGTGCGTATTCAGGCTGGCTTGAGAGCCATGACTGATGGACTGCTCGTCGATGAAGCTCGGCGTGATAGCTTTCCCAGGGTAAAATTACCATACCTGTACTTGATGGGATGGTTAATTCTTCACAACCCCCGGGTGATGTCTCCCAGCCCTGGTAGTAGTTCGGGGGGTAGTTTCTTACTGAACTACAAGGACTCTCCCTGGAACGTGAATACAGTTTTAGACTGTCGACTGGTGCTGAACCTCAGTCACTGCTGGAAGCTCCTCTGTACTGTCCCCTCTGTACATCGCAATCAATCAGGGATTAGGCTTTTTAATTGGTTGGTCGGCATCAGACCCTCCCATTTGCTGTACAGAAGCGAAGATTATTGCTGAGCCCTACTTGCCCAGTCAGTTTGCCAGGCAGTTTGGGTACGATCAGATGCACGTGGGCAATGCCGTCACCTGCTTCAGGTCCAGGGGCGGACTCATTGATGGAGCCAGAGGATGGCGATATTTTATCATGGGTTGTACGGGAGCAATCTTTATCGTGCCGGTCGTCACACTCTCCACGGAGCTGCGCATCCTCCATTTGTATGCCCAGTTCTACGTGGCGATCGACACCTTCCATCATGATTTTGACATGCGTGGAAGCTTTAGGGTGCCTCCTCCCAAGCCCGGGGGAAGAGTCGAAGTCCCCTCGGTTTCTTCTGACGAGGGTGAGGAGTTCATCACTCCGGATGAGCCTCTGGTGTCGGTGCTGAGGTGTGAAGTGCCTCCACCTGCGGGGGCTTTGGTAGTCCCTGGGAAGCGAAGGGCTTCTGATCCCAAGGAGGCTTCTTTTCGTAAGAGGAGGAAGGAGACGGTTGCTCGTCCTCTCCGCGTCCTTGGTATTGAGGCTCCTAGAGAGGATCCTGTTGTCTCCCCTATTGGGGATGTCTCCTTGATTGGAGGTTCCTCGCCTTTCGGAGAGGGACCCTCAGTTTCGGCTGGCGGTGCCGGAGAACCCCTGCTTGAGTCTGTCGTTGCTGCCACCGCCTCCGGTAGTGGAACGAAATCGCCTACGTGGCCAAGGCAAATGAGAGAATCTTTTCCTAGACCAACAACGGATGAAACTCCTGCCGTGTCCGTGAGCATGCCTAGCAAGATTCCAGTTGACGAACCTCGACAGCGTCTTAGTGAAGGCTCGGTAGAGCACCTGGCGATGTCGGTTGGCCCACCCCCTTCTCCAGGTATGACAGTTCGTATTGCGTCATTAAGGCATGATTTAGCTATATCGGCTGCAGATGCGACATATATACCATTGGCTACGGGTAAATGTCATCTTTATGTCTCCTCTTTAGAAAGATTAACATCATATTGATATCAACTTTCTTGTTCTCTTCTCAAGGGACGGCATCCATGGGGAGTACAGCGTTGAAGCACCTTCTGGCTCCGCTTCGGCTCCTGGCGATGATACGGAGGCACCCGACTTCGAGAAGGAAATATCTTCGGGGGTCAGCTCGCCTAAAGTGGTTTCGTCATCTCAAGAGGAGGACGAACCTGTTATCGTGACCTCGCCTCTCGCGAGTATGCCGATGACTTAGACCGTCGTTGTCGCGCCTCCTTCGGTCGCACCACCTGTCGAGGCGACGGCTGTGGCCACCTCATCTGCAATCATTCCTGGAGGGAGACTTGCCAATATCGTGGCCACTCCCGGAGTCCAATCGGATCTAGTTGCGCTGACCGAGCATTATACCAGCCTCTTTTATACTAGTTTGAAAATGCTGATATCAATGGTGTTGGCGAAGAATCTAGACTTCGAGCGTCTGAAGAAGGCTTCTCAGTTTTCGATCGGGGCGGTCAGGGAGTTCGGCGATTCTGGGGTAGCTGACGCCCTGGAGGCGATGGTTAATGGTTTGGAGCAACCTATTAACGAATACTTGCAGCTAACTCGGGGCAGCCTTGAAGCTAAGGTCCAGGCCAGATACGACCTCATGACTGTGCGGCTTACTAAACAGCTGAAAAGCCTAGATAACTCCATCAAAACACATAAGCTGGAGATGGATGAAAGAAAAGCTGTCGTGGAGGAGGCTCTTGCTCTTCAGACGAAGTGCCAATCCGAGCATGACGGAAAAGTAGCGAGGGCCCACAAGTTAAAGGAAAAATTTACTCTGACAGAGGAGTGGGCTTCTCAGTCATTGGCAGGTCTAGATGTAGCGACTGGTCGACTGAGCACAGCACGACGGGATCTGGAGCGTACAGAAGCTACCCGTGCTGGCTCTCTTCGAGCAAGGGCCGAGCTTTCCTTTATGAGCAACACCGAGGCACGGCTGGAACGGGCCTGCGCTGATGCCCTGGTTTCCAGGAATGAGAGGATAGCTGCTCTGGTATAGCTGATTCGCGATCTGACCGCTCCTCCACAATGATGTACCCTTTCTTCTTTTTTGCTTTCCAAATGTAATTCTGCTCTCTTTTGGGGAATAAATAAAGCGAATCTTTTCTGACTTTTTGGACCTATTATTTCGGAATATAAATGACAGGTTTGGGTGAGAGTGATATCAGAGGTAGTTTGGACGTGATAGACTCTCGATAAACTTTTAGCAGGACATATCTATTCAGAGGTCATACGGACATGACAGAATATGCTTTGGTAGGACATATCTATTCATAGGTCATACGGACATGATAGAATATGCTTTGACTAAAGTTTGTAGACAAGACACTATCAGAGGTAATATGGACGTGATAGGTATTGCATTTCCAAATTAGTCGAACATATCTATTCAGAGGTTATATGGACATGATAGAATATGACCCAACTAGTTTTGTTTTGGAAGTAGTTTTGCCAGAATTGAGATTCTTGCTATATTTCACTTGAGCAGAGGAGATTAAGCATAGTACCTTTTCAGGAATTTGCCGTTGATAGGAGCCATTAACAGTTCTCCATTAGGCTGGGCTAACCTGTAGGCGACATTTGAGAATGTTGTCACGATCACATAAGGGCCTTCCCACTTGGGCTGGAATTTGCCTTTACTCCTGTGAGTAAGAATCATCGGCCTTCTTACGGCTAAGACTAGCTCACCGACTTTGAACACTCTTTCCTTTACTTTATGATTGAAAGCTCTGAAAATGCGTGCTTGGTAGAGCGCAATGCGCTGTTGAGCTTGGAGGCGTTGCTCGTCTAATCCTTCTAGCTCTTGAAGCCTTAACAGGTCATTCTTTTCTTGAGTCAGCTCATTAGCCACGGCTATCCTGAGTGACGGGATTTGGACTTCAATGGGGAAAACTGCTTCACTCCCGTAGACCAGTAAAAATAGGGTACAACCTGTCGGTGTCCGTACCATTGTGCGATATGCCCAGAGACATTCGCCCAGCTTCTCATTCCAATCTCTCTTGTTTGAAGAGACAAACTTCTTCAAGAGTTTGATAATGGTTTTGTTGAAAGCTTTCGTCAAACCATTAGCAGCTGGTAATATGCCGTAGAGGCAATATTACGTATCCGATTTTTATCGCAAAATCGGTGAAACGCTTGGCTGATAAACTGAGGCCCATTGTCGTGAATTATCCTTCGAGGAATCCCAAAGCGATAAATGACATGATGCTTGATGAAGCTGATCACATTAGATGCCTTTACCTCAACAAGAGGGATTACCTCTGCCCATTTGGAGAAGTAATCCGTGATGGCCAGTATGAACCGGTAACCTCTGGAAGAAGATGGGTGAATAGGACCAATGATATCCATACCCCATGCTTCGAAAGGCCATGATACAATCGTAGGATATAGATATTCAGACGGTTGATATATGAAGTCTGCATGAACCTGACAAGCTCTGCATTGTCTTGCATAGTTGATCGCGTCTGCGATCATAGTGGGCCAGTAATAGCCCATTCTCCTGATACGATCCTGTAGCTTAGGACCAGGCTGATGTGCTCCTCATACGCCGTCGTGAGCTTCCCGGATAATCTAATGTGCTTCGTTGTCAGAGAGATATCTCAATAGCAGTCCGTCGTAGGTCCGGCGGTATAGGCATTGTGAAGATGCATCGAAGTAGAAGCGTAATGATCGTCTTTTGACGGATACTGCTTCTTTGGAGTCCTCCGGCAAGATTCCGTATGCCACGAAATCTATGAAGGGACTTCTCCAGTCTCTTTTAGGGGGATCTGTGTTCACAGCGTAGCTGCGTTCTATGTGAAAGTTGTTCTTCACACAGAATAAATCTATGTTAAGAAGGATTACCGAATTCTGCCTTTTTATAGGAGTAGCTAAATCCACAGCTAGACTGGCTAGGGCATCAGCTTCAAGATTCTGAGATCGAGGTACATGATCTAGGAAGAACCCTTTGAATGTCATGGCTATCTCGACCGTTGCTTGGTGATAGGGGATGAGGTCTGGATTCCAGACTTCATATATTCCCCTGACTTGATTGACGATAAGCAGAGAATCCCCGAAAGCTTCCAGGGACTCGACTCCCAGCTCTTTGGTGACTTGGAGCCCGATTAGCAGAGCTTTGTACTCTAACACATATTGGAGCATGGCTCGCTAAGAGAATATGCTAGGTAGATGACGAGTTTATCAGGAGTGACCAGGACGATTCCTACCCCTTAAACAACGTTTCCTTCGGGACCAGTCCTGGAGGCGCCGTCGAAGAGCAGTTGCCATGCGTCACTTTCCATTGCGGAATTATATTCTACAACTTCGTCGAGAATGTCCTCGTATAATTTGGAGGCCACCGGGATTGGGTGAGCAGCTAGGAAGTCGGCCAGCGCTTGGCCCTTGATGGACTTCTGCGGGACGTATACCATGTCGTATGGTATTAACAGCATCGCCCAAGTCGCGAGTCGAGAATTAAGAGCACTTGGCTTGCTCATCAGTACACGAAGAGGGTTGATCCTAGAGATGATATAAATAGTCTGGCCGGTGACATAGTACCGTGTCTTCTGGATAGCGAACATCAGAGCCAAGCATTCTTTCTCTACTGGGTTGTACCGGTGTTCGGCTCCGACCATCATCCTGCTGAGGTAGTAGATAGCCTGTTCATGACCCATATCGTTCTTATGTGCGAGAAGAGCTCCTAGCGAATAATCCATCGCTCAAACGTACAGCAATAATGGTCTTTCCATGATGGGAGGCACCAAAACTGGTGGACTGGTGAGGTAGCACTTGATATCTTCGAACGCTCGCTAATAGGTTTCGTCCCATACGAAGGATACACCTTTCTTCATGAGATGTGAAAAGGGCTGACATCTCCCCGAGAGGTTGGATATGAATCTCCGGATATAAGCCAGACGGCCTTGAAATCCTCGGAGTTCCCTCAGATTATGGGGCGATCGCATTTCTAGGATGGCCTGGACTTTGTCAGGGTCCACTTGGATGCCTTTGGCGGTGATGACAAATCCCAGGAATTTGCCACTAGATACACCCAGAAAGGACTTCGTAGGGTTCATCTTGAGTTGATGTTGGCGCATTAACTCGAATACCGTCCTCAAGTCTTGAATGTGATCATCTTTGAGGCGGCACTTGACCGCTATGTCGTCCACGTAACATTCTACTATTTTGCGTAAATGCTCATGAAATATGTTACTCATAGCCCGTTGGTATGTAGCCCCGGCGTTCTTCAATCCGAAGGGCATGACCGTATAGCAATATACCCCCAACGGGGTCCGGAAGGCAGTGTGCTTCTCGTCTTCAGGATGCATCTTGATCTGATTGTATCCTGAGAATCCGTCCATGAAAGACATGTGTTCAAAACCGCAGGTATTGTCGATCATGATGTCCGTGATGGGAAGAGGGAACTCATCCTTGGGGCAGGCTGCATTCAGATCTCGGTAATCGATGTAGATACGTATTTTCCCATTTTTCTTCATGACTGGGACAACGTTGGTGACCCAGTCGGGATGTTGTTCTTCCAGGATGAAACCGCAGGCTATCAACTTCTTGACTTCAGCTTCGATTGCGTCCATCATATCCGGGCGGAACCGGCGTTGGTGCTGCTTCACAGGCTTTGAATCGGGCAATATGTTGAGTTTGTGAGTAGCCACTCTTGGGTCAAGGCCTGGCATGTCCTCATAATCCCATGCAAAGACGTCGATATATTCTTTTATCAGCTGGATAACTTCTTCCCTTTCAGCTGGGGAAAGATTATTACTGATAAATATCGGCTTTAGCGAAAGTTTACTCCCAACATCAACCTGGATAACTTCGTCTTTGGTGGGAGGTTCTCTTTGCTCGAAGCAGAATTCCCACAGCATATCCATTTGTTGGGCCCAAGAGTCATCCTCAAACGGCTCAGAATCCTGTTCATCTGCTTGAAAGGGATCTGTCACTACCATATTCACTGATAATGTTTGTTCGAGAGCATCAGGTGAGTCAGAGGGCGATGAGCCGTTCTAAGAAGAGGAGAAGATATCCTCGTCTGACTTAGGGGAGGTGGCATACCCCAACCTGAAATGAGTTCGTTGATAGTAGGGGTCGCCGCGCAGCGGCGTTCGTCTGCCTCTTTCGTAGTTGAGGCCTGGCTTCCGCTTCAAGTCGTAGCCCATGTTTTGCATGATCCTCAATGCTTGCGGGCTGTATCGGTGAACTTGCATTTTTCCAGCATCGTCATTGAAAGAATCTTCCTGGATAGCCGGTTGATTGCGCATGCGGCCGAAGACTATTAAATGCTGACTGCTACAGGTAGGCGGGACAATGAAGATAGAATCCTCTTGTGGCCCATACGTCGTGACGACGTTGGATGATGACGCTACTTCCCAGACATACGAACGGTAGGAGTTCATAACTTCCAAGAATTTTTGTGCTATGGGTTCTACCTCGTCACGGGGAGTGGATTCCTGATTTGGAATTTGAGCGTCGATATACTGGAAAAGAGGATGTTTATTATCATTTGGAACTCCGTTCCTGGTTGCATTTACATCGGTCGGCTGCCTGTTGAGCCGAAGGTTGATGACTAGGGGTGGAGGCTTCTGGTTTAAAGTGATCACTAGAGGATCACTCCCTTTTCCTGACCTGGTCTTGTTCAGGTGGATAGCCATAGGCTCTATGGCTTTTGGACGAGTGGTTCGTCCTTTCACTCTGATTGACAGTGGTAGTGTGGCAGAGGGTTCTTCTGGCTCCCGGTGGGATTCCTTCTCTGCCTCGCCCGACACTTCTCCCGTGTGGTCTTGAGAGTACAACACGGCATCGGAATAGTAGGATTCTACTCCTTTAAACGGGTTTAGGTCAGCAATCTCTGTTTGTACTGTTCCTTGGGGGTCTACATATTTAAGACATTGATGTAGAGTTGAAGGAACGATGTTATGGTCATGGATCCACGGTCTTCCCAGCAAAATATTGTAGGATACCTCTGAATCGATGACGTAACATGTGGCCACCGATCTGAGGTCGCCAATCTGGATCCTCAGGCAAATTTTCCCCAACGGCTTACCCCTTTCGGCGTTGAAAACCACGATTGTAGTGGAGGTGTAAGCCAATTCGCTGGTAGGAATCCTCAGTGGTCTGAGCAGACTGTGAGGGATGATGCTGATCGACGATCCCGGATCTATTTGAATCCGATCGACCTCCATGGAACCGACGTACCCGATGTAATAGAGGGGCCTATCATGCCTGTTATGTTTTAACAAAATATCGTCTTGAGTGAAAGTGATATTTGGGACCACTTCCATTACACTGTGGCATTGAGGACATGCCACCGGTTCTTCGTCGGGGGACTTGAGCTGGGTCAAGTATGCCTCCGCTTGCATCAGTGCTTCACTCAGGGCTAGACGAGTATCTTGGGAGAGCCTGAGTAGCTCGAAGATGGGCAGCCTGGCTGGTGTATTAGCTAGTTGGGCCAGTATGTCAAAGTTGTATGGCTTCTCTAAACCTTTGTTTGGCATATTTTTCACAGGTTTATCAAAGCGCACTTCTCTTTGCTTCCCCTTATCCGCCGGGGTTAGTTTTGAAGGACCGGCGTCTGGTACGACGGGGCCTGGTCCTGAAGGTTCGGGAGCTAAAATGTCCGTCGGTGCGTCTTCCTGACTTGCTCCGTAGTCATTGAGGTAGGCTTTCCCTGAACGGGTTGCAGCAAATACCTCGTCTTCGTCTGATGGTAAAGAAGTTGCGACCATATGGCATGGTTTGCATTTGGAGCTCTTTCTTGACGTAGCCTTAGTAGCTTTAGTCTCCTCCTCGAGCTCTGACACCAAATCCGGATGAACCAACATAATCTCGCCCTGCCGGGTGGTTAGTGGTACCAGGTCATGATTTTGACCCCTAGTTGGAGGGAGATTGACAATGTTCATCGTGGTCCGGGAAATGGGTGTGACACCGTCCAAGACTTCTAGGGAAGGCAGATTGCCAAACCGCAGAGAGATCATGTTGGCCGTGACCGTCTTCTCGGTGTTGTGCAGAGTGATGGCCTTAGCATCGATTAACCCCTGGATCTTCCTTTTTAGTATGTAACACGCCTTTGTTGGGTGGTGTACGTATCTGTGGAAGATACAGTATTTGGGGTCGTTAGTACTGCCGACTTCTTGGGGCCGCCTCAGCTCCGGAAGGGTGATCTTGCCACTTTTAACGAGACACTCGAATATACTTGGGATATCATCATCGTCGAAAGAGTAGACTTCGACGGGCCTGGAAGTCCTGGGTCTCGCTTGTGCGGTTGCCACAGTCTTTTGCCTGGCCGTATTGATTGCCAGAACTTCTTTTCCTTTAGAGCTGCGAGGATGGTCGCTGCTTGGAGATGAACTCTTGCCTCTGTCAGAGGCGGAGATCATGATGCCATTGTCGCGCGCCTTGCGACTGTTGTCTTCGACGGCTACGACCGAGATGATGAACGAGGGCCAATCATGAAACTGATATGGTCCTATAAACACCGAGACTACGGGAAGGAGGTTCTTCCTACAAATGTCAACTAACGCAGAGTCTGGAACCCCTGGAGGCATTTGTAAGGTGGTCTGACGAAAATGTTCGACGAAGGTGCGAACGTCCTCCTTTTCCCTCTGCTTGACTTCGATGAGAGAGGACATAGACATGTCCATTCCTCCCTCGTAGAATCGCGTGGAGAATAAAGCTTTAAAGTCCTCGAAGGAAGTAATGTAGTTGTTCGCCAAGCTACGGTACCTCTGATAGGCTACTCCTGAGAGGCAGCCTTTGAACACCCGAGTGAGGAGGGCATCATTCCCTTGTAGCAATACCGTCATCATACTGAAATAGTTCATATACTGACTTGGTGATGCTTTTCCCTCGAACAGAGCCATAGTCTGAGGTTTGTACCTCGGAGGGAAAGGGACCTCTTTTCAGATAGCTGGGTAAGGCTGGTTGATTCCCAGTTTCTTGAGCTGATCTTTGTGCTTCAAGGCGTCAAATTGGGCTTTCAACTCCCGTACTGCCTGCATCGGATTTTCAGTTAGAAGCGGGACTACGGTGTAGTGCGGAGTTGGTTGTATCATGACTCCGACGGGAGGTAATATATTCTCCGAGTGAGGAAGCAGAGGAACTACTGACTCTTGATCTAGAGCAGGCTCTTGGCTCGAGTTGGATGGTGGTAAGTCTACCCCCACACGTATCTGAGTTGGCGAGGCCGATGTTTGAGCCATGGCAGTTGCGTGCTGAGTTAGCATCATCTGGTGCATGTTCTCCATTATGGATTGTATTTGTTTCAGAGATATCTCCAGTATAGTGATGCGTTGTTCCGTATTTCCTGACGGTGAAGCTTCCTCACGTTCATCTTCAACGGCATAAACTCCCATTTTCCTGGGTGTTATTGAAGTATTAGTATAGGTCGCTGTAGAAGTCGACTCTATACTCTCAATATCTGATCCGGGAGACTGGCGACTCCCTGCGTCGGAATCAGATGAGTACGAAGCTGGTTGCTGTGACCTTGCACGGGTGTTTTGGAACACCCCAACTTCAGCGCTCCTGAGGAGCTTATTGAATCTCCTTCGGCTCGGAGGCCTAGAGGGATGATGTCTTGAGCTCAACCCTCCTCTAGGTATGTGTGAAGCCATGTTCACGAATGCATGCGCGGGCTCTTCTTCCTGGAAAGATAGAGAGTAGCTCAACCGGTCAAAAACCGATCGTTTTGCTTTAGAACAGCAGTAATCAATCACAATCTTATGACTATTATAATATTGCTCGCCAGGAGGCATAATAGACATGTTGGAAGGTCCCCTCTCCTTACGCTTCTGGATTAGATATTTGCGGAGGTCAGGAGGAGTTGTAGTAGAAGAAGATGATGGCTTGTTCCTTCTGTTCCTATCAGTGGGCATGCGAAGGTTGGGCACCATGGTTTTCCCTGTGCCACCTGTGTACAACAGGTTGGCCATGGGCGGCGGATAATCCCCGGAGAGGGTGCCTTTCCGCAACCTGAGCTTGCTTTACGCCGTGGGACTTCGCCTGGCATAATTTGGAGATTTGCTCAGACTGGCGTAAAGCTGAAGAGGTCCTCAGTCGGCCATCGGCTTCTCGCGTAATCCGAAGGGTAGGCAGATTGTTCCCTTGCTGGCGTAAAGGCCGAGAAGTTGAGTACTCTGCCGCTTGATTTCCCTTGCGAAGATTACAGCGCTTATCTGGTTTCCCGTAGAGGTCAGATGTAGTCTTGCGCGCGGAGCTTGATTTGTACTTCCGATTTGGCGCTGAAGCATCATCAAAAGTTTTGTCTGTACCGCGCGTAGCAGGAGACTAGTTTCTACGTGTAGAGCACAGTGGATACTTTTGGGTTAGCACTGAGGCTTTGCCCGAAGTTTTGTCTGTATCGCGCGTAGCGGGAGACTGGTTTCTACGCGTAGAGCACAGTGGATACTTCTGGTTTAGCGCTGAGGCTTTGCCCGAAGTTTTGTCTGTACCGCGCGTTGCGGGAGACTGAATTTTACGTGCAGGGCACGGAGGGAGCAATGTTACAACCTTATTGGTCGGAGAGATCGGAGAGTCCACAGGAATGGTAGAGGAGGTCTTGGGCATCCAGACCTTGTGCAGCTTCCTGTTGTCTTGGACGGAGAGAGGGTGAGAGCTACCCCCAGTTTGAAGCATGTCTTCGTAGGCAGACTGGTCGAAGTGGACGACCAGTGTCTTCATCACGGTTCCTACAGATACCGTATCGTGTTGAGCAATTACTTCCTCATCAGAAGAGAAAGACGTCCCCAGTAGAGTCGCCATCTTGTTTGTGGTATTAAACAAAAGAACGAAGTGTATATAATACGAGGTTTTACACGAAATCCGCCTTCATGGACCACATGATGGTGAAGAAGTGCCGTAGAAGACAGGAAGCAGCTTCGAAGGTTGCAAAAGAGGGTGGATGCACGATGCCAAAGTCGTCGATCCCTACTCTTTGCCTGAGCTCCGAATTCTCTCTCTCTCTCTTTCTTGATCTCTGGTTCGATCTTTCTTGGAAGTTTGACCTTGGATCTGATATTGGTTTTCTTGAACAATTTTCGACCTTGTTCGATTTTAAAATCTCTACCTTGTTCGATTTTAAAGTCTCGACCTTGTCCTCTGTTGATAGAGGTCTCTATTTATAGAGTTTTGGTGACAGTGACCACTCCGTCGGTGTAGAAACCGAGTAGTGGAAAGTACAGCACCCTTTTACACAACAGTTAAAATAACCAATGCCTACGTATAGATGATCCTTTGAATGAGCGTGTGACGCGGGTCCAACTAAGGGACAAAATGCGTATAATCGCTACGAAGATCACGGCATAGAAGCTACGTAAGTAGGTATCCCTCAGGTAGAAGAGGTGGGCGTAGAAGCCAATGTCTGTCACCATGGCGTAGAAGCCAAGTAGGCATAGAAGCCAAAATAGGCGTAAAAGCCGAGTGGTCATAGAGGCCGAGTGGGCGTAGAAGCCAAATGGTCGTAGAGGCCGAGTGGGCGTAGAAGCCGAGTGGGCGTAGAAGCCAAATGGGCATAGAAGACGAGTGAGCACCGGAGCTGAATGGGCGTAGAAGCCGCTGCGTACCGTGCCAGAGTGCTGATGTGGACGTCTTAGCCGAAATTACAGCTTTTGAAGATATAATCAAATCTCTTGCATTGAATGCAGAGATTTGCTACCATCCTGTGCATTAAATGCGGAGGCGTATTTTATAGGTCTGTAGCCCTTCTGTGCATCCGTCGCAGAGACGTGTCTCGAGAGAAACTGTCACCGCTCTGTGCAATTAGACGTAGAGACGTGTCTCGAGCCCCTTACGAAGTGCAGCTTTTGATGTGGCAGGCGGTTTGTCTACTACGGAGCGTAAACAGCTCATGTCTGCCTGTGTAAAATAATACAGCGTATCCCTTTGTGCACGTAAAAGCAGTTTACGCAAAGGAGATGGCGGTAAATGACAGCCTAGGTAGCAGTGTTGTGCCATCATTATAGTCGTCGTCTGGGTAGCCATGCAGTATCCCTTTGTCAGAAGTCCAGACGTTAGGTTCATTGCAGGATATGACAGGTTCACTTCGGAGAACACGAAGCTTCCCTTATACACTTCAATGTTGTGTTGAAAGAGGATGGGTTTTACGCCCATGAGGCGATGAAGAACCATGTTTACGCTGAAGCGGCCTGGACGTACTGCACTTACACGGATGGTCCTCTGAGCTTTTAATATTTCACGCTGTGTTTAGAGGAAAAAGCTCTGTTGCACGCTTGATGGCTCTGAAGGCCTCTGTTTAGGCTGCTCTGCATCAATATGCTGCGTAGAGCTCCCCAGCGTATTTTTTCATGCTTCTACAGGGTTATTTATTTAATTCATACTAGTTAAGTTGAACCACTAGTTAGTCATGACTAGATTAGGACCATTAAACCTATTTAGACTCAAGAATAGAATATTCCTTCCTAAGAATTAAAAGTTCATATTTATTAAAGAATGAGAGAGACTTTTGAGTTAAATAAAACCATCATAACACAAACCTAGCCCTAACCCTAAGGGGGAGTCTATATAAGCCTCTATATTCATAGTAGCCTCCATTAATTTCTTCCTAAAACTTGAGAGCAAACTCTAATTTCTTCACTCCAAACCTTATCACTCTCATTTTTATTTTTCAAGGAGGCTAGGAGCTTGTCATTGCAAGAGGAATCTTGAGGAGGAGTCTAAGTGTTGAGGATCATGTCCGCTTCGTCTTTCTTGTGTCTAAATTTGGAGTTCTTCAAGTAGGCCACTCAAAACATAGGTTACTCTCTATTGTTTACTCTATTTATGGTTAAAAATACCCATTGGACCTATAGGAACCCTCCCATAGGTATAATTGAATCTATTTGGCTAGTTCTAATTGTTAGAAGCCTTCATTTATCTAGATCTAGGATTTCTTCTTGTGGAATATTATTTTGCGCCTCAAATTTGGGGGTTTTGCCCAATTAGTGTCACTATTCCCTAAATAATAGATTTATATATATATACTAGTTATTTAGATATGGTAGTATATGTGTTTGATGTTTCATGGGTTTTGGAGTGGTGCATCATGGGTGTGTATTATGATACCTACCAACTGTTTGATGAAATATTCATGAGTGTGTGTATGTGTATGTTTCATTATGAGAGCTCACTGTGCACACTGGTGACTGTGTGTGTGTGTGTGTGTGTGTGTGTGTGTGTGTGTGTGTGTGTGTTGTGCTGTGCACATTTGGTATTGTGTGTGTACTGCATGTAGGATGCAGTGGGGGTATTGGTTTAGCAGGAGATAAGGTGTTTTTAGTTCAGAACATCAATAGAGGGGAGTAGTGTTAGTACTCTAGTGATACTAGAATTTGTCTGGTATACATTGGTACCAGACTTGGGCTTGGGGGTACTGCAACTGCAGTGTGAAGAGTAAGGGAGGGTGACTTAGTGCCACAGTGCACTGGGTGCACTATTTTGTAAGTTAACAACAATATGAAGAGCAAGAACATCAGTCAAGTAGTGTTAGTTGCCACAACAATTGATGCATATCAATATGCAAATGGAGGTATCTTAGTATGGAGAACTGAGGTAGTGTTAGGAGTGTGTCCACATGCTAAAGTGTGATGGAGGGATTGTTAACTGAAGTTCAATTTTTGGTTGCCAAGTTTTGAAACTTGAGAGTTCAGTTCCCATATATGTAGTGAAGGCTGTGTCTAGGTGATGTTTGACACTGCAGGGAAGTATCACATTGAGGGTCGGGTCTTAGTAGCAAATATGAGAAGTTTGAGTTGGTGTTGCTGTGTTGTAGTTGGGGGATGTTGCTGTAGGCATGTAAGAGATAGAAATAGTATAAATGGAGATGTATTTGGTAACTGATACCATTGGCAATGGGGTATCATGGTTGTATAGATGCATAATAGATGTAAAAGATGGGGGGAATTGGATTAGAATTAGTAGCAAAGGGTGCCAGATCTGGAAGAAATTAGCTTCCAGTTGCTACAGTTGTAGAACACTGATACATGATTGTGTATCAGTCAGTTGAAAGGGGGATTAACAATTGATGTTAGGTCAGCAACCTTAGGCATTGTGAAGGTGATTATATTAATGAAAGGGAAGTGAGTTCGAGGGGGAAACAAATACGGCAGTAGCACTGTCAGGTATAAAGTAGATCAGTGACAACAAGTATGTTAGCAGTTGAAAGAGGGATGGACTTATGGTATATCTCAAAATTGAGGTATGGGCCTATGGTTTTCTGATGTACTGTATGTACTGCTCATCTTTGTATCATACGTAATAAAGGGTATGTGTTTTAGCAAGGGTAAGGAAACTGGCATGTGTGTGACTGTCGGGAGGTGTAGGTTGGTCTAGTGTTTGAGTTTGTGATAAATACCAAGTAGTGTTAAGTAATAGTGTAAGGCATGTAGTAGTATCAGTGATACTCTAGTATCAATGATTGAGTGGGGTATCGGGTATTAGGCTTGGGAGTGAGAATCAGTGCTTATGAGGTGTATGGTTTGTGAGTGTGGTGAAAGAGAAGGACATGCATATCTCCAGGCAGTAGGTAATGAGATGTGCAGGAGTGAACAAGGGTGAGATGGTGTCGGGTTCAGTCTAGAACAGCAGCTAACAGCATCATTAGCAACTACAACAGTAGCAGTATATTGGAGTTGGGGTTTGATATTGGGTAAAGTATAGTTAAGGAATAGGTGTATGGGCTAAGATACTAATTATATAGTTAAGATACTATATAGTACTTGTATGCATAAGTTAGATAAGTGCATATATACCTTGTGTTGATATCTAGTATATCCATAGATTTTGAGTTATTACTTAGAAAATCTAGTATTGACCTAGTAATAGCTAGTATTAGTCAATATCACTCCAGGGACCAACTAAATAGGTCATTTGAGTCTAGAATCTATATTTTGACTAGTTGGCCTAGTTTTGACTTAGAAATATGGTTTTAACCTATGTAAGACTTGTTTATGTTTCCAAAATACTATTTTGATTTGATGTTCATATTTAGGTCCTTGTGACACCGAGATGGATACGGTTTGACATTCATTGCTCTGGACCACAAGTGAGTACATTCTCTAATAGTTTCTATTATTTGATAGTTTCTATAATTTTTGTCATCCTTACTTTTACAGCTATGGGTAGTTTGATAATTTGACATGGTTATTTCTTTTTTAGGAATTAATATTAAATATAAATGTGATAATTATATTAATTATTTAATTATGTTAAGCTATAATTATTTGTGGCTAATTTAGTTATTTTATTAGAGACTTATGTTAATTTGTTAGTTAGAGAGACTGGCCAATGTTTAGACTTGACACATATGGACCATTTAGACTTGTCATGACAAATAGCGAACCCAACTTGGACCCAAGCCCATTAGGCATTCCACTAATTAAATTAAGAAGAATTAGTTTAATTATAATTAGTTAGAGACTTCCAAAAATATCCACCCCTAATTATTCCTCATAATACATCATTTAGGGGTATTTGGGACCTTACCATGTAGCTTGGGGAAGGAGTAAGGGGCCGGCCAATTGAGGAGGGGCTCTCCTTCTCTCTCATCCACATTTGTATTTCATTTTTAATCCAAATTATAGATCCTCAATTTTCTATTTTTCCTCCAATGATTTTCTACACAATTCACAATGAATTCTTTCTCAAATTTATCACTATTAGAGCCTTAGAGCTTGAAGAAGCAAGAGCACAAGGAGAATGAACTTTGGAGCTAGAGATCGTGTCCGGATCGTGTCAAATTATATTTTTATTGGGAATCCATCTCTCAATTGATAATTCTTGAAATTTTTTCTCATTATAGCTTCTTAATCATGCATTTGACCATTAGGAATGACCCCATGACATAGGGCTACCTATAGGAACAAGTTCTAGGCTATTTGGCTATGTAATATGAGTTCTATGTGGAGTTTTATTTGCATGTTAGGGGAATTACGAATTTAACACATCAATTATGTGTAATGAGACCAATTAGATCTAATTAGACTTAGATCGGGATTATAGGACAAGGTACGTGTCCACAAAGGGATACGTGTAGGCTGTATCATGGTATTTTGTGATACGGTGTGATACGGGGCTCAATTTTGGGTGTTTTGCACAATTCTCTTCAATTTTTTTTGTAGCAAGCTATATTGGTTATATATAGATATTATATATGTGTAGGATTGATTCATTATGAAGAATTTGGGTTTTGGCCTTTCACTTCGACACGTATCATGAATATCACAAGTACACACTCTAAGTGTTTGATCAATTTACACTAGATTATATTTATATAGGTATATAATGTATACGTATAATGTATGTATTGATATATATATATATATATATGTGTATATATATATATATATATATATACATATATATATATATATATATATATATATATATATATATATATATATATATATATATATATGATAGTCTATACTAGACTTAGATATCTATATCCCTTGTGTGTTGTTTTGGGTGTGGGAGATGAGAGAGCAGTGGCCGCAACATGCTCGAGCTGTAGCAGCAGCAAGTCGAGCAGTGGCAGCAGCAATAAGTTAAGCAGTAGCAGCAGCATGCTCAAGCAATAGGAGCTCACAGCAAGGGGGGTTCCAGGTTTAAGTGTAATACCCAAGTGCACATGGGTGAATGAAGGTTAACACATGTGTATAATTTAGAGGGTGTGCATTAAGAATTGAGGAGAGTGTCAAGTATGCTTTAGTGTTAGAGTATCATAGAGGGTATGCATAATGAAGGTTAATAGCAGGTGATGTTGGTGTTGATATGGGTTTTAGGTTTCAGTTTTAGTTTGAGGAGAGGTCATAGTTGGGTGATGGTGTTGGCAATATACATGGCTGAGATACGAGCATAGGTATGGCCATTTATAATTATTTAAGTAGGTAAGATGAGGTATCAAGATACCTTGAGTCATGATGCTCAAATGCCTAGTAGGTAAGGTATGTACGTGAGTTAAGGTAAGTTGAGAGTGTGGTGTAGGTATCTTATAATTCTTCGAGTTTGAGTAATAGAGTATCTCAAGATACGATGAGGATTAGGTATTGGTTATTAAGAGAGTTTTGGGTTGTGGGGTAGATTAGTGATAGTTGAGGGGTTGGTCTAGGTGCCAAGATACCAAGGTATTTATAGTATCAATGTATAGGCGAAGCTAAGGTATCACTAATAATAGTATGTGTTAAGTGTAAGATATTAGAAGTACTCATAGAGATAGATGAGTATAAGGTATTCTAGATACTAAAGGTAGTAGTATTATTAACTAGTATATATATAAGTTAAATATTGATATATAAATGTATTAACTAGTTATGTATATAAGTTATAGAGATTGATATTGGTATATATGGTATCCTAGTACCTAGTTTTAGCTAGTATAGCTTTTATCATCAAGATACAACCTAGAAGCTTAGATATAAGGTTATACAACCTAGAAGTAGCTATTTTGACCTAGTATAACCTAGAAACGTCTTAGAAAGCATATTTTGACTCATTTATTATGATTATCACTTTATTCTACACAAGTAACTTGATTTTTCTGTATAGGGTTGTGTGACACCAGCTCGGACATCGAATTACCTCCTTTGTTCAAGACCAGAGGCGAGTACATTTCTCTGATAGTTTTTATTTTATGATAGTGTATATATTGCATGTTCTAGAACTATATACTTAATTCCGAAACAGTGGTTTCACGGACTAGTACTATATGGATCCTGTCAGGAGATGTTATCCCTTACCATATTCAGCGGGTACTCCTTCACATATATTTTATCGGGTGTATTGGGTATTGATTATCGTGTACTTCGTGTTCACATACTGCTCATATTTAGTATGCTCATATTCGTGTATACACACTGCTCGTGTTCAGTATGCTCATATTTATGTTCGTAATGTGTCGTGATTGGATCCATTGGTATTGGTTGGGGATGGAGGAATAGGAGTTGATTATGTGATCAAACCCAAGTATATCCGTATAAATGTCGATTATATATCATACGTATAATCGAGTTACCATATTATATTCATGTTCAACCTAAACCGATCACATAATGAACTTATATTCTATGACATATTAGCTAGTTTCATTTATTTCTATTATGTTGTAGTTATTCTATTGTATATTCTTCATTCCAGTACATTACCTGTTCACTCTAGTTCATTTCATTCTGATATTTAGTTATCGTGTATCATTTTCTATTATTTGTTATATATGCTCGATTATGTATTTGAAACAGTTTTAAGAGGTATGCACTTTGCTCCAATCCTGATTGGATATATTTTTAGATGATTGGCTTATGGACCAGTGTCCTACCTACTACGGGTCGTAGGATAACGTACCATTAGAGGATACTCATTTAGAGCAGGAGGACTTAGTACCAGAGTCTGAGGAGGTTTAGATTATTGTTTATACTTTTATTCAAGCTTATTGCATGTATATATTATTTCAGGCTTGTGGATGTATCGTGACGCTTTCTTTCGTTATTCTATCTCGTGGTTTATCTTTCTTAGTTTGTATTATGATTGAGTATAGTTTATCATTACCAGATACTATATTGTTCCTGCGTTTGCAGTTGAGACGATTGACATGTACTATGTATATATTGTATGAGATATTTAGATAGTAGAGTTGACCCAGACAACGTTCTACCGCCGATGCTACGGCATAGGCTGGGCGTTGTTCACTACTCATGCCCTTATTCCGGGTGCGGGTCATGAGAATTCTGGTCTATAGTATTATTTTACCTGATTCCTCGATACTTTGGATACACGGATTAGTATTATCTGGATTCACTCTCTTGCGACACGTGCATCATACTTGTCTGGCCTCTGCTTCAAGACTCATTACTGGCATCACACCAGGGCTCACTTATTGGCATCACTTACTTTATCTGGCTGGTCTCATACTTGATTTACATGTCGGGACTAGGATTCATTTATACTAATCGGTCAGGAAGTTATCTTAGTAGACATGTAATCACTGGTTATTCTACTTAGTTTTTATTAGCATTCTGGTACCAGATTTTTTTTTGGCCTATATTTTGAGACTTTAATATTGATATTATTATTGGATGTTGTTGATATTTAGATATCTGATTGAGTGTTATATTGCCCTAATTATATTGTCTTCTATTTTGGAGTTGAGATGTCATTGACAGGTTTCACATATATTGTATAAGATTGATAGTTGGTTAAACTAGACAATGTTCTACCGCAGATGCTGCGGCGTAGGCTGGACATACCCACGTACTCGTGCCCCTTTACCGGGTACGAGTCATAAGATTTATGGAATGCATGTTCTTAGCTTTTGAGATGGGTAGGTTAAATCTATCTGGGATATTCATATAGATATTGCTATCTAAATCACCATATAGATAGGTTGTTACAACGTCTATAAGTCTCATGTCTAGCTTTTTCTCAACTATTAAACTTATCAAATAACGGAACGTTGTTGCATCCATTACGGGAGAATACGTCTCTTCGTAATCAATCATGGGTCTCTGAGAAAACCCTTGTGCATCTAATTGTGCCTTAAATTGAGCAATTTTATTCTTTTTATTTCTTTTTCTTACAAACACCCACTTATAACCTACCGGTTTGACATCATTTGGTGTTTGTACTATAGATCCGAATACTCCACGTTTATTAAGGTAAATCAAATTAAGTTTGAATATCATCCTTCTATTTTGGCCAATCTTTTCTATGTCGACATTCATCTATGCTACGTAGTTCAGTGTCATCAATGCCCTTAGATATTTCAGTAGCTACTGAGAATGAGAATATCTTATCTATTATTATATATTTGTGATCCCATACCTCTCTTGTATATGTATAAAATATAGAGATCTATTTGCTTTCAGGTACCTGAGCCTCCTCTTGGGCTTGTGTCTTTTCTGAAAAAATAACCTCTTCTGGATTTTCAGAGAGTATGGATCTGTCATTCATAACCTCTTCTTGAGCATTATGTATAACCTCCTTAAGAGCGTTACTTGGCATTTTCTCTTTCGAGGGACTAAGTCCTTCGAACCAATAGGTCTACCAGGCTTTGGTCGTCTAGTAGATTCATTAGTCACTCTACTATTTTTCTCTACGGGGATATCTATTCGAGCTGTCATATTTACAGCGGGCATATATAATTTAATTACTTTAGCTACATCAGTAAATGCATCTGGTATTTGATTTGCAATCTCCTGTAGATGTAATATCCTTCGTACCTCAGTTTTATATTGATTAGTACGAGGATCTAGATGAGATAGAGTAGGATTATCCCATAAAAATTTATGTCATTTATTTGTGGCGAATGGTTTTGTAAATACATTCTTTTCTTTCTTATCTCCCCTAACGGCAGAAATTTAGTCTCATCAAAATGGCAATCTATGAATCTAGCAGTAAAAATATTACCAGTTAAAGGTTCCAAATATCTAATGATTGAGGGCAAACCAAAACCAATATAAATTCCTAAACGGTGCTGAGGTCCCATTTTATAGCATTGAGAAAGAAGAATAGGAACATAAACAACACAACCAAATTTACGCAAATGAGATATGTTAGGTTGTTGGCCTGTCATAAGTTGTGATGGTAAAAATTCATGATATGCAGTTGGCCTAACAATGATCAATTTAGTAGCATATAATATGGCATGTCCCAAAGCTGAAACAGGTAAGTTTTATTGCATGAGTAAAGACCTTGCTATGTGCTTAAAACGCTTAATCAAGGACTCCGCTAAACCATTTTGGGTATGAACATGAGGGATAAAATGTTCAACTTCTAATCCTACAGAAGTACAATAATCATAAAAAATACGGGAAATAAACTCGGCTACATTATCAAATCAAATCATTTTAACATGTTGGTCAGAAAAATGAGTCTTAAGCTTAATAAACTGAGAAAGTTGCTTGGAGAAGGCAAAATTTCTAGATGAGAGTAAGGAAATATTTGACCATCGACTAGAAACATCTATTAGAACCATAAAATGCCTGAAAGGTTCGCTAACAGGATCAATTATTCTATAAATATCACCTTTTATTCTTTGAATGAATTGTGGTGATTCAGAATCTATTTTGAGAAGTGAATGTCTGATAATGAGTTTACCCTATGAACATGCTATGCACAAATGTTCAGTAGGAAAGGAAAAACTTTGGTATGATAAATTATGCCCATTGGTATTGTTGATGATCTTTCTCAACATAGTCGATCATGGATGACCCAATCTATCATGCCAAAGGATTAGATTCCTTAGATCCTTTAGCCTTTTTCTAGTGATGGGGTAAGATTCTATTACCGTCAGAGTAGTTTGATATAGCCCTGAGGAGATTAACTTGCACTTTTCTAATGTGAGCTTATTGCTTCCAACATTAGAGGTAATACAAAGATACTCTTTGCTATCATCGTTTATGGTTTCAACATGAAACCCGTTCATTCGAATATATCTAAAGCTGAGTAGATTTCTATTAGATCTACTAGAGAATAATAAATTTTAAATGACTAAGTGTGTTCCATTTGGCAACACAATATCATCCTTTCCATAACCTTCTATAATCTATACGGGTCCAGCAATAGTGGTCACCTTAGTAGTGTTTGAGGCATATATTGTGAAAAACTTTCTAGTTTTCAATATAGTGTGAGTTGTTACACTATTTATCAAGCATATGCCATTATCATTGTCTATACCTTTCAAAAACAAAAATTAATTATATATTAATAAGCTATTAAATAGTTAAACTTTGTATATTACCAATTATTATAACTTGATCTAAATTTAAATAAAATTGCTTCAAAAAAAGTAAACTACCTAGACTAACGAACATATATTGACCAATTTATTCAAAGTGGAAAGTAAATAAACTTATTAAGCATACAATAACTATTCATTGACTTCGCCTGTCATAGTGTTGAACTGGTCTTCCGAAATTATATTTTCATCCTTATCTTGGAAGAAATTATTAAAATCCATTTATGTTGTATCCTCCATGAGATTAGTCTCTACACCCTGTGAGGCTTCATACTCGTCAAATGACCAGCTCTTCCACAATATTTGCAAATATCAGTTAGAGTAGCTGGATTGGGAATTTGGGTATTATTTCTTCGAGGATTAAATCCTTTGTTTTTGAACTGTGTATCGTTCCTTAGACACAAATTGTAGCCATTTCTTTGGCATTTATGTCGTTTATGTCCTCTACCTCTATGATTTCTTCGAACTCTAGTATTGGTCATATTATTCTGAGCACTAGTCACATGCACTTCAGCTAAAATTGGTGCAGACCTAATTGGTCTACTAGTGTAGTTTTTTATTAATAACTCATTGTTTTCTCGGCCACAAGTAAAATAGCAATGAGTTCGGAATACTTCTTAAAATTTCTCTCCCTATACGTCTGTTATAGGGTTATATTAGTTGCATGAATGTGGTAAATGTTTTTACTAGCATGGAATGCTCTATCACTTCTTCACCACATAACTTCAATTATTAAGTAATCCTGAACATAGTTGAATTATAGGCTACAATTGTCTTATAATCTTGGAAACATAGATTGAGCAATTCATGGAGTGCACCTGATAGTATGACTATTTTATGGTGATCATATCTCTCAACTAGAGAATTTTATAGCACCAAGAGGTCATTGACTGTTAAGTACTCAGCCTTGAGATCATCATGAATATGATTTCTTAGGAAAATTAAATCCTTCGCTTTATCTTGTGCAGATATTGGCTTATCAGACATAATTGCGTCACCTAAGCTTTTGGCTTGAAGGTGCAATTCAGCATCCAATCTCCAGTTGATAAAGTTCTGGCCTTCTAAGTTTAGAGGCTTAAAATCATGCTTTGTGAGGCTCGATATATTGATGTATAAGATCAATAATAACAAGTTAACATAAGAACTTGGTAAATTACAAAATAATTCATGTTCTTGGTATATGCTTCAAACAATAATGTTTTAGAAGTCTATTTATACCAAACAAATCTTGTTCATGGTATACTTCAAATAATAATGTTCCATAAGTCGTAGGTAAATACCAAAAACTAGATGTTCATGGTATGCTTCGAAGAATGATAATGTTTAAGAAATCTTTCAAAAATGCCACATATGGTATGCTTCGAAAAATGATATTCCAGAAGTCTTATATATATAGACCAAACAATTAATGTTCATGGTCATCAGATCTCTGATAGTTTTGATCTGAATGTATTAACATATATATAAGAAAGAAAGAAGTAAAGAATAACTCCAGCGTTCTCTCCGAGAGATCTATATGCAATTAACATCGGAGTGCTATCAGAGTTAACTAAAAGAAGTGGGATGAATGGATAAAAAATATTATTTTTGTCCTAGCGGTATGGCAAGTGATGTATAAACATCAACATCAGGTAGCACCTAGGGTATGCATATGCAAAAAAAAATATAAATAACCATACCTATTATCGAAGTGGAGAATCTACAAATGGCGGCTTCACTGACATGCTCTCGCTTATTTCCTCCTGTTAGAGCTTCGTGTTGATAACGTGTTAGAATAAATATAGAAGAAGAAAGAAGAAAATGGGAGAGAAAATCTCTTATTCGAATAATCCAATAGTGGGAGGCAAAGGCCTTATTTATACAACCCAATGAAGGTGTAATAGTAATCTCTAACGAATATGGGACTAAAATATAAAGTGGGAATCCAACCCAGGTAAATTTTATTCAGGTCCCTCCGAGAGGCTACAACTCAGCCCGAAGGTTTATAATTAATCCAGCATGAAGGCCTATATATGCAATCCCTAGCCTGAAGGCATCAACCCCGTCTGAAGGATCCTGGTCCGAAGGCATCGCACGTCTGATGGGGCCGTCCGATCCAAAGATCTCACACATCCAAAGCCACACCGAATCCACCATCATCCCACCACTTAATTCCCCCAAAGGGGGATTACATAGCTCCTAGGGGGCTCGATCCCGCAACCGCCTGGGGGCATGTCTAAGTCTTAAACATTAGGCTAGGACCGCATTGGCTATTATATATATATATATATATATATATATATATATATATATATACATACTTGATCCTTAATTCTTGTTCTTCATCATCTACTTAATGATTTGAATAGATGATATAGATATACATCAATATTGTTGACACATTTTAATTGCACATAACCCATTCACCCTTGCTATGATCCTAACATATTTTAACACTTGTTAACCCCTCTGTTTAACTCATTTTTATATAATTTTAGAATATAATTA
Organism: Iris macrosiphon; assembly: GCA_036927795.1. NCBI lineage: Eukaryota > Viridiplantae > Streptophyta > Magnoliopsida > Asparagales > Iridaceae > Iris > Iris macrosiphon. The sequence goes on from JAYESA010000003.1 coordinate 51,708,593, forward strand.
GTCTATGTAGAATCCATTTTCTAATTAAATAAGAATGATTATAATAAATAATATGCTAGCACTAATGTGTACTCACAGGATATATACCACCAATAAGGTAACACTAGCTATTAGGGATCATAAATAATTATTTTAGGGTTTAAAATCATAAATGAGGACAATTGGGATTTTTTGGAAATTTGTAGTAGTCATTAATAATTAAAATATAATTTTTACGACTTCTAAAAATTTCTGGAGGAAGCTTATAGGTCAAATTTGACCACAAATATTTTCTAGGGTCTAATATCATATTTTACATTTTCTAGATTTTTCAATAATTGGATATTTTGAACATTTATTTTGACTTATTTAATCAAAACAATTAATTAAATAAGTTTCTGTAAATAAAAACTAAAAAAGAATTAACCCTCCCCTGTCAGCCGACAGCGGCCCATTCGTCAGCATTAGTTGAGCAGCGGTGCAGGCCCGCCGGTCAGCGACCCGGGCGCTCGAGTGCGAGTGAGTCTACGGGCCGAGCCAAGCCAACCCGAATATGACTCGAACTCGTCTAAGCCAAGTCATGTGGAGTAGGGGTCATCTGATCCTAGTAGGAAGCCCTCAGATGGCCGCCACATGTCCAATTTTTGAGCCATAACTTTCTCTCTGCTATATATATATATATATATATATATATATATATATAGTTAGTTAGGGTTTTCGTCTTTTGAGAATTAAATTGAGAGGAGAGGTCGTCTGACTCGATCTTGGAATCATGAATCGCTGGAAATTCGGGAAAGGTGACATGAACTTCCACAAAATTATTTTTGTAGAATTTAACATGTAAGTTTAATCTACTATAAAATTCGTGCAACCTAGATGTAGTCAAAGAGCCGAAGAAGCTGTCATCTTTGCGCAGTATTGGCTATAATTACTTATCGTATTGTGACTTTGTAAAATAATCGAGTCTAGCGTTCATGTGAAGCTGAAATCTATAGAATTTCACACACAAATCTGGATTTTGTGCTGGTTGACTTTTTGGTCAATAGGATGTCTCGATTTGCGTGTCACAAGTCTCAAGTTGGCAAATTTGGTTTCTTTGGACAAAATTTAGGAATTAACCTAAAAATTAGAATTATAGGATTAAAATATAATTTTAGAGTAATTATTTCATAATTAAATAAATTAAAGTAAATTACTCTTGACTGGTAATTCATCATACGTAGAATTTGGACTCTGATTTAGGACCTGATTGTACTACTACCAAGGACCACAGACGAGTACATTTTTGTGATTACTTTCAGTACTTGATAGTCTCTATAATGCATGCTTAGTATTGATTATTTAATTTTTGACACTCGTTACACAGATTAGTAAATGGTGGATTCCTGTATGAGATATGTGACTTTCTGGACTATTATTATTTCTTCATGTTTTGTTCGAAATCCATGTTGTACTAGTCGGGAGAAAAAATACTTAGTAGATGTGTGAACTACCATTTCCATCCCTTGGTCTTACTGGAATAATAGTATTCATGCATGACATGTGTGGTTTACCGAATTTTACCCTTAGACGTTCACATGTCGATATGGTATTTTAAATCATGTAGATTAGTTTATTCTATTTGTTTCTCCATACTTGCAGTTATTTTCTATGATCTCTTATGGTTACTGTATATCATTGCCATGACAGGACTTTAGCATTTAGTTATTCTGGTTGCCTTATTATAATTTTAATTTTGTTGCTATTATATATTCCTTACTATTTTATTGCCTTATAGTTTCTACCATGTGTTAGAACTGCTTTCAATGTGATGTACTCATTCCAATCCTGACTGGATAACAATATTTTTGGTGACTACGATGAGGATGAGATTCCCACACATTATGGACCGTATGTTGGCAATATAGCGGAGCCTGACCTTACCCTTCAGGAGGATCATGGAGAGTTAGCAGCTCAGACCCTGGCTATGATTGAGTAGTTTAATAAATTAGTTTTTTTAGTTAGTTGTTTTAGACCGAATTGTTCTTCGGGACTTCTAGTTATATTTGGATATTATCATTTGGATCTTTAGTATTATTTGGGAAACTATTGGAACCCATGATTTTGAGACTATTATTCGATTATCTTCTTATGATTTCATTATCTTAGTGTCTTTGATTGAGTATAGTGTGGATATGTGGATATGTGTATTATGTGTGATCTTAGAAAATGCTTATGGTTTATTGTACAACGTTCTACCATCGATAATAAGGTGTAGGTTCGCTGTACCCATGACTCGTGCCCAAATTTAGGGTGCGGGTCATGACAGTTTAGAAATATGAATTAGTAATGCATATTCATGCATGATTAAGGGTTGATTAGTGTTACACTGGTAGATATCGGTGTTGTCTTGCTTGCTAGACTAGTTGTTTCACATATATAATGTTCCATGATAGAGAGTGCCATTATCATGTGTAGATTAGAGTCTTATTTTTATATATATAATGAATGTATAGAATGAGAGTTTGTATGTTGCCATGCTAGAGTAGATGTAAATTGTCTTATAGTTGTATGCACTTATTATGCTAAAGTATTGGTTGTAGAAGCATAAAAAATACGCTGGGGAAGTATACGCGTAAAACCCTCAACATGCATGAAGCCCGCGTAAAATAGAGCTTCAGCACTGGGTGGCATAAAACATGAGTTCAGAGCCATTGGTGTATAGCAGAGCTTCAACGCTGTTCAGCATAAAAAAGAGCTCCAGAACAACCCGCGTAAAGCAGTACTTCCAGACTGCTTCGACGTAAAAAGGTTACTATATCGCCACTTTGGCGTAAAAACCTGTCTGCTTTTAATATAGCGGGAAGTTGTACGAGAAAATCTTCGTATTCCTCGAATGAATCTGTCAGACGAAGCAGTGAACCTGACTCCTGACAAAGAGTACTGCACGACGATCAAGAAGACGGCTGTAATGATGATTTAGTACAGAGCCCCAGACTGTCGTTTAGTGACATAACCCTTGATATAAGACGTTATTTACGCATTCAAGGAATACGCTGCCTACTCTATACAGGCAGAGATGAGCTTTTACGCTCAAGATGAGACGAAATCAGATGCCACGTCAAAAGCTGTTCTTTGTACATAACTCGAGGCACGTCTCTGCAGTTAATACGTGAGATAGGGGCAGATCTCTGCATTTAATGCATAAGATTTGGTTCAACTTTTAATGACTGGGAGAGCTATAATTAGGGCTAATACGCTCACATCACCATCCTTGCATATTACGCCAACCAGGCTATTTTCAGTTATAGGAGCACGCCGTATGCTATCTCCTCAAAATACGCCGACCTGGCCATTTTCAGCTATAGGAGTACGCCGTATGCTATCTCCTCAAAATATGCCAACTCAGGCTATATTTGTAAAGGTGCGTGATAAGGCTATTTGGCCTAGAATACGCTCAAGACCTCAGTCAAGGAAGGATAAATCGGCTAGTTTACGCTGGTTACCTATCTATGCAGTATCAAGCTTTACACAGCTACTTGGCTTTTACGCTAATAGAACAGATATTTGGCTTTTACACCATCAGAACAGCTACTTGGCTTTCACGCCATCAAGATAGCTATTTGGCTTTTACGCCAACAAGACAGCTACTTGGCTTTTACGCCAACAGGACAGCTATTTGGCTTTTACGCCAACAAGATAACTATTTGGCTTTTATGCCAACGAGACAGTTATTTGGCTTTTATGCCAACCTTCTCTACCAGAGGGGCAGTTATCTACGTGGCTTGCATGCCGTGATCTTCGATGAGTGATTATACGCGTTACCTCATAATGGGACACGCGTCACACGCAGATTCACGAGATCATTCAGACGTGGGTAGCAGTTATTATAACCGTCGCATAAAAGGTGCAGTTCTTTCCGCTGTTCGGTTTCTACGCCAACTGTGACTGAACTCTATAAATAGAGATCTTCTGCTACGCAGATCAAAGGAAAAAAAGGGAGGAGAAACAGGGGCAGAAAAAGGTGAGAGACCAAGGTCAAAATCAGAGAGAGAGTACATCCAGAGAGTGTTGATTGACTACTTTGGCAATGAGAGTTCAATCCCTCCTGCAGTCTTTGAAGCTTCTTCTCTGTCTTCTACAACACTAATTCGTCATCGTGTGCTCCAAGGGACAAAGTGATCGACCGTAGATCAGACTCCTATAGTAATATTTCCCTAGAATCAAGTTTTGTACTTAATATCCTCGTATAGGATTAATTGTACTTCTTTTTCTTGTTTGTAAACAAAGAAAGGGTTTCGTATAAACCTAGTTTCAGTTTCTTTCGTTTATTATCAAACATTGGTGATGATATTAGAGAATGGTGAGGATGATTTATATATATTAAAGAGAACTCTAACCTATTAATAAGTGTTCATGTTTAGTATTACATGACATCTTGAGTTGTAAACAATTGTTAGTATTATACTTAGCAACTTTGATTTATTGTGCACAAATATTAGAGGACATTTTTATATAATTGTGCATGGAACCCTAGAGGGTTAACATTTGGTACCTAGATGTTGGAAAGAAACTTAGCACTTACAAGAATCCTAGTTGTGACCGTAATTGTGTCATATGAGAAATTACCCATTTAGAGGACTTGTAGATGTTATGTGACTAGTAGGTTTCTTGGTCTTTGACTAGTCAACCTTAGACAACCTACTTAGTTAGTATGCTTGTGACTCATGACGTTGGGTATATTGTACTCTTGTGCATGCTTAGCGTATTGTAATATAGTGATTGATATTGATTGTTATATATTCATAAGCACCCAGAACGATTCTACCTTGGCTGCAGGTTTTGGAGCTTTACTTGTTAACATCAGAGTTCTAGACAAGTATATCATGCCTTGGTATACTGTTAAATTTAGTTATATTATAGATTGCATGTTTATTTTTTTAAATATTATATAATTGTGCTTGTCTGAGAATTACTCGGGTGCAGTCAACGAAGGCATTGACGTTAGGACTTGGTGTTTGATCTAGTGTCTAGTAGACGCACCTAATGTTGTGGAGTTATTATTATGAATTCTGAGGCCATGTCACATATCATTTCACATCACAGAGTGAGTTCATGTTAGGACACGGGCTTACGCACTTGACTAATCATCGGTGCGAGTAGCACATGTGATAGTTTTTAGCATAGTTGTATAGTTTTTTTAGTGACTTGTATTATAGTATGATATGTCTACGTCGTATTCACGACTTGTACATCGGCATTGGAAGGGGAAGACAAATAGTAGGTTTATGGGACAGATATTTGGCTAACATAGTTTCAGAGTAAACTATGGGGTCGTGAGCCTTAGTGTTACCCGGTTATTGGCTATGTGTTACCCAGCTATGGGCTATGTGTTATGCGGTTATGAGTATATATGCTTGTTGATACATCCGCCAGAGGTTACAAGCTGCGCGCTATCATCATCGGTGATGTAGTCAGCATATACTTATGGCATTCAATTTATAGCTAATGCCAAATACTTAGCCTCTGGCTCGATGCTACGCTTTATCCTTTTTTACCTACCCATATATACCAAGGTTGTCTTCAAGTGCATTTTACTTAGCTGGTTAGTTCACCCTTATATTTTTGTCACTACTATATTTTCTAGGAAAGGGTATTTTAGTAATTTTTTATTTAATTAAATATTATGCTTGATAAATAATTATTTATTGTATTATTTAATCATTGTTAGATGTTAGTTATTTAATTTGGACTTGTGTTAGTGGACCTAACTAGTTTAGTTTAGACCAATGGACCAACATGAATTAATTGGTTAGAACTTAGCTCATTTAGAAAGCCCATTGTTAAGGAGATAGATTAAATTAATTAAATTATTATACTCGAACCTTCCTTCCTTAATTATTTCTTCATAAGAGGCTCCAAGGGGTATAATGGATATTACATGATAACTTGAGGGAGAAGAAAGGGGTCGGCCTATTTAAAAAGAGGGAAAAATTTATCTCTCCTCTTTTTATTCCAAATCTAGATCTAGTATTTCCCACAACCAAATTTTCTTCATTCCCATTTTATTTCCCTACCAAATTTTATTCCAATCCTTTCCCAAATCACCATTGGAGGCTTGAGAAGCAAGGATCTAGAAGGAGGAAGCAAGGATCTATAAAGAGGAGCAAGGATCTACAAGTTAGAGCCAAATTTATCTTATTTGGAGGTTACATTGGGAATCCATCTTCCAATAGGTACAATTCAGTTTTTTTTCTTAATTTAGGTTCTAAATCTGAGATTTAACCATGGAAAATTAACCCATATGCATAGGCTACCCATAGGATTTGGTTGTGTGTTCATAAGAGGCCTATTGAGAAAGTTATGGTGCTTTTTGTGTTAATTTTGGAGGAATTCCGAGATTGACAATTGTTGTGTGTGTCAATTGATCCTATAGATCAATTTGGCATGTGTTTGTGTGTTTGGGGCAAGTATTGTGTCCATAATTGGGTACGTATAGGTCGTATCCCAATAATTTGGTGATACGTATTGTTTTGGATTTTTTCCTCTGACACGGGACTTTGTACATGTCATATTTTGACACGGACATGTAGATCTATATTTGACACTTCGTATTGTTCATAAATAATATATGTGACTTGTTTGTGTCCTTCGGGATATAATTGGATGTGTGGTGGACTCGTGTCACATGCGTATCCTAGATCTAGTTGGATACAGTGTGGTACTGTCCATATGTTGTGTATTTATATGCAGATCTAATTATTGTGCTCTTAATTCATGTATATTATATTTATGTATATATATATAGATATTATATATATTATAGTATATCATTGTGTTCGTGTATCATAGATCTATGTATTATATATATGTACTAAGAGAATATATATATTATGTAGCCTTTCTTTTACATGCATTAATATATATGTTATAGTATATAGTATGGGTATATATGTATATGTTGTTATAAAATATATATGTATGTTTAATTGGGTAATTATATTACATATAGTTGTTATATGATTATTTATATATATGTATAGATGTATCAATATAATGTATTATGTATATGTGGGTTTGTGGCTATGTTATATTATGTACATGATAATAGGGGGGATATAAATTATAGTTTTTGGTATATATATATATATATATATATATATATATATATATATATATATATATATATATATATATATATTTACTGTGTTTTAGCGACGGGTGGTTAATGACAGCTACTGTCATTAATAACAGCAAGAAAAACAGTAGCAACCGTTGTAGCATGGCGGCAGAATTAATGACAGCAGCCGCTGTCATTAATTAGCAGCAGCAGCAGCGGGAAAAAGCAATAGCAGCGATAGTTAAATTGGTGACAGTTGCAAACCGTCACCAAAGCAGCAGCAGCAGTGCAGGAAACTAACAGCAGCAGCAACGGCGGTTTCAGTGACAGACAAAACGGTCACTAAAAAGCCAGCGTATCAGAATATCTGTTTTCAGCACAGTTTTTAGCGACAATAGGCAATTTATATATTTATATGTTTATATACTTATATATATATTTATATATATATATATATATATTAGTATTAATAATGATGTAATGTATGCTAATTTCTTTATATGTATAAATATTTAGTATATGTATTATATATATAAGGGTAATTAATATAACAAGGTTTTGGGAATTACCTTGAGGAAACCAAGGTAATTTGGGATACCCAAGGTATTGGGTTTGGGTGTCAAGTTTGTGGTTATTGTTGAGGTACCAAGTTGGTTCAAAACCATGGTACCTATTTGATGTTGTAATTATGATTCTATATATTTAATAATTAATTATTTGGTATATATGTTTTACCTTGGGAATTACGTATTCGGAGATACGGTATCCTAACTTTTAGATGAGGTTTCTATAGCTTAGACTCTAGTATCTTGACCCATATTTTTGTGATAGGCTTGTGCAACCTAAAAATACTTAGTTTACCATAGTTGACCATAATTTGACCTTAGTTGACTTAGAGTTGACTTTTGACTTAGAATTGACTTTTTGGCCTAGAAGTTGACTAGTTTAACTTATTCTCTTTTCGGAACCTTGTCTTGATGTTGTATTCCATATCTAGGTCTTCGAGGTACCATGTCAGACATCTGTGAGACTATTCTTTGGACTTCAGGCGAGTACATTCTCTGATAGTTTTTTATTTATGATATCCTCTATGTTCATTGTATCTAGTGTAGATATCCATGTTCTCTTGACACTATGGTTACACGGATTGGTATATCCGGATCTCGTCATGAGATATTATTCCTTGGTATATGGTGTATATGGTGCAAGTATTATTTCATTGGTTATCTTGTACATGTACAGACACTGATTCTCGAGAAGACTAGCTATCTTCTTGGGGAATCTTGTGCCATAGCATACCGTGGTTGGATCTATTATACCAGTCAAGGGTGGAGAGTATTAGTATAGATATGTGATCAATACCCCTATTGTATCAAGTACTGATTACTGAATAGTGTTGATCATACACCGCACGTATGATTAGCCAGGCCGCATTGCATCTTGCCCAAGCCGATCATATATTAAGCTAGTACTCACACACTTAGTCATTAGTATTCTTGTTCATTGGCATATTATTCCTTATTATATTTATTCCAGTATTTCCTTATTGTATGTATCTCTCGTATCTATTGTGCATCTTGTATATTCACATCTATTTACTGCTATATAGTATTTATCATTAATTAGAACTGCTGTTAGAGATGTACTCTGCTCCTTTCCTGACTGGATATATTTTTTCAGATGACACTGGGGAGTGTTACCCTACCTATTATGGACCTCAGGATGTTGTGGGTTTAGAGTCTGACACCCTGGCTCAGGAGGGACTTATCCCAACTGAGACAGTTGACCCGGGTGTAGTAGCTTCTTAGTATTCTTTGTACTGGATTTGTCTCCAGCTTATTTTATTATTTTTTTCAGACTCAATGATGTATTATTTTAGACTCATGAGTTATATTGTGACTGGATGTTGATGTACTTTCCTTATTGCTGTTGATCTTATTATCTTGTGTGTGGATGAGATTAGTTTTGACTTGTTGTTCTAGACCTTATATTACAACTTAAATATGCCCCGATGGATCCATTAAATTGGGTCTGTCCATCGGTGTGTGCTGCTGGCCATTGCCATGTGTATAGTCCCTTGTATTTGGGATTGGGGCATGACATGGTTTTTGTGGTGGCCCATGCAGGTCTATGACTAAATTGTTCGGTTTTAACTTAGGGACCGAGCAAGCCTGTATAGGATAGGTTATAGGATCTCATCCATTGTTTGAATCATTTTTGAACTCTATATCAAATTCGAATTAAGTACTTGATTTGCATCCTGCTTGGATTCTACTGAACGTTCTCATAAAGTTTATTTTGGATGCAGAATAATAATGGATCCAAGAATTGGAGATGAAAATCCTTTGAGTACACCACAAGATGCTGTGGTTACCTATGGAGACGGAGTTACACCAGAGAACAGAGGGCAATCCTCTCAAAGTGGTCAAGCTGAACAGCATAATCCAAGGTTCCGACGCGACGACATCCCACCTCCGCCACAGTTCACTCCACAGATGCCTGTCTTTCCACCAGGGCAAGCCATGGACGGGCAACAGATATTCCAGATGTTTTACGCCATGATGCAAGCCCAACAACAAGTTCAACAAGAGGTGCAGCGTCATGAGGCAGAGTATCTGAGAACAAGCCTAGTAACCGCATTGGAGCAGGCGAACCCACAAGCTAGGCGACCAGCGATGGGATCTATCACTGATTTCCGTCAACTTAAGCCCCGTACCTTTTCGGGCAAGGAAGGACCAACTGAAGTGCACGAGTGGCTTACGAATACACAACATCAGTTGGAAGCAGCTGAACTTCCGAGGGAGAGATGGATGACAGCTGTCAGGATGCAACTAACGGACAATGCGCACCATTGGTGGCTAGCCGAAGAGAGGAGGCTCGGACATGACCGAGTCACTTGGGAGAAGTTCTCCAGACTCTTCCAAGAGATGTATATCCCAGCTGTTGCTCGGTCAGAACTCCGAGACAAGTTCAACCGCCTTATCCAAGGCAATATGTCGGTGGAAGAGTACAATGCTTAATTCATTCGCCTAAGTCGTTTCGCCCCTTCTCTAATTCCTACTGAAGAAGATAAGGCAGAGAAGTTCTTCGACGGACTCAGGTTCGAGCTCCAGAGGTTGATCGGATCTGTTGTACCTACATCGTACACCGACATCCTTGCTGCAGCACGACGCATGGAGCGCGTCACCAGGAGGGAGTCGAGTCTGAAGTGGCCTTTCACATCAGTACCATCCAGGGCATCACAGGGGGATTCTGCAAAGCGACTCCAGAAGAATCTACCTCAGAGAGCAGCACCAAGAACCCTACCTACTTGTCATTTCTGCGGCAAGTTAGGTCACATTGAAAAGAAGTGTAGACACAAGTTGGGACTATGCCTAGTTTACGGATCCAACCAGCATCTATCCAGGGACTGCTCTGAACGCAGAGAGGGAGCACCAAGACTAGCTTTACCTGCACCAAGGCCAGATTATTCAGCAGTGGGAGCACAGCAGACGGGAGTTGGAGGAGTCAGACCACCAACTCCAGGAGGATATCAGCAGAGACTACCATTGCCACCACAGGCAGCAATATTCCAGCAGGCTCGTCAGCAAAGGGGTCCAGCTCAGGGACGAGGTCAAGCCTTTGTATTGGCTGTTCAAGAGGAAGCTACTGCTGGAGAAGTTATAGCAGGTACTATTTTAGTAGCTTCATTACCTACTGTAGCTTTATTTGATTATGGAGCATCGTATTCATTCATAGCTGCTAGCTTCGTAGCCACCCATAGAGTAGCTACTGCACCCCTTTCGAAGACTAAGAGAATTCTTACGGGGGGTAGAATTATACCGGTTAGTGATATCTGTAGATCATGTTCGGTAGTAGTCTGTGGAAGAGAGATGCGAGCCCAATTTCTGATCTTTTCTATGCCTGATTATGATGTTGTACTTGGTATGGACTGGTTAAGTCAGTATCATGCGACTCTTGATTATCGGCTTGGAAAGGTTATATTTAGACCACCTGGACATTCAGAGTTTGAGTTTCTTCGGGAAGCTGTAGAGCAAGGTGTTCAGCCAACTCTTAGGGTATTATCTGTAGAAGGGGAGTCAGGTTACCCAAGAGTCATATCGAAGTTTGTGGATGTATTTTCTGATGATCTTCCAAGTTTACCACCTGATCAGGAAATAGAATTCACAATAGACTTAACTCCAGGAGCAGAGCCTATCACTTCATCAGTATATCGGCTAGTACCTAAGGAGTTAGTGGAGTTGAAGAATGAAGTTGATGATCTTCTGGAGAAGGGTTTCATCCGGCCCAGTGTTTCACCTTGGGGAGCATCCATACTATTTGTACAGAAGAAGGATGGAACAGTTCGCCTGTGTATTGATTACAGGGCATTAAACGTTGTGACCATTAAGAACCGGTATCCCTTGCCATGCATTGATGACTTATTTGATCAATTGAGTGGAGCTAGGGTATTCTCGAAGATTGACCTTAGATCCGGTTATCACCAGATTAGAGTTAGGAAGGAAGATATACCGAAGATAGCCTTCAGGACCAAGTATGGACACTATGAGTTCTTAGTAATGCCGTTTGGTTTAACCAACGCGCCTGCTGTGTTCATGAGTTTGATGAACAGAGTTTTCCATCAGTACTTGGACAAATTTGTGGTTGTGTTTATTGATGATATTCTGGTATATTCTAAAAGCCATGAAGAGCACGAGGAGCATCTTAGAATCATGCTAGAGATGTTGAGGCAGAAGAAGCTATATGCCAAGCTCAGTAAATATGAGTTTTGTATAGATAAGGTGCCTTTCTTGGGACATATCATCTCAGGAGAAGGACTTTCAGTTGATCCAGAGAAGGTTGCTGTCATTGAGACTTGGCCTACATCAACATCAGTTGCTGAAGTGAGAAGTTTTCTAGGACTTGCTGGATATTACAGAAGGTTTGTAGAAAATTTTTCAAGGATTGCGGAGCCGATGATGAAGTTGACACATAAGAATCAGGAGTTTGCATGGACAGAAGAATGTTAGAAGGCCTTTGAAGAATTGAAGAGGCGTCTAACAACAGCACCAGTCTTGACTCATCATTCAGGGTCAGGAGATTTTGTTGTTTATAGCGATGCGTCAGGTAGTGGACTAGGATGTGTTTTGATGCAACATGGCAAAGTTATCGCTTATGCATCGAGACAGTTGAAGGTCCATGAGAAGAACTACCCAACGCATGATCTTGAGCTAGCTGCAGTAATATTTGTACTGAAGATTTGGAGGCACTATCTTTATGGAGAGAAGGTGGAAATCTTCACTGATCACAAAAGTCTGAAGTATGTATATACTCAGAAGGAGCTCAATATGAGGCAAAGACGTTGGCTTGAGTTGATGGTGGACTTTGATATAGATCTACAGTACCACCCGGGGAAAGCGAATATAGTAGCGGACGCACTCAGCAGGAAGCCTACGGCTTATTTCTTGACGATGCAGCCTGAACTATTGAGAGATCTACAGGAACTCTAGATAGATGTTATTTTACCAAGACAGAGTGGCTTGCTGGCTAATCTGGAAGTTAAGTCATCGCTTGTGGAGAGGATTAAAGAAGCTTTGCCTACTGATGCTAGATTTTGAAGACTTAAAGAGAAGACAGAAGCAGGCATACAGACGGGACTTCGCATACATGAGGATGGGATATTAAGGTGCGGAGATCGCCTATATGTTCCAAATAGAGAATTGAGACAGGAGTTAATGACTAAAGCACATAGCTCTATGTACTTTGTTCATCCAGGAGGAACAAAGATGTACCGAGATTTAAGACAGTATTATTGGTGGCATGGAATGAAGAGGGAGATTGCAAGATTTGTGGCTAAATATTTAGTCTGCCAACAAGTAAAGGCCGAACATCAGAGGACTGCAGGTATGTTGCAGCCGCTTCCCATACCAGAATGGAAGTGGGAACATATCACCAAGGATTTCGTCACAGGATTTCCAAGGAGCCCCAGCGGAAGAGATGCGGTATGGGTTATCGTGGATCGACTCACTAAATCGACACATTTCTTGCCGTTTAGAGTTGGACAGTCCACAGAGGTACTAGCCGACATGTATATGCGATAAATCGTAAGATTACATGGAGTGTCGGTTAGTATTATATCGGATCGAGACTCAAGATTTATATCTCATTTCTGGCGAAGCATACAAGAGAGTCTTGGCACCAGACTCAAATTCAGCACTACCTATCATCCACAGACAGATGGCCAATCAGAACGTACAATCCAGATCTTGGAGGATATGCTGCGATCATATATGTTAGACTTTGGAGGGTCTTGGGAAGATCATTTGTATTTGGTGGAGTTCTCATACAACAATAGTTATCAGGCAAGCATCAAGATGGCACCTTTCGAGGCGTTGTCCGGTAGGAAGTGCAGATTGTCGATATGCTGGAGTGACGTTGGAGAGCGTCAATATTGGGTCCAGAGTTGGTAATGCAAACAGTGAAGAAGGTGAAACAAATCTAGAATCATCTTCGTGCAGCTTAGGATAGACAGAAGCATTGGGCTGATACACACCGACGTCCTCTGGAGTTCAAGGAAGGAGAATACGTATTCTTGAGGATTTAACCTACTCGAGGTACCATTCGATTTGAGAGCAGAGGCAAGTTGAGTCCAAGGTACATTGGGCCCTTTGATATTCTGGAACGTATTGGTGAGATGGCCTATCGTCTTGCATTACCTCCATCTTTAGAGCGAGTGCATGATGTATTCCATGTCTCACAACTGAGAGGGTACATGACTGACCCAAGTCACGTAGTTGATCATTCTGAGATCACAGTAGGCCCAAGCCTGAGATATAAAGAACAACCAGTGGATATACTCGGCACCAGTGAGAAGACACTGCGAGGACAGACAATTAAACTGGTTCGTGTGGCTTGGAAGCAACACTCTCCTGGTGAATCTACCTGGGAGAGGGAGGATATCATGCGCCAGCGATATCCCCACTTATTCGAGGATGCAGGTATATCCTAAGTAATTCTTGTAAATCCCATAGTTCCGTTCTTTAGTAGCTTATTCTTTGATTGCGAGGACGCAATCTTCTTAAGGGGGTAGATTGTAATCACCTGAAAATTTTAGAATTTTTTTAAAACTTAATTTTCTGAATTTAATTAACATTTTCTGTAATTTTTAACAAATAAAACTAAGGTAATCTGATTTAAAATGAATTTTTAAAAGATATTAAATAATATTAATATGTGATGAAATTTATATTTTCTAATGTACAATTAAAAACCGGACATAGGGTAATTTTTCGGGAATTAATTGGACCCCGAATGGATTTTTAAAGCCTTAAAAACTATTGATTAAATAAACCAAATTAATCTGAACCAAACCGAAACCAATATTAAACCGAACCGAACCGGCCGGTCTGCCCGAACTGTCCCAAACCCTTAACGGGGGGGATCCGGGTCAGACCCGACCAGCTAAGAACCCGACCCGACCCGTGATGAGCCCTAACCCCAAACCGTTTTCTTTCCCGACTTTTCCCCTACCGGCGGCCGTATCCGCCGCCGTGGCCACCGGCAAACCCCCCAGCTTTACCTCCCCAGAACCCTCGCCTCTTCCTCTTCGACTTTTGGCCAAACCACCGGCCGTCCCTCTCCCCTAACCCTCTATAAAACCCGAGCCCAGCCACCTCAATTCCCTTCCCCTCTCCTCAGCCTCTCACGCCGGACGTCCCCTCCGCCGAACCCCCAGAACCCGACGCCGACTCCAGAACCACCCGGCGCCATCCGCCGCACATCTAGAACCCCGACGCCGCACCTCCAGAACCTCTTCACTCTTCGACCCGCCTCCGTCCGCAGCCGAGCCCGACTCTCCTCCTCGACCAGACGCAGTCGGCCGCCCGCAGCACTAGATCCGGCCGCCCTCCAACACAGCACCAGCGCCGCCTCCACCCGCACCCCAGACCGACTCCGATAAACTCAGACACGACCCAGAACTCAATCCCTAGCCAGGACACGGCTTTGACACAGTGTCCACGACACGATAAACTCGGACCGGACACGCGTAATTCAGACTTTTGGAGCCCTGTTCAGGTACTCATATCTCACTCCTCGCTACCCCGATTTCTATTCCGTCAGTTATGACGCGTAGGCTGTGTGACCCCCTCGGTGCCCGTGCAAACCGCTCGGTGCATCGGGACCTATGGTGATCGAGAACCGCGATCCAAAAACAGAAAAACCAACGGCCTGTTTCATCCCGAAACTGAGTACGCCCCGCCAAACGGGACGACTTGGTCGCGTACGGTCTTCACCGATACATGCGCGTCGTTGATACGGACGTGCAAGATTTCGCAGAAGCTGATTCGGATGTGCGTGCACACCGGAATCACCGCGTATCCGCCGACAATGTCCCGTATCCGTCTATTCTAGAATATGATGTAACTTAGTGTACACACGTCGGATCGAGACGAAACTTGCGCCATCGGACTCATACCAATACGCTGGTCCTGTGAGCCAAGTTTGGTTCGATTCTGAGAACGTTGACAAAATCGCGTATCGTGGGCCCCACAAGCTCTACTTGACGGGCGATTTTGAGAACGGCTCATCGGAATCCAATTCTGGAAGTTTCGTTGGGTTCGTATCATCGTTCCTGACTTGTTAACACTAAGCTGGACGAAATTGGAGATCTTTGACCCTGACCCGGTGTCACTACCCAATTCTAGAAAATAGGATTATTTTTTTTATTTTATTTGGTAAATAGTGGATTGTATTTAAATAATTATATTTATATTTAAATAGTGATTGTATTATTTTTTATTATTTTTATTTTGATTGTTTTAGGGTTTTGGCTAGCCTGGACCCATGTCAGACCCTAGTGGACCCATGTCCGACCCAGCCCACACCCTTGTGAGAATTATTTTGGGGCTTAGATTTATTATTTTATTTTTAGAAGGTTAGTGGGAGAGATTTGGAGCTAGTTTGAGCGCATTTGGAACCCGAAACCCAAAATCGAGTGAATAGGGGCGTTTTGGGAAATTAAAACTTGTAAAACCCCTACCTACCCCCACCCGTGAGCTTCCCACAGCCCCCCCCCCCCCCCCATCCGTGAGCAGCAGCCCATCTCCCCCTCTCTTCATTTACTTCTTCTTCTTCATTCCTTCTTCTTCTCCACTTCTTCTTTCTTCTTCCTTCCTTCTCCAAGTAAGCTTTTCTCCATCTTTCTTCTTTCTTTCTTCCATTTCTTCTTCTTTAAGCTAACCCTAACCTTGCATTTTCTCTAACCTAGGTGTGAGGAGCTTAGATCTAGTGTGGGAGCTAGAATTGGTGGCTTGGAGCTTGAGGGAGGTGAATTCTAGGGATTGTGAGACTTTGGCCTTGGGATTCCAACTCCCAAGAGGTAAAACCTAATTTTTCCCTTCCTAATTATTTTTATGTAGTGTAATTAGTGTTGTAGAACCCTCCTAGACCCTAACCCTACCCGTAGGAGGAAGTTGGAACTAGTTTGGGTGAGTTTAGAGACTTTGACATTAGGTTTTGTGTCGAATTCGGGTGGAATCCGAATTTGGCCCAATTTTGGGTGATGCCCTAGGTTAGATGGACCTAAGTAGACATTGTCGGGTGTCTAGAGGGTGAGTGCGTGTCTCCGTTCGGACACGGGAAGTCGTGTCGCAGAGAAACGGGCATTTCGGGCAAAATTGGGGCTTTTTGTCGTCGCCGATTCTAAGTGCGTGTGCGTTTCCGCCACGGGACTAGAATCGATGTGAGAGCACATTTTCTAGGATTTAGACATCGTGTAGAGCGCGTGGGTAAATTTTGGGCCAATTCCGAGTTCGTTTGGTGTGCGTTTCAGGAGGTTTTCCGAGCCGCGCACCACGTGTTCGTCGAAATGACCGAACGACCATTTCGACTTGGTTTCCTTGTTTCGGGCTTGTACGCGTGTTGGGTTAGTATCGGAAAGTGTGTGCTAGAGTTTTCGGGCTATATTTTATATATTTTAGGGTATTGGTGAGTGTCGGGGTCGTTGGGCGTGAGTAGGGCGTGTGGTTTGAGTGTTGTGTGCGTGGTTGTGTTTGTATTTATGTGTGTCTATATATATATATTTAGATATATTTGTATGTGTGTTTATGTATATATATATACTTATATATATGTGTGTATTTATATTTATGTACTTGTATATGTATATGTCTATGTGTATATATATATATGTATATGTGTAAGTGTGCTTGTGTGTGTATATGTGTATATATATATATATAGGTGTATGTATATATATATAGTTGAGAGTGTGTGTAGATATATATATATATAGTTGAGAGTGTATATATATATATGTAGCTATGTATATATATATTTATGTGTGTGTGTGTATTAGTGTGTGAGTGTGTGTATTAGTGTGTTTGTGAGAGTGTAGGTGTGTGTGTTAGAGAGTGTTTAGAGTGTGTATATATATATCTATCTAGTAGTTATATATATAGTTATGTGTGTGTGTATATATATATATAGAGTGATATATATATATGTATGTTTATGGATGTGTGTGTGTGTGTGTTGTGGATTGGAGGGAGGTTCAGCCACTGCCTGAAACAGCAAGTAGCAGCAGCGCAGCGGGGAACCAGCAGCTGCAGCAGCAGCAGAACCAGCAGCAGCAGCAGTAGCAAGTACAGCAGCAGCAGAATCAGCAGCAGCAGCAGCATAGATCAGCAGCAGCAGTAGCATAGAGCAGTAGCAGCAGCAAATGCGAAGCAAGGAGCAGTAGCAGCGGCTAGTAGCGAAAGCTAGTGAGGGAGAGTGAGAGATTGGTATATATATATGTGATAGGTGGATAGATAATAAGTTAGATAGATAGATATATCAATAGATAGATAGTTAGGTAGATAAGATAAATAGATAGTGAGATAGATATTGATAGATAGATAGCTAGGTATTTAGATAGATAGATACTAGATAGGTAGATAGCTAGATACTTAGATATATCTATCTAAGAGATAGATATCTATATACCTATACTTATATATATATATATATAGATATCTTGATAGGTAATATATATATATGTTATGATTGGATAAGGTAATGGGTATTGGGTATGTGTGTGTGGATATATATATGTATATAGGTAGATACCTACTTAGATGTATTAATAGATAGTAGATATCTATATTACCTAGCCTAGATTAATAACTAGGTGCATAATTAATAGCTAGGTAGCTAGTTAGAGGGTTTTAGAGCGAAACCTCAATACACTGAGATACCGAGGTATCTCGATACCTTGAGATATTCAAGGTATTGAGTTTCGAGCGGAGTATTTGAGCATTAGCCTAGGAAATGCTTTGTAGTGATTTTTATATGTTTATATATATATAATTACGCGTGCTAGCATAGGTTTTAGCGGGTTTAGGCGGGGTGCGTGGCCTAGGACGAGGTATCGGATACCGAGGGTATCCCGGTATCTCGATTAGGCGAGTTTGTGAGTTTAGTAGCTTAATGAGCTCGGTTTGACCTAGAATTTCAGGGGCACCCTAGTTTGACCTAGCTTTGACCATAATTGTCCCCGTTGACCGTAAAAGTCAACGTTTGACCTAGTTTTGACCTAGAGTTGACTTTTTGGACCCCGAGTTGACTTTTTGATCCGAATTTCACCGGTTTGACCCGTTCGACCTAGAATAGCCCTAGAAGCCTATTTTTAATTATTTTATATCAGTTTAAATGTTTAGAACCCTGTTTAATTCTGCTTTTCGCAATAAGTTCTTGCGACACCGGTCCGGATCTCGATCCTCATCAGTTGCTCAGGACATCAGGCGAGTACCTACCTCTGATAGTTTCTATTTCATGATAGCGTTTATATCACCTGTTCTAGAACTGTAATACTTGATTCTGACACTTTATTACACGAGCTGGTACTAGTGGATCCCGTCATGAGGTGCTATCCCCCTTACCGTGTTCAGCGGGTACTCTATCACGTGTATTTTATTATGTGCTTCGGGTATTGATTATCATGTGCTATCATGTGCTTCTTGTGCTCTCGCCTTCGTGTGCACGAGCTATTATCATGTACGTAGCGTGTTGTCGTTGGATCCAATGGTATTAGTGGGGGAGGGGAGTAGAGAGTTGGTTATATGATCAAAGCCAAACAGTATTCATGTGTATGTCGGTTATGCAACTCACGCATAACGGAGTTATCGTAGTGTCTTTTATGTGCAACCTAAGTCGATCATATAACGAACTTGTGCTCAAGGCACTTAGCTAGTATTCATGTTTCTCACCTGCCGTTACTTTTCCACTACTTGTATTGTTCTCCAGTTTACATTACAGCTACTTATTGTGCTCCAGCATATATTTATTTCCTGTGCATCTTGATTACTTTTCTATTGCTCGTCATATACACCTTACCATGCATTTAGAGTTGCTTTCAGAGTTATGTACTTCGCTCCAGTCCTGACTGGGCATATTTTTTCCAGAGGATCCTGAGGACTATTGCCCTACGTTCTACGGGCCTGGTATTGACGACTGTTGTGACCCCGAGGAGGAGTGCGCCGAGGAGACGCCGATAGCACCCTAGTTAGCTAGGTGAGTTTTCTGGGTTATTTCCAGTGGTTTGTATTTTGGATGACTGTACTTATTCTTTTGATGCTGTGATGTTGTAGCTATTTTGGCTTGGACTGTATTATTTTGGATTGTCTTGCTCTCTTGGTTATGTTTCTTTGTTTATATCATATCGTGCTTATATTCTTCCTCTAGATTTTGTGATTGAGATCATTGATATATATATATTGCGTGGTTTTGACCTCCTTTTGGAGAGGTCATGCCAGATTTTTTAGTGAGATATAGATAGATATGGTTGACCTAGAACGGACCATTACAGCGTTCTACCGCCGATTCTGTGGCGTAGGCTGGACGTACCCACGGCTCATACCCGATTTTTGGGTGCGGGTCGTGACACGTTTTTGGTGGTGGCCCATGCATGTCTGCTTTTTAGGGTTACCTGCAATAGGATATAGGAGATAGGCTGAGAGAGAGTGTGCTCAATCACAACTAGGACCCTTCCTACTTCCTTTTGCTATCTTTAATTTTTCTGAAATTGTTTTCTTTTGCAATATTATTGTCCTTCATTGATGTTATCGTTTCTTGCACTGTATTGACTCCTTTTGATCTGTGTTCTTCTTGATTCCATTCCAGCACTTGCTTTATTTGATTCCGGTGCTTCCCATAGCTTTGTGTCTGTATCTTTTGCTGATAGACACCATCTTGTTGCTGAACCTTTAGCTAGACTCTGCAAGATCACGACCGGGGGTGGTATCATCCTAGTCCGTGATATTTGCAGAGACCGAAGAGTTACCTTGGGAGGTCGGGAGTTGAGTGTGTGCCTACTCGTAATGCCACTTCTGAGCTACGATATTATACTCGGGATGGATTGGTTGAGTACGCATTATGCTAGTATAGATTGTCGTGGAGGCAGAGTTTTGTTTAGTCCGCCGGGTGAGCCAGAGTTTCAGTTTGCCAGAGGAGCAGCGGAGCAGACCGAGGGTGTCTTCTGCGGAGCCCTGGTGGTAGAGCCGAGGTCGCTACATCCACTGATAGAGGAGTATATGGATGTCTTTCCGGAGGAGTTGCCAGGGTTACCTCCGGACAGAGATGTGGAGTTCTCTATAGACTTGGTGCCAGGCGCGGAGCCGATATCCCAGCACGTCTATAGAGTCAGCAATAGTGAGCTGATAGAGTTGAAGAAGCAGGTGGATGAGCTTCAGGACAAGGGATTTATCAGATCTAGTTCTTCTCCGTGGGGTGCTCCGGTACTTTTTGTGCCGAAGAAGGATGGGTCGATACGGATGTGTATCGACTACAGGGCTCTGAACAGCCTCACAATCAAGAACAAGTATCCGCTGCCGCGTATTGATGATCTATTTGACCAGTTGAGCGGAGCGAGGGTGTTTTCCAGGATTGATCTGAGGACAGGCTACCACCAGGTGAAGGTCAGGAAGGAGGATATTCCGAAGACAGCTTTTCGGACCAGATATGGACAGTATGAGTTCTTGGTGATGCCGTTTGGGTTGACTAATGCCCCGACAGTATTCATGAATCTGATAAACAAGGTATTCCATCAGCATCTGGACAGGTTTGTGGTGGTGTTTATAGATGACATCTTGGTGTATTCGAAGACCCCAGATGAGCACGAGGAGCATCTGAGGATAGTGCTGGAGACTCTCAGGAAGGAGAAGCTTTATGGAAAGCTTTCGAAGTGTGAGTTCCTCCTTGACAAGGTTGAATTCCTTGGTCATGTGGTGACTGGAGAGGGTATCTCGGTGGATCCGAGAAAGATCGTGGCAGTTGAGGCATGGAGTGCTCCGAGTTCAGTAGCCGAGGTCAGGAGTTTCTTGGGACTGGCAGGCTACTACAGGAGATTTGTTCAGGATTTTTCCTGGATTGCAGAGCCGTTGTCCAAGCTGACCCGGAAGGACGTGGAGTTTGTTTGGTCAGAGGAGTGCCAGATCGCCTTTGATGAGCTGAAGAGGAGGTTGACGACAGCCCCAGTGTTGACGTTGCCATCAGGTTCTGGAGGATTCACTATCTATAGTGATGCATCGGGGAAGGGACTGGGTTGTGTGTTGCAGCAGAATGGGAGGGTGATTGCCTATGCTTCCAGGCAATTACGTCCTCATGAGAAGAATTACCCTACCCACGATTTAGAGTTGGCAGCGGTCATTTTTGCTCTGAAGTTGTGGAAACACTATTTATACGGAGAGCGTGTGGAGATCTTCACAGACCACAAGAGCTTGAAGTATGTGTTTACCCAAAAAGAGCTGAACATGAGGCAGAGGAGATGGTTGGAGTTGATGAAAGACTTCGACATATCATTGCAGTATCATCCAGGGAAGGCGAACGTAGTTGCGGATGCATTGAGCAGGTATCCGGTAGCTATGTGCCTGACTACAGATCGTTATCTTCTGGCAGATCTAGAGAGCTTGGGCATTGAGGTGATAGTGCCTGGAGTTGAGATGCAGATGTGGGGACTGCAGATTCAGTCAGAGTTGGTAGACCGGATCAGGGCTACACAGTTTAAGGATGAGTCCCTGAGGAGCATCAGGGAGCAGGTTCAGATGGGTTTAGCAGACGACTTCACCATTGCTGATGATGGTTCATTGCGGCACGGTACCAGGTTGTGTATGCCGAGTGGGTCATTGCGCGAGGAGGTTCTCCAGGAGGCGCATCGATCCCAGTACTCTATGCATCCCGGTGCCAACAAGATGTATAGAGATCTGAGACAGCATGTATGGTGGTACGGGATGAAGCGGGAGGTAGCACGCTTCGTATCCCGATGCTTAGTGTGCCAGCAGGTAAAGGCGGAGAGGCAGAGGCCAGGAGGTTTACTCCAGCCGTTACCCATTCCGGAGTGGAAATGGGAGCATGTGACCATGGATTTTGTTTCTGGACTTCCCCGTTCTCCAGGCGGAAAAGATGCGATTTGGGTCATCGTGGACAGGTTGACCAAATTGGCCCACTTTCTACCATTCAAAGTAGGTACGTCTACAGAGAAACTCGCAGAGATGTATGTGCGCCAGATAGTCAGACTGCATGGAGTTCCAGTAAGCATAGTATCAGATTGGGACAGTCGCTTTACCTCGTATTTCTGGAGGAGTCTGCAGGCTAGCTTGGGCACCCAGCTCAAGTTTAGTAGTGCGTATCACCCGCAGACAGATGGTCAATCAGAGAGGACCATTCAGACACTTGAGGACATGCTTCGGACCTGTGTTTTGGATTTCAGAGGCTCTTGGGAGGATCACTTGCACTTGGTAGAGTTTGCTTACAACAACAGCTACCAAGCCAGTATCGAGATATCACCTTTTGAGGCATTGTATGGACGGAGGTGTCGCACTCTGTTATCATGGGATGATGTAGGTGAGAGAGCTTTGCTTGGCCCGGAGATGGTGGTTGATGCAGCGAAGAAGGTCAAGCTCATTAGAGATAGACTTCGGGTGGCGCAGGACAGGCAGCGGCATTGGGCCGATAGCCACCGGAGACCTTTGGAGTTCGAGGTATAGCTTAGAATCTAGATTTTGTTCTTGTGTTGCTTGTGATTGCTTGTTTTAGACTAAGTGCAGAGACCTTGTTTGTGCTAGGTTGGAGATCTGGTGTTCCTGAGGATTTCTCCGACGCGGGGCACTATTCGCTTCGGTGGAGGCGGAAAGCTTAGCCCACGTTTCGTTGGACCCTTCCGTGTTCTTGAGAGGGTCGGTACCGTGGCGTATAGGCTTGAGTTGCCGCCTACGCTAGAGGGAGTTCATGATGTGTTCCACGTGTCACAGTTGAGACGGTACGTGGCGGATCCCAGTCACGTATTGGATCACTCGGAGATCGAGGTGGGCCCTACCCTTAGCTATCCAGAGCAGCCGGTGGAGATTCTGGATCGGCGGGAGAAGGTGTTGAGGAACCAGACTATTCCCTTGGTTCGCGTCGCATGGAGGCATCACTCTCCAAGAGAGTCGACCTAGGAGAGGGAGGATGAAATGCGCGAGCGATACCCCTATCTCTTCGAGCCCTGAGGTATGGTTCTTTCTTGCATTCCTGTCCTAGTTTCGTCTTTTAATTTCGAGGACGAAATTATTTTAAGGAGGGAAGACTTGTCACTACCCAATTCTAGAAAATAGGGTTATTTTTTTTATTTTATTTGGTAAATAGTGGATTGTATTTAAATAATTATATTTATATTTAAATAGTGATTGTATTATTTTTTATTATTTTTATTTTGATTGTTTTAGGGTTTTGGCTAGCCTGGACCCATGTCAGACCCTAGTGGACCCATGTCCGACCCAGCCCACACCCTTGTGAGAATTATTTTGGGGCTTAGATTTATTATTTTATTTTTAGAAGGTTAGTGGGAGAGATTTGGAGCTAGTTTGAGCGCATTTGGAACCCGAAACCCAAAACCGAGTGAATAGGGGCGTTTTGGAAAATTGAAACTTGTAAAACCCCTACCTACCCCCACCCGTGAGCTTCCCACAGCCCCCCCCATCCGTGAGCAGCAGCCCATCTCCCTCTCTCTTCATTTACTTCTTCTTCTTCATTCCTTCTTCTTCTCCACTTCTCCTTTCTTCTTCCTCCCTTCTCCAAGTAAGCTTTTCTCCATCTTTCTTCTTTCTTTCTTCCATTTCTTCTTCTTTAAGCTAACCCTAACCTTGCATTTTCTCTAACCTAGGTGTGAGGAGCTTAGATCTAGTGTGGGAGCTAGAATTGGTGGCTTGGAGCTTGAGGGAGGTGAATTCTAGGGATTGTGAGACTTTGGCCTTGGGATTCCAACTCCCAAGAGGTAAAACCTAACTTTTCCCTTCCTAATTATTTTTATGTAGTGTAATTAGTGTTGTAGAACCCTCCTAGACCCTAACCCTACCCGTAGGAGGAAGTTGGAACTAGTTTGGGTGAGTTTAGAGACTTTGATATTATATTTTGTGTCGAATTCAGGTGGAATCCGAATTTGGCCTAATTTTGGGTGATGCCTTAGGTTAGATGGACCTAGGTAGACGTTGTCGGGTGTCTAAAGGGTGAGTGCGTGTCTCCGTTCGGACACGGGAAGCCGTGTCGCGGAGAAACGGGCGTTTCGGGCGAAATTGGGGCTTTTCGTCGTCGCCGATTCTAAGTGCGTGTGCGTTTCTGCCACGGGCCTAGAATCGACGTGGGAGCACATTTTCCAGGATTTAGACATCGTGTAGAACACGTGGGTAAATTTTGGGCCGATTCCGAGTTCGTTTGGTGTGCGTTTCAGGAGGTTTTCCGAGCCGCGCACCACGTGTTCGTCGAAATGACCGAACGGCCATTTCGACTTGGTTTCCTCGTTTCGGGCTTGTACGCGCGTTGGGTTAGTATCGGGGAGTGTGTGCTAGAGTTTTTGGGCTATATTTTATATATTTTAGGGTATTGGTGAGTGTCGGGGTCGTTGGGCGTGAGTAGGGCGTGTGGTTTGAGTGTTGTGTGCGTGGTTGTGTTTGTATTTATGTGTGTCTATATATATATATTTAGATATATTTGTATGTGTGTTTATGTATATATATACTTATATATATGTGTGTATTTATATTTATGTACTTGTATATGTATATGTCTATGTGTATATATATATATGTATATGTGTAAGTGTGCTTGTGTGTGTATATGTGTATATATATATATATATAGGTGTATGTATATATATATAGTTGAGAGTGTGTGTAGATATATATATATATATAGTTGAGAGTGTATATATATATGTAGCTATGTATATATATATTTATGTGTGTGTGTGTATTAGTGTGTGAGTGTGTGTATTAGTGTGTTTGTGAGAGTGTAGGTGTGTGAGTTAGAAAGTGTTTAGAGTGTGTATATATATATCTATCTAGTAGTTATATATATAGTTATGTGTGTGTGTATATATATATAGAGTGATATATATATATATGTATGTTTATGGATGTGTGTGTGTGTGTTGTGGATTGGAGGGGGGTTCAGCCACTGCCTGAAACAACAAGTAGCAGCAGCGCAGCGGGGAACCAGCAGCTGCAGCAGCAGCAGAACGAGCAGCAGCAGCAGTAGCAAGTGCAGCAGCAGCAGAATCAGCAGCAGCAGCAGCATAGATCAGCAACAGCAGTAGCATAGAGCAGTAGCAGCAGCAAATGCGAAGCAAGGAGCAGTAGCAGCGGCTAGTAGCGAGAGCTAGTGAGGGAGAGTGAGAGATTGGTATATATATATGTGATAGGTGGATAGATAATAAGTTAGATAGATAGATATATCAATAGATAGATAGTTAGGTAGATAAGATAAATAGATAGTGAGATAGATATTGATAGATAGATAGCTAGGTATTTAGATAGATAGATAGATACTAGATAGGTAGATAGCTAGATACTTAGATATATCTATCTAAGAGATAGATATCTATATACCTATACTTATATATATATATATATAGATATCTTGATAGGTAATATATATATATGTTATGATTGGATAAGGTAATGGGTATTGGGTATGTGTGTGTGGATATATATATGTATATAGGTAGATACCTACTTAGATGTATTAATAGATAGTAGATATCTATATTACCTAGCCTAGATTAATAACTAGGTGCATAATTAATAGCTAGGTAGCTAGTTAGAGGGTTTTAGAGCGAAACCTCAATACCTTGAGATACCGAGGTATCTCGATACCTTGAGATATTCAAGGTATTGAGTTTCGAGCGGAGTATTTGAGCATTAGCCTAGGAAATGCTTTGTAGTGATTTTTATATGTTTATATATATATAATTACGCATGCTAGCATAGGTTTTAGCGGGTTTAGGCGGGGTGCGTGGCCTAGGACGAGGTATCGGATACCGAGGGTATCCCGGTATCTCGATTAGGCGAGTTTGTGAGTTTAGTAGCTTAATGAGCTCGGTTTGACCTAGAATTTCAGGGGCACCCTAGTTTGACCTAGCTTTGACCATAATTGTCCCCGTTGACCGTAAAAGTCAACGTTTGACCTAGTTTTGACCTAGAGTTGACTTTTTGGACCCCGAGTTGACTTTTTGACCCGAATTTCACCGGTTTGACCCGTTCGACCTAGAATAGCCCTAGAAGCCTGTTTTTAATTATTTTATATCAGTTTAAATGTTTAGAACCCTGTTTAATTCTGCTTTTCGTAATAGGTTCTTGCGACACCGGTCCGGATCTCGATCCTCATCAGTTGCTCAGGACATCAGGCGAGTACCTACCTCTGATAGTTTCCATTTCATGATAGCGTTTATATCACCTGTTCTAGAACTGTAATACTTGATTCTGACACTTTATTACACGAGCTGGTACTAGTGGATCCCGTTATGAGGTGCTATCCCCCTTACCGTGTTCAGCGGGTACTCTATCACGTGTATTTCATCATGTGCTTCGGGTATTGATTATCATGTGCTATCATGTGCTTCTTGTGCTCTCGCCTTCGTGTGTGCGAGCTATTATCATGTACGTAGCGTGTTGTGGTTGGATCCAATGGTATTAGTGGGGGAGGGGAGTAGTGAGTTGGTTATATGATCAAAGCCAAACAGTATTCATGTGTATGTCGGTTATGCAACTCACGCATAACGGAGTTATCGTAGTGACTTTCATGTGCAACCTAAGCCGATCATATAACGAACTTGTGCTCAAGGCACTTAGCTAGTATTCATGTTTCTCACCTGCCGTTACTTTTCCACTACTTGTATTGTTCTCCAGTTTACATTGCAGCTACTTATTGTGCTCCAGCATATATTTATTTCCTGTGCATCTTGATTACTTTTCTATTGCTCATCATATACACCTTACCATACATTTGGAGTTGCTTTCAGAGTTATGTACTTCGCTCCAGTCCTGACTGGGCATATTTTTTCCAGAGGATCCTGAGGACTATTGCCCTACGTTCTACGGGCCTGGTATTGACGACTGTTGTGACCCCGAGGAGGAGTGCGCCGAGGAGACGCCGATAGCACCCTAGTTAGCTAGGTGGGTTTTCTGGGTTATTTCCAGTGGTTTGTATTTTGGATGACTGTACTTATTCTTTTGATGCTGTGATGTTGTAGCTATTTTGGCTTGGACTATATTATTTTGGATTGTCTTGCTCTCTTGGTTCTGTTTCTTTGTTTATATCATATCGTGCTTATATTCTTCCTCTAGATTTTGTGATTGAGATCATTGATATATATATATTGCGTGGTTTTGCCCTCCTTTTGGAGAGGTCATGCCGGATTTTTCAGTGAGATATAGATAGATATGGTTAACCTAGAACGGACCTTTACAGCGTTCTACCGCCGATTCTGCGACGTAGGCTGGACGTACCCATGGCTCATGCTCGATTTTCGGGTGTGGGTCGTGACACGCGGTTTTCGGTGCAAAGCGGCCCACATGTGGACCCCGCTTTGTCCAGAAAATGTCATTTTTGCCCTTGTGTCCAAACTGGACTTAAGGACATGCGTTTCTAGCTATTTTATATTTTCTGAGACTGTTGGTAATGTTCATTTCAGATTTTGGAGGAGTATTACAGAACCCACAGATACAGGGACCGCTATTGGTATTCCAACCCCAGGCAAGTGTACCTTGCCAAATTATGTAGTATTGTTATTTATTTTCTTGCTTATTTACATTGTTGTACATGCTTAAACCTAGGACCGTGTGACATACTTAGCATCCGATTAATAGTCGGGTGCCAACCCCGTACGCGGAGTTGTGTACGTCATTTAGAGATGGACATTCGTGACCCTTTACATTCTCGTACTTATTTTATCAAGTACATTATAACCCAGGACACTTGACACCATACATATGACAGAATCTTCCTGAAATATTCATGGTGATTCTGTGTAGGATACAGGATTGACATAGACATTATATTCTTAGAGATTATGACTTGTTGCATTAGCTATGATCTCACGTGACATGGACATGAGATGTTATGGACATGAGACGTGTGGTTACATTGGGTGGGGAGAGACACACAGGCTACAGGCTGTTCTATATATATCTACTACTATTGTGAGGTTGTAGACTCTCGAGCAGAGCTAGACCCATTACTTGTTATTACTACTACCGGCTCCTCGACATAGAGCTTGTAGCGGTCTCAGCCTGAGTACTAGTGATGCTCTCAGTTGCATTTTCACATAGATGGTTATGTAGTTACCCTACTTGTTGCATTTAATATTTCACTGCATTTATTTTGGCTTGTATTATTTGTGCCTTGCTATATCCCCTGAGGACCTGGATTATAGATAATGTCCCCAGGTTTAGTAGAATAGCATTATCCCGAGGTTTACGGGACAGGAGCAGAAGCTATACCAGAAGATGTTGCTGGAGCTGAACGAATCTTAGAAGAAGAGGTGATGGCTGAAGACTTTTCTTGAGTATATGTTATTTGTACTCATCAGATACTTTATTTTGGACACCTTTGTTCTGGTCTGTTGAACCAGTGTTTTAGACTATTATCGGATTATTCCGCGAAATACTTTGTTGTGACTGGATATTGATGTACTTTCCTTATTCCTGTTGATCTTATTATCTTATGTGTGGATGAGATTAGTTTTGACTTATTGTTGTAGACCTTATATTACAGCTTAAGTATGCCCCGATGGATCCATTAAATTGGGTCTGTCCATCGGTGCGTACTGCTGGCCATTCCGTATCGAATTCAATTGGAATGCCACAAACTCGAGATAAAATAGTATTATGTTCATATGCTAAGTTGTAATATAATATTTGAATAGCATTGGTGTAAATATTGGTACAGGTCATAACAAGTTCTTCAAGTTAGAGTTTTTGAAGAATAGGTAGATAGTCATTGTGTTGGAAAAAAAATCAATAGGATGGCCAAGACAGATCTGTCTCTTAGAGAAGTCATTAAACCATCATTTGAAATTTTGAGGCTTCGAAAAGTAGAATCGTCGAATTCTCCTATGTTTGGCGTAATGTGACAGAAAAGAGAGTAGAAAAAGAAATTTATTTTCCTTTTAGTAGCCATTGGGAAAGGATGTAGGAGAAAAAACTAAGTTTATTTGTGGAGGAGGGGATATTTTTTGTTGGTCTGAATGAATGAGACACAAAAAGATGTATAAATAGAGTAGCAGAAACCTAAATTAGGCAGAAGATTAATGGCATAGCATATTCTGGAATTAAACTAACCGAGTTCGGTCCGAGCTCGGCTCGAGTTCGGTCAGAATTCTGTTGACATTTATTCTAGAATCTTAATATTATTTTAATCGATATTATGTCTTTCTTGACTTGATATGAATACAGAATAATAAGTGCTAAACTTAAATCATACGTTTTCAAGAGTTTAATTCACCTGAGAGTAGTTGTTGGGGCCGGATCCCAGCTGGCGGTGGTCCGAAGACACTTAAATACTGTGTCGCTTGAGGTTATTTACATATTTTTGACAGAAGGGCCCTTCCGGCTTGTATCCAAAAAAAATTAAAACTTTTTTATAAAATGTAACAAAAAAGTTGTAAAGCATCTTATGATTCTCATATTTTATCAGAATCCAAAAGACCTAATTCTCGATGGATAAAGTTGAATCGATATTCAGCTAAAGGTTTAATAAAGATGTCTACTAATTGATGTTCTGTGTCCATATATTCTAAACAAATATCTCCGTGTAATTGATGATCCCTTAGAAAATGATGACGAATTTATATGTGCTTAGTGTGTGAATGGCATACTGAATTTTTGGTGAGATTAATGGTACTAGTGTTATCACAGAGAATGAATATTCTTATAGTGCAGATTGAAGTATTCTAAGGTTTGCTTCATCCACAAAATTTGTGCACAACAACGTCCTGCAGCGATATACTCTACCTCAGTTGTTGATAATGCAAGAGAATTTTATTTCTTGCTAAACCAGGAGTCTAGAGACTTTCCTAGAAAATGACAGGTACCGCTGGTAACTTTTTGATCGACTTTGCATCCAGCAAAATCAACATCCGAGTAACCAGTAAGGTCAAAGGATATAGTTTTGGGATATCATAAAAATGCTGACAAAGTCCCTTTAAGGTGTCTAAAGATATGCTTAACTACGCACAAATACGATTCCTTAGGATTAGCCTGATATCTAGTCCAAAGGTATACAAAAACATAATGTCTGGGCGACTAGCAGTTAGATATAACAAACTACCAATCATACCTCGATACTTATGTATGTATGTTGGTTTACAGCTTTTATCAAGGTCAAATTTAGTGGATGTTGTCATTGGATTTCCGATAGGCTTTGCATTGTCTATGTCAAACTTTTTGAGAAAATCCTTCGTGTAGTTAGCCCGATGGTTAAAGATTCCTTGTGAATCTTGCTTGGTACAATCCTAGGAAGAATGTCAGTTCTTCCATCATGCTGATCTCAAATTTACTCTACATATACTTAGCAAACTCGTTACATAGCGTCTCATTAGTGGATCCAAATATGATATGATCAACATATACTTGCACTAATAACAAAGAATCAGCAGAAGATTTTATAAAAATGGCAGTATCAATTTTTTCTTTTGAAAAATTGTTTCCAAGTAGAAAGAAGCTAAGACATTCATACCAAGCACGTGGGGCTTGTTTGAGTCCATATAAAGCATTTCTCAACTTGAATATGTGGTTAGGGTGTTTGAAATCTTCAAAACCAGGGGGTTGTTTGACAAAAATATATTCTTTGATAACTCCATTTAGAAAACATTTTTAACATCCATTTGAAAAAGTTTAAAGTTATGAAAACTAGCAAAAGCTCAAAGCATTCGGATAGATTCAAGTTTATCAACAGGAGCATATGTCTCATCGTAGTCAATACCTTCCTCTTGGTTGTATCCTTGAGCTATGAGACATGCTTTGTTATGTGTAACTGAACCATCCTCATTTAATTTATTTAGAAAAACCCATTTAGTATCAATGATCGAATAATCATTAGGTTTAGGAACGAGTTTTCAAACTTGATTACATTCAAATTGGTTGAGTTCCTCTTGCATAGCAAAAATTCAAAATTTATCAGCAAAAGCTTCATCAGTATTTTTAGGTTTTATTTGAGAAATAAAAGTAATATTTGCAATGGTATCTCTATTTGAGGAACGTGTACTTACACCTTTTGAAATGTCACCTATTAGCAAGTCCTCAGGATGATCTGTGGAGAACTTTAGTCTCTTTGGCAGACTTTTCGGATGACTTGCACTGTTTGTATCTTTAGATGTCTTGTTTGTTACGAGTTGACTACCTTTATTGTCGATGTTGTTTAGTACTTGACTGTTGTGTTCATTAAATATAATATTTATTGATTCTTCAACAGTCAATGAGTTCTTGTTGAATACCCTGAATCCCTTACTTTTGGCGACATAACCTTGAAAAATATCTTCATCGGCCTTAGAGTCAAATATTCCTAGATTATCTTTGGTATTACGAATAAAATATTTGCAGCCAAAAACTTTAAAGTAACTAATTATGGGAATTCTACCAAACTAAAGTTCATAGGGGTTTTCTTCGATATAGGCCGAATAAGCACCATATTTAAAACATGGCATGAAGTACTTACAGCTTCAGCCCAAAAGTATTTCGGAAGGTTATACTGATTTAACATAACTCTAGCCATATCGCCAAGAGTTCTATTCTTCCGCTCTACAATACCATTTTGTTGAGGAGTTCTAGGATAAGAGAATTCATGAGAAAAACTATTTTCATTGCAAAATATTTTGAATTCACTATTTTTGAATTCTACTCCATGATCACTTCAGATACGAGTAATCATAAAACCTTTTTCATTTTGAACTTTTTTACAAAAAGTGACAAATTCAGAGAATGCTTCATTTTTGTTTGCAAGAAAATAAACCCATGTGTATCTAGAAAAATTATTAATAATAACATAAGCATAAAGCTTACCGCCAAGACTGGCGACTCTACAGGGTCCAAAAAAGTCCATATGCAAGAGTTATAAAGGTCTAGAGGTAGTTACAAAGTTGATTGATTTAAAGGAAGATTTAGTAGGTTTATTCTTTTCACAGTCAGCACATACCATATCTTTCTTGAAAATAATCTCTGGGAAGCCTCTTACGAGTTTCTTTGTGGTTAGTCTTACAATAGTGTCCTTGTTTGCGTATCCTAGACGCATGCCATAGCCAGCTGTCATCTTTATTGGCGTATAGATATTTTCCTGCATTGTTTGTGTCTTTTGTAAGATAGAAAATATATATATTGTCTTCCATGATCCCTTCAAAGATAACCTTACATGTGGATCTTTTATAAATAGAGCATTTGTTTATAACGAAGTTAATACCATAACCATGGTCAGCTAGATGATTGATGCTCAGTAGGTTGTGTTTTAATTTCGTTACTAGACAAACATCTTTAATGACAGGATAGGGAGGAACACCTATATTACCATTTCCAAAAATATATCCTCTGAGGTTATTGTCGAAGGAGACATAACCTTCTTTCTTCATCGATTGTGTTGCAAATAGGTTAGCATCACCATTCATGTGTCGTGAGCAACCACTATCGAGAATCTGCTTGCTTCTAGCATGAGAGGGTTGGTCCACCTACAAAACGAGTTATAGATGTGAACCTTGGTACCCATTTCTTTGAGGGTCCTGCTGTGTTAGTTTTTGGTACCCATGCATAAATATTCATATCTACTAACTTCCTCGTTCTATAGAATCTATATATATGTCCTTTCTTACCACAGTAGTGACATATAGCCGTATGGTTGGTGTTTGGTGCCGCATGATAGATATAATTATGTGAAGCAGTTCTTTGTGGTTTATGTAGATAAAATGCATGATTGTGTGGGATATTTCTTTGTGATCTTCGTGAATATCTATAATAAAATGCATGATTATGTTTGGTTCTATGTGTATGATGTGTTCTGAACATATGATTGCATAAACTTTTATACATGTATGTAGGAGCATAGCTATGAGTGTTCTTTTATTTTGCTACGTGTCTCGTGTTAGGTTGGATAGAGGTTTGTTTGACCTGTTTATCTTATCTAATCTCTAATCTTTTAGAGATAGCATATACTTCATCATATTTAGCATTGAGAGCATATATTCTACGTACAGCAATAGAATAATTTTTTTTCAGATTCGAGTTCTTCCTTAAGTTTAGTGTTCTCTTGAGATCTCTTGTCAAGACTGACAAGTGCCTCGTAGAGGTTAAGCTTAAGTCTAGAATTCTCGTTTGAATTGTTAGAGGTATCATTTACTTCACTTAGTAAAGATGTTAGTCTTTCTATTTCAGTTTGACATTCTTGAACATCTTTTTTTAGCATGCTTGTACTTATTTCTAAGTTTTCTAAAATCATAAAGCATATCACTAAAAGCATTACCTAGTTCATCAAAAGTAAAATCATCATAAGAGTTTTTATCCGTTACTTGATTAGCTAACGAGATGAAGCATATGTTTACTGCTTCTCGAGGATTCTCTTCTTTGGATTCACTAGCTTCACTTTCGTGCCAAATACTAGTGTTTGCTTATTTTCGTGATGATGTTCTTCTAGATGGGTGATGATTTCCTTTTCTTAGGGTTGGATAATCTTTCTTTATATGTCCTGTCTTTTTACAGTTGTATCATATAGGCTCTTCATTACTGTTGTCAGTAGGCTCCTTCTTCTTTGATCTCTCAAGCTTTAGAAATTTCTTGAAGTTTCTAGTGATCCGGGAAACTTCCTCATCTAGAGACTTATTATCGTCAGAGTTATAGTTGGTGACCTTTTTGTGATGTGCCTTAAGAGAAATCATCTTCTCCTTGGGAGTGGGTTCTTCAAATTCTTTAAGATCCAGCTAGTGATTCATTAACTTGCCCATGAGCATCTCGAGGGTCATCGTGGTGAGATTATTCCCTTCTATGGTTGCAGTGGTCTTGGGATTCCAATTTTTGGTGAGTCCCCTGAGTACTTTGTGAATCTTTTCATGATTACTGTACTCCTTGCCAAGAGATGATAGAGGGTTAATGATATCGAGAAATCTCGTTAATATTTTAGTGATCGTCAAATTTTGCTTCATCTTGAATGCTTTATACTCTTGTGTTAGACGACTTATTTTTTATTCCTTCACTTGAGATGTTAATTCATGAGTGGCCTCAAGAAGTTTCCAAACTTCGTGCGAAGTTTCGCAAGTGGAGACCCTGTTAAATTTAATTATGTCTACAGCACAAAATAGAGCGTTAATAGCTTTAGCATTAAGACTAGCTTATTTCTTTCGGTGTCTGTGTATTTATCATGAGGTTTCTCTACAAGGTTACCATCCATGACTATTCTAGGTGGCTTATTGTCTCATTCTACTTCTACAGCCCAAAGGTCAAAATCAAGTGACTTTAGGTAGAAGCTCATACATGTCTTCTAGTATGTGTAGTGACTACCATCAAATAGGGGTGGCCTATTTGTGGACTGGCCTTCACCATTGTTGGTATGGATAGATCTAACAATTTTCATAAGTCTCTTAGGATGTTAAGGCAAATATCAAGAGAATAAGCTCTGATACCAATTGAAGGACCGTAAAACAACTCTAAGAGGGGGTGAATAGAGTGCAGCAAAATAATCTACCCAATTTAAGATTATCAAAATGAAGACAGTTGCTACCTAATAGTGTATATAAAGACAGTAAAGTAAAGTAGTAAAGTAGAGAGAGAAAGAAAACACAAACACCAAGATGTATATTAGTTTACCTCTGAGAGGACTAGTCCAGTTCCAAGAACTCAAGCTCGAAGTTTTATCCACTATAATCACCAATAATGAATCACAAGATTTGATCCGAAGGCTTGTCACTTCTTTACACCATGAGGTTTGATCCGAAGTCTCACAACTTTACAACAAGAGAGAGAGAGAGAGAGAGAGAGAGAGAGAGTAACTGAGGGAGCAAAGCTGTTTACAACCTTGTAGACTTCTAGACCAAGACCGCACTTGGCATTATGTCACGACCCGCACCCGGTATAAGGGCACGAGAGCGTGGATACGTCCAGCCTACGCCGCAGCATCGGCGGTAGAACGCTGTCTAGGTCAAGTACTATCTAACAATCTCATGCTAGTATCCAACTCCATAAGGAGATTCGGATAATACTATAAAAATATTCACAACATACTCAATCACAACTACAGCACGATAGGAATTTGAAGAACAAAAGAGTACAACACAAGACTAATGATAAAACAATCATACCTGTAATCAGTAACAACCGATCTCCAAGTGTCAGAAACAAGTCCACTAAGGTCACAGTCTGGAAAAATATTTTCCAGTCAGGAAGGAGCAAAGTACATCTCTAAATAGCAGTTCTATATAAATGACATAAACTATGTAGCAGTTCTAGATGGAAACATACCAGATGCATGTATAGGTACGAGAAATGTACAAGAAAAGAAATATACTGGAAATACTGTAAGTAATTGCAGGAAAAAAACAATATGTCCATGAGCAAGAAATACTATGACTAAGTGTGTGAGTACTAGCTTTAATATGTGATCGGCTTGGGAGCTTGATCAGGCTGGTTACATGTGATTAGCTATGATTCATGGAAGGTCAGGCTAACCGTTGGTTAGCTATGATGCAGGGAGAGGTCAGGCTAATCACACGTAACAGCTATGAGGCATGGAGATGGTCAGGCCGCACCCGACGTGAGATGTGGGGTGAGCTATGATGCATGGATAGTTGGGTATGATCACATATCTACACTAAAATACTCCCCAATCCCCCGACTGGTATAGTAGATCCAATCATGGTATGCTATGGCACGGGATTCCCTAAGAAGGTAGCAAATCTCCCCGGGAATCAGTGTCTGTACATGCACAAGATAACAAGAAAAGCAAGTCTTGTACAAGCTACACCATGAATAAGGAATAACATCTCATGACGAGATCCGTGTATACCAATCCGTGTAACCAACGTGTCAAGAACATGTATATTTACACTAGATACAGTGAACATAGGAGATATCATAAATTAGAAACTAATCAGAGAATGTACTTGCCTTGGGTCCTTAGCTGGTAAAACTAATGTCCTGTTCCAGAGTATCCCCTGGGTAAACCAACAGTCCTATAAACATAACACAAGCAAACCACATTTGCATCAGATGCTACACTAACACAGTCAAAAATACTGGTCTCAGGGCCATGTCAGGCAGGGCACTAGTCAACTAGGGTCATCTAGTAGGGACACGTATATAATATACATTACACTTATAATACTTACAATATTTATACATGCACCAATTTAAATGTATTTACAATATATATATATATATATCCTTTAAATACATATTTGATTTATACTAGTTGAACATTATATATGTATACTCATACATATGCTAAAATACCTTTTTAAAATATATATATATATAAATACTAAATTGATTACATCTACTAGAAATACGTATTTACGTATATAAATCATTTCGAGATTATTTGAACAATAATTGTTAAACTCCCCTTTTTAACAAATTTACAATTTAAAGGTTTATTTATAAAAATCTAGGATTTACGTAAAAGCCAATATATATTTTTCATTTATGGTAAAATCGGTCACCGATCTAAATAACTAATTTTGAACTCATTTTATTATTGAAATTATAATTTTTTTAATTAATTATAAAACCCCAAAATTATTATATGTTTGCATAATCAAAACCCTTTTAGATATTACATAACTAAATTTATACACATAATAAATAACTAAATTATAAACAATAAAACTAATATATATATATATTACCAAACTTATTATAGGAAATTACTAAACTACTTATATGCAATTAACAACTAATTATATGAAATTAATAATTAATTATGTGGAATTAATAACTAACTATATGAAAATACTAAACAAGTAAATAACAATTACTAACTGATATAAATTATTTAACTAATCTAATTATATTTATTTACTGACTAATTATATGAATTTACTAGACTAATACATATTAATAAAATCAAATTATTTAAAATAACCAATTTACATATTAATATAGACTAATTATATTAATATAACCAAATTTACATAAACTAATTACATTAGTTAAACTAATTATATAAAATAACTAATTATATATACTTAACTGATTTTAGAATTTAATTAAACTAATTGATTACTAATTAACCACTAATTAATAATTAACTAAACTAATTTAATTAATTAATTAACTAACTAATATAATAATTAACTCAACTAATTAATCTAATTAACTAAACAAATTAATTAGTTTACTAATTAATTAACTCACTACTAATTATACTTAACGAATTATCCTAATGATCTAGGTCTCTGCAAACGAAAATGGAAAGAGGGAAAAAGGAACGGAGAGGCTCACAGAGGGGATTTCAGTCGTCGTCGGGCCGGGGCTCGCCGGGGTGGTCTCCGGCGTCGGCGTGGTGGACGGCGGGGTCGGCGCGGAGCTCGAGGCAGCGGGCTCGGCGCTCGAGGGGATCCGGGGCGGCGGCAGATCTAGGTTCCGAGGAGGCGGCGGCAGCGGTCTCGACGACGGGTCGTCGTCGTCGTCTCGGGCGGCGGCGGGCCTTCGACTCAGCGGCGGCGGCTTCGAGGGCAGGGCGGCTTCGTGGCGGCCGTCGGCGGATCTCTCGTCCCGAGGAGGCGGCGGCGCTGGGTTCGAGAGCAGCGGCGTTTCGAGGCGGCTGCGGTGGTTTCGTTCCAGCGGCGGAGGTCTCGGCGGGCTGGGCGGCCACGGCGATCGCCGGAGTTAGGTTAGGGTTAGGGTTTCAGGGGGTCGTGTCCGGGGCAGGACACAGAAATCGGATGTACTGTGGGCGTGTCCGGGTGTGTCGGACACGGAAAAGATGGTTGTAAACTGTAAATCTGGACACAGGAAAAAATGGATATGGTGGGACACCCGGGGTCGGACCCGAGGCCATCACGGCTGACACGGTGATGATGGACACACGGACACGAGCACACAAAAAATGGTGGCTTTGGCTTGAGGGAATTTGTGGAGGCTAGCCAATGAATTGAAGATTAGGGTTTCTAGGGAAATGTGAGAATGAGAACCTAAATAGGGAGAGATGGTGAGAGATAAAGGGTTGCGGGTTGGCCCAATAATGAGTGGCCCAGAATTAATACATGAATAAGTTCTTCATGTGGGAAAGGGTGTGGGCTAGTTAATGGAAATGGCGACTTGTAAAATAAAAACAAAGGTTATAATTTTAGAAAAATATTTTTTTTTTTTTTTTTTTTTTTTTTTTTTTTAGGAAAGCTAGCAAATTTTAAATTAGCTACTAATTAATACATTTTGCAAAACCCTAGAAAATATGTAATTTGTTTATTTACTATTCCAAAATGGATATGAAATCTTATTATGAAAACAACTAGTCCTATAATAATTTCATCAATAAATAATTTTATTATTTCAAGCCAATAAACATTTGAAACTATAATAATATATATTATTATTTATTTATTTATTTATTTTGTAATACATCGACATTTAGAAAAATAATTTTTTATAAAAGATTTTTAAATTACCTTCTACAACCAAACATCGTTCAAAATAAAATAAGAATTTTAAGGAGAATTATTTTATAAACTTGATATTTTAAAATAAATTAAAATCTAATTATTTTGGAAATTGGAAATCGGAGGTTACAAGTCTATCCACCTTAGAAAAATTTCGTCCTCGAAATTTTAGGGATGACTAGGATAGAAAAAAATTTGTTGTTCATAATGACGAATATATCATTGAAGAAAATATTTCTATAAGGAGAATATTTACCAAACAGCAGAAAACATGAAGAAAAAGAAAAATATGGTTTAAGATAGGAGTAACTTGAAGGAATCATGGCTCGGCCTTGAATCCTCTAGAAAGTTTAGGTTTGGAAGTAGACATGATCACAAAACAGAAAATTGGAATAATGTACGTTATCTTTTCAAAGTAACTAAACCAAGGAAGACCCAGTATAATTAATGATATAGACATGAAAGTTATAGCTAATTCGAAGATACGGTCGACAATTTAATTTAAGAAACTTAAATACATCCTTCAGAATGTAATCAAGAGACATCTAATCGCCTTTCTTGATTTCTAGGAAAAAAGTCTTCACTACCATCTGAAAATAATCCTTCCTTTTTATCCTCGTTCATTTTACTTTTCTCAATCTTGTGATTCATCATTAACTAATATTTATAAAAGTTCAAATTCCACAAACTTTATTGGATTAGATCTTCGAATTTCTGAATCAAAATTTATTACATGTCCAAAATCCTTATTATCAAATTCGAGTTGTTTATCTTAACATCAACTATACCTCGATTATTTTCTTCGATTTCAAATGTTACTGTCATGGTCAAGATTTTAATTTAAATCACAACCTCAATATACCATGATCTTACCTTACGACCTTCAATTATATGATCCCATAATCAATTATATTCTAATATTCTTTACCATGAGCTTCATTACATTCCATATTTCTCTACCCGTATGTATAATGTTTCCGAATTTAAAAAATTCATCCTCTGAATTTATTATCCCAATGTAAAATATTTACTACTGAAGTCCTCAATATTTTAATTGAATTACAGTCGTATCATAATCTCCTCAATTTTGAGTAAATAACTAAATACAAAATTTACTATCCGATCCTTTTAATTGAAATCCAATCAATGCATATTTATAAAAATCATATCCCAAAAATTTAAATTTTAAACACAATCCATCAATCACCTTACTCCTCTAACTCAATTTCAATTGATGCTTATTCCAATCTAACTCCTCATCCCAAGAATTTAATTTGACACTATTCCATTTTACGATTTTATTTCCTGCTTTTCTTTTTCCTCAATACTCAACGATGCGATGCTTCCAGTATCTTCAATGCAACATTCATACTATATAAAATTTCTATCTTGCAATCAAATAGATAAAAATGGTAATCTCTCAAATTTCTCAAATTTTTTAATAATCAATTCCATCAGATCAAGACCTCCTTAAAATTAATAAATCCTCAAATTTTTGGCTCTGTGAATTTATTAATTCTCCTTTCAAGTCAATATTTATCCTCGAGTTTCAATCATCCCCAATCTTCGTAGAATTAATGATCTGTCAATTCTTTTATTAACGCCTTAACTCTTTATTTAAATTAATGCTTATCCACAAATTTAATCTTCTTGTCTCTTTTGGTCAGTCATAACCTCTTCATAGATCTCTGCTATGGTCAAAACCCAATGATCAAGGTTTAAGAAAACTCTACCTACAGCCATGCAATTTAAGAAATATAGGTCATGTGTCTTTTGTCATGGTATTTCAGTCTCTGTTAGGGGGTACTACTAGTTATATTCTAACAAGAAAATCATGCATGTGAACCACAGTACTAGGAAAATCAATCAATCCATCGAAAGGCGAAAGGAAAGGAACATTAGGAAGGAAGAAGGATCATGTTAACATATTACTTGTAGTGTCTACTATCAACCACTTAACTCTAGCACATTCACTAACAATTTCTATTCATGTACACTGGTACCCATATCAACTAATCATATATTTTAATATTCATATCTCTCATCTACCAAAAATAAATCCTCAAAATAATCGTCAAGGTTTAACTTCCCGATCAACTTAAAATAAAATGCATATACCTCCTCATAATTAGATACTTCACATCGAAATAAAATTTAATCACTTCTAAAATCTTTGTAGCCCTAACCATGTTTATTGAATTCATATTTGAAATCTTCAAAAATTTAATGACATAATCTCAACTCCTCAATCATTCAAAAATAAAATCTTATTTCCACCTTTTAATTTATAACTCCACAATATACATATCAGTGCTCACGGTCTCTGATGCTCAAGGTGCACTCAATGTATCTAGTGTCTGTAATTGTGTACTAAATTGTACTGCCCGAATCACTTGCACTATTACCTCCAATGATCAAAGTCATCATCAACTGTATTTTCTTTCATGATTTCAATTTATGTCAATTGGTATATCATCTAATTATCAACACACAGAGTGCTTACTGTTATTAACGTCATCCTTGACTAATCCTCGATATAGAATCATTAGCACTCTAGGTATTATATCACTAGCTGCATTAATGGATTATCTCATCAAGCTCATTAGAACTCATGATTAGCTGTACCTTTTATAACACTCATTTCTCTTATTCTCATGGGCAAGTATATGATTCCTCATCTCGATGGTTGTATATGTATTTCCTTCAATCATTTAAAGCCTATTAAACTCATCCGTGATACGCTTCACAACTTCCATTACAAATCCTGATATTTCTCTACTTATGACATCTCATTAAACCCTTTATACATATACATTTCTTTACCTTTAACATTTCCGATATCAATCATCAAATTGGACATCATGCTCCATAAATCCTTAACACAATTCCCGGATACTTAATCGTTTGCATAAATCACTCAATTACATAATCATGATTATCCAGGACGGTAATTGGCTCTGATACTAGCTCTGAGAACTATCACTGATACTCTATACTCTCCTTAACTCTCAGTCTCTAATGACACTATTTCTAGAATCATTGGTACAAGGTACTATGCTAAGGGCTAACTCTAGATTAAAGCCTACTGCTCACATGCCCAACTAAGAAACACTTACAACTCACTAGCAACACAGTCAACACTAATACAAAATACAGACAAAATTACAAGCCACTAATTATCATACTTAACAAGAAATCCTCAAGGAATAGGAGCTCAAAGACTGAATTGAGGATAGAAGGTATCTTTACTGCTAGTAAAGAAAGAAGTGGTGGAACAAAGTCCTGGAATAACAGAAATAGATAAGTCCTGAGATGATATTTTAAGAACCAATTTAGGATACAACCTGATAATCATACACGTCTGTCTGAAATCATGACACTCAGAATCCTCGCCACGCCAGTAAGCATAGATGCGATAAACGATAGGTTTCGTAACTAAGGTATGCACTCTATAATCATGTCGTCTAGAATCTTCGCCACGCCAACCGGTATGGCTGCGAAAGACTCTAAGCTTCATAACTATAGTACGTACATCCAAGTCAGGTTCCTACGTTCTCGTCACCACAGCTAATATGGCTGCGATAAATTCTAGGTTTCATAACCAAAGTAGACGTTTTTACCTTTCTCACTGTCCTCATCAATATACGTCATCAGATGATACCGTAAATTTTAGTCTGTAAAATTCATCTAAATTTGAAATCAACTCAACAACGATACCAGGAATTAAAGTTAACAACTGGTCAACAAGAATCAAACTCAACAATGATACCAAGATTTTAATTTAAAACTGCTCAACAAGAATCAAGTTCAGTAATCAACAAGCGAGAGCGGACGGAAACAAGGAAAGATTTAAATTGAAGATAAGATTCTCATGGGGTCATCCCAGGAAATCTTTCAAGAATTTGTGATTGAGTATCCTCTCTCATCCTAGTATCCTATGTCCTATATTTAATAGCAGGTACGCAGTAGTATAACAAGGATGCCACACTACTACGACATCGCACATCTCGCGAAGTCAGACCTGCATGGGCCACCACTAAAAACGTGTCACGACCCGCACCCGGTATAAGGGCACGAGAGCGTGGATACGTCCAGCCTACGCCGCAGCATCGGCGGTAGAACGCTGTCTAGGTCAAGTACTATCTAACAATCTCATGCTAGTATCCAACTCCATAAGGAGATTCGGATAATACTATAAAAATATTCACAACATACTCAATCACAACTACAGCACGATAGGAATTTGAAGAACAAAAGAGTACAACACAAGACTAATGATAAAACAATCATACCTGTAATCAGTAACAACCGATCTCCAAGTGTCAGAAACAAGTCCACTAAGGTCACAGTCTGGAAAAATATTTTCCAGTCAGGAAGGAGCAAAGTACATCTCTAAATAGCAGTTCTATATAAATGACATAAACTATGTAGCAGTTCTAGATGGAAACATACCAGATGCATGTATAGGTACGAGAAATGTACAAGAAAAGAAATATACTGGAAATACTGTAAGTAATTGCAGGAAAAAAACAATATGTCCATGAGCAAGAAATACTATGACTAAGTGTGTGAGTACTAGCTTTAATATGTGATCGGCTTGGGAGCTTGATCAGGCTGGTTACATGTGATTAGCTATGATTCATGGAAGGTCAGGCTAACCGTTGGTTAGCTATGATGCAGGGAGAGGTCAGGCTAATCACACGTAACAGCTATGAGGCATGGAGATGGTCAGGCCGCACCCGACGTGAGATGTGGGGTGAGCTATGATGCATGGATAGTTGGGTATGATCACATATCTACACTAAAATACTCCCCAATCCCCCGACTGGTATAGTAGATCCAATCATGGTATGCTATGGCACGGGATTCCCTAAGAAGGTAGCAAATCTCCCCGGGAATCAGTGTCTGTACATGCACAAGATAACAAGAAAAGCAAGTCTTGTACAAGCTACACCATGAATAAGGAATAACATCTCATGACGAGATCCGTGTATACCAATCCGTGTAACCAACGTGTCAAGAACATGTATATTTACACTAGATACAGTGAACATAGGAGATATCATAAATTAGAAACTAATCAGAGAATGTACTTGCCTTGGGTCCTTAGCTGGTAAAACTAATGTCCTGTTCCAGAGTATCCCCTGGGTAAACCAACAGTCCTATAAACATAACACAAGCAAACCACATTTGCATCAGATGCTACACTAACACAGTCAAAAATACTGGTCTCAGGGCCATGTCAGGCAGGGCACTAGTCAACTAGGGTCATCTAGTAGGGACACGTATATAATATACATTACACTTATAATACTTACAATATTTATACATGCACCAATTTAAATGTATTTACAATATATATATATATATATCCTTTAAATACATATTTGATTTATACTAGTTGAACATTATATATGTATACTCATACATATGCTAAAATACCTTTTTAAAATATACATATATATAAATACTAAATTGA
This sequence comes from Iris macrosiphon, assembly GCA_036927795.1. Taxonomy (NCBI): domain Eukaryota; kingdom Viridiplantae; phylum Streptophyta; class Magnoliopsida; order Asparagales; family Iridaceae; genus Iris; species Iris macrosiphon. Next base: position 51,753,044 of record JAYESA010000003.1, read on the forward strand.
TTACATGTACTAGAAATACGTATTTACGTATATAAATCATTTCGAGATTATTTGAACAATAATTGTTAAACTCCCCTTTTTAACAAATTTACAATTTAAAGGTTTATTTATAAAAATCTAGGATTTACGTAAAAGCCAATATATATTTTTCATTTATGGTAAAATCGGTCACCGATCTAAATAACTAATTTTGAACTCATTTTATTATTGAAATTATAATTTTTTTAATTAATTATAAAACCCCAAAATTATTATATGTTTGCATAATCAAAACCCTTTTAGATATTACATAACTAAATTTATACACATAATAAATAACTAAATTATAAACAATAAAACTAATATATATATATATTACCAAACTTATTATAGGAAATTACTAAACTACTTATATGCAATTAACAACTAATTATATGAAATTAATAATTAATTATGTGGAATTAATAACTAACTATATGAAAATACTAAACAAGTAAATAACAATTACTAACTGATATAAATTATTTAACTAATCTAATTATATTTATTTACTGACTAATTATATGAATTTACTAGACTAATACATATTAATAAAATCAAATTATTTAAAATAACCAATTTACATATTAATATAGACTAATTATATTAATATAACCAAATTTACATAAACTAATTACATTAGTTAAACTAATTATATAAAATAACTAATTATATATACTTAACTGATTTTAGAATTTAATTAAACTAATTGATTACTAATTAACCACTAATTAATAATTAACTAAACTAATTTAATTAATTAATTAACTAACTAATATAATAATTAACTCAACTAATTAATCTAATTAACTAAACAAATTAATTAGTTTACTAATTAATTAACTCACTACTAATTATACTTAACGAATTATCCTAATGATCTAGGTCTCTGCAAACGAAAATGGAAAGAGGGAAAAAGGAACGGAGAGGCTCACAGAGGGGATTTCAGTCGTCGTCGGGCCGGGGCTCGCCGGGGTGGTCTCCGGCGTCGGCGTGGTGGACGGCGGGGTCGGCGCGGAGCTCGAGGCAGCGGGCTCGGCGCTCGAGGGGATCCGGGGCGGCGGCAGATCTAGGTTCCGAGGAGGCGGCGGCAGCGGTCTCGACGACGGGTCGTCGTCGTCGTCTCGGGCGGCGGCGGGCCTTCGACTCAGCGGCGGCGGCTTCGAGGGCAGGGCGGCTTCGTGGCGGCCGTCGGCGGATCTCTCGTCCCGAGGAGGCGGCGGCGCTGGGTTCGAGAGCAGCGGCGTTTCGAGGCGGCTGCGGTGGTTTCGTTCCAGCGGCGGAGGTCTCGGCGGGCTGGGCGGCCACGGCGATCGCCGGAGTTAGGTTAGGGTTAGGGTTTCAGGGGGTCGTGTCCGGGGCAGGACACAGAAATCGGATGTACTGTGGGCGTGTCCGGGTGTGTCGGACACGGAAAAGATGGTTGTAAACTGTAAATCTGGACACAGGAAAAAATGGATATGGTGGGACACCCGGGGTCGGACCCGAGGCCATCACGGCTGACACGGTGATGATGGACACACGGACACGAGCACACAAAAAATGGTGGCTTTGGCTTGAGGGAATTTGTGGAGGCTAGCCAATGAATTGAAGATTAGGGTTTCTAGGGAAATGTGAGAATGAGAACCTAAATAGGGAGAGATGGTGAGAGATAAAGGGTTGCGGGTTGGCCCAATAATGAGTGGCCCAGAATTAATACATGAATAAGTTCTTCATGTGGGAAAGGGTGTGGGCTAGTTAATGGAAATGGCGACTTGTAAAATAAAAACAAAGGTTATAATTTTAGAAAAATATTTTTTTTTTTTTTTTTTTTTTTTTTTTTTTAGGAAAGCTAGCAAATTTTAAATTAGCTACTAATTAATACATTTTGCAAAACCCTAGAAAATATGTAATTTGTTTATTTACTATTCCAAAATGGATATGAAATCTTATTATGAAAACAACTAGTCCTATAATAATTTCATCAATAAATAATTTTATTATTTCAAGCCAATAAACATTTGAAACTATAATAATATATATTATTATTTATTTATTTATTTATTTTGTAATACATCGACATTTAGAAAAATAATTTTTTATAAAAGATTTTTAAATTACCTTCTACAACCAAACATCGTTCAAAATAAAATAAGAATTTTAAGGAGAATTATTTTATAAACTTGATATTTTAAAATAAATTAAAATCTAATTATTTTGGAAATTGGAAATCGGAGGTTACACATTATGAAGGCTAAGAAGTTGCTCTGAGAAGTTAAGGCCTAGATGTTTACTCACAATATGATAGAAGATTTAAGAATGGTTGAGTGAGTAGGAATGTAGAAATCTAATCATATTTATAGTGTGTTCGCAAACAAAATTCAGTCAGAATTTGGATGAGGTTTAATTGAAATTTCCAACCGTTGGGCCAGAAAATTATGTGCTTATTGAACTGGTTGATTTCATACCAAAAGGGTAACCTAGTTCGGTCCGAGTTTGCCATGAATTCGGCCCGAGTTCGGTTTCTAAGTAATGTAGACTTTGTTAATGAATATGGCCTTATTTGGTGGATAGGTTCTTTGGTTTATTTGAGTGGACTAGGTATCTGGGCATAGGTACTTTGATTTGCCAATGCGACTCAGCTTACATCAATCTTAAACTCAAATAAATAAAAAATTATATTTGAATAGACGCAATAAAGATGATATGTAATAGTAGTATTGAGGCTTCAGATTGTGACATATCAATGTATGGTTTAGTTAATTATCAAAATCAAGTTGACTGAGACAGGATGGGCTAACGACAACCAGAACAAGTTATCTGGAAAGCCTGCCAAATAGCCTAAAGTCTCTATAGATCGTCCAAAGGGCTTTATAATAGGCTTTGTATCAAAACGTATAAGTACATGTTCTTCAAATAGAGATACCATTGCAAATATTGCTTTTATTTCTCAAATAGAACCAAAGAATATAGGAGAAGCTTTTTCTGATAAATTTTGGATTTCTGCTATTCAAGAGGAACTCAACCAATTTGACCGTAATCAAGTTTGGGAACTTGTTCCCAGGCCTAATAATTATCCGATCATTGGTACTAAATAGGTTTTTCGAAATAAATTAAACGAGGATGGTTCAGTCACACGCAATAAAGCACGTCTCAAAACTCAAGGTTACAACCAAGAGGAAGATATTAATTACGATGAGACTTATGCTCCGATTGCTAGACTCCAATCTATGTGAATGCTTTGCGCATTTGATAGTTTTCAAAAATTTAAACTTTTTTAAATGGAACTTAAAAGTGCATTTCTTAATGGTTTCATAATAGAAGAAGTTTTTTGTTAAACAACCCCCTGGCTTTGATGATTTCAAATATCCTCACCACATATTCAAGCTATAAAAGGTTCTTTATGGACTCAAACAAGCCTCTCGTGCTTGGTATGAGCGTCTTAGCTCATTTCAACTTGGAAACGGTTTTCGAAAGGAAAAGTTGATACTACCCATTTTATAAAATCTTCTGCTGACACTTTATTATTAGTGAAAATATATGTAGATGATATCATATTTGGATCTACTAATAAGATGCAATATAGTAAATTTGTGATGAGCATGATGGGAGAACTAACATTCTCCCTATGATTGCAAATCAATCAAGATTCACAAGGAACATTCATCAATCAGGCTAAGTACACGAAGGATTTGCTCAAAAGGTTCAACATAGACAATGCAAAGCCTATCGGAACTCCAATGGTAACATCCACCAAGCTTGACCTTGATGAGAGTGGTAAACCTACAAACATACATAAGTATCGAGGTATAATTGGTAGTTTATTATACCTAACTTCTAGTCGCCCAGATATCATATTTGATGTATGTCTTTGTGCGAGATATCAGGCTAATCCTAAGGAATCACATTTTTTTGCAGTCAAGCGTATCCTTCGATACCTCAAAGGGACTTTGTCGACATGCTTATAGTTTCCTAAAATTATGTCCTTTGACCTTACTGGTTACTCGGATGCTGATTTTGCTGGATGCAAAGTCGATCAAAAAAGTACCAGCGGTACTTGTTATCTTCTAGGAATGTCTCTAGTCTCCTGGTTTAGCAAGAAGCAAACCCTAGAAGACTTCAATATGCAGTACAAGAATATCCTTATTCTCTGTGATAACACTAGCACTATTAATCTCACAGAAATATAATATGTCATTCACGCACTAAGAACATAGAAATCAGACATCATTTTCTAAGGGATCATCAACAACATGGAGATATTTTTATAGAATATATTGACACATAACATCAATTAGCAGACATCTTTACTAAACCTTTAGCTGAAGATCGCATCAATTTTATTCGTCGAGAATTAGGTCTTTTAGATTCTGATAAAACATAAGAATTCTAAGCTGCTTTAAATTCTTATTCATTCTAAGTTTTTTAAATATGGATAAATCTTGGATACAAGCCGAAAGGGCCCATCAGTCAACAAGGTATAAATAACCTTAGGCGATACGGTATTTAAGTATCTTCAGACCACCGCTAGTTGGGATCCGGCCCTTACAGTTACTCTGAGATAATCTAACCTCTTGGGAACTTATGACCTATTAAAGTCCATTTAGCACTTAATATTCTGTATTTGTATCATTTTAATGAAGGCAAAATATTAATTAAAGTTGCATTGTGATTCTGGACATAAATGAAAACATAATTCGGACCAAATTTGGGCCAAGCTTGGACCGAACTCGTTTAGCATTATTCCAGAATATTCCTTTTTGTAACAAATTTCCTAATTAAGGGTTTTGATGGTCTTTTTATATATATTTTTATGGTTAGACCTTCAGACCAACGAAAAACTATTTCCTCCTCCACAAAAAAACCTAGTTTTTCCTCTTTTTCTCTCTTCCCTCTCTTAAGCCTTTTCCTTTATGGCTCCTAAGAGAAAGTTAGAACCCTTTTCCGATTCTCTCTTTTATCCCATTATGCCAAACATCGGGGAATCGATGGTTTTATCTTGAGAAACCTATTAAACTATGTTGAATGGTTTAATTATTTTTCCAAATGCACCATCTGTTCTGGTCATCCAATAGACTTCCTCCACTATAATGACTACCTATGCATTTTTCAAAATTTCTAACTTGAAGAATTTATTGCAACCCGTTATCATGTTGTCTCAATGTTATTCGTATATTTTATTGCAACTTATCATATGAACATGACACCATCACTTCTAGAGTACGCGGTGTTTATATTGAATTCGATGTGAATGACTTGGGTAAAATTCTACGCAACCCTGTTGAAGGTAGACCCCTTGTCAGCATTATGCAAGATCAATTTTAACATGAAATGACTGTAGAATCTTTCAAAAAATATCCTTTATGCCCCTAATAACTGTCTACTTAGAAAATTTAATGCTCTCTACCTAAATGGTTATTTCTTTGAAATTCACCGCATTATCTTTCCTACGTTTCTACCTAAGAATACTTACTATGATAAAATATCTTAGAAATGTCTGCTTTATACCATTTGTATTTTCCATTCATTTTAATATTTTTCAGACTATCATCTCTCAAATGGTTCAAAGTTGCAAGAAAGGGCGTACGCTACTTTATGCCATGTACTTGCTAGCCACTTTGATATTTTTTTGGATACTTGTCCATATTTTGATGAAATGTTATCTCTCAATCGAGTTTGTAGGATCGAGCCCACTTTTCTTCTACCATATAATTCCTCCTCTAACTCCAACACACATCATGCTAACTCCTTTCCTACTGCTGTTGAGCCACCATAAACTTTAGAAATTTACTATGTTGCGTGATCACTTCCACAATGAAGACGAATGCTATCATGTTTTTGATCACTAGCAAACTCTTAAGACTCAGGCCATTGGCAACACTTTGATAGATATCCAGTATACCCTCTCTCAGTACACTACCGAACCATTTTTTATTCTCCGGAATCCCAACCAACCAAGATTTTGCATTGATCATCCGAATGTTGAGAGATACTTAGATCCAGTCGATGTCTTCTTTGATCTAAATAGAACAGTTGAACCTGATGAAGAAGAAGAAGATAATAACCAACAGACACTATAATGGATTTGAATGCTTTATGCTTATTTTACTATGACATTCTTAGTATACATCAGTTATCTTTATTGTAGTTTTTGTTTTGAGAAAAACTTTTTTTCAAATAAAAGCAATAGGTTTTACTATTTGCTTTTAACTGCTGGTTATTCTTTGTATGTTTTACTTTCTTGTTTACATACCATACATAATATTCCATCAATTTTGGGGGAGCATGCCATTTCGATCAAATGACAATGGGGAAGAAGAATATATAAGAATATATATAATATACTGTATTGGAAAAAGAATCACAAGATATTTGGAAAAGAAGATGATACTCAAACTAAGACTCAGACGTTGACTTCAGTGTATCAAATTGCTCCACAAATTATGGGGGAGCCTTCACACTCAAAGACTTGTAGCATAATTTATAGTTTATCAACTATCAATATGGTAAAGATTGTTTGCCCATCCAGTCTCAGTCAACTTAATTTTGATAGTTAACTAAAGTATGTACCCATATGTAGCAATCTAAAGACTCAACACTACTACTACACATGCTAATTGTACTATATCATTCAAATATAATCTTTTACTTTATTTGAGTCTAGGACTTATGTACATCGAGTCGCACTAGCATAACCCAAAGTCCACTCAAATAAACCATTGAATGTATCCATCAAACAAGCCAATATTCAAGCTCAAACCTTATTAGAATAGGCAACCGAACTCGGTCACCCATTTAGTATAAAATCAGCCAGTTGCTATATCCCTTATTTCTTGGCCCAATGTTCGAGAAATTTGAATTAAATCCAATCCAAACTCTACCCGAATTCAGTTTGCTATCACCCTATAAATAGGATTGAAATTCCATCATCATCAATCATCTAATCTAATCTTCTCATCTTTCAATCCTTTAGTAAAGCAATACCTTAGAGCCTTAACCTTCCCATCTCTAATAGTAACTCCCTAGCCTTATAAGTGCCAACTGCGATCTCAGTCTAGAAGTCTACAAGAGTTGTAAAGAGCTTGGCTCAACCAGTTTCCTCTCTCTATCTCTCTTATTATGAAGTTGCGAGCCTTCAGATTAAAACTCGTGGTTGTAAAGAAGTTGCAAGCCTTCGGATCAAAGCTTGTGATTCACTATTGGTGATTATAGTGGATACAACTCGGAGCAAGAGTTCTCGAGGCTGGACTAGTCCTATCAGAGGAAAACCAGTATACATCACGGTGTTTGCGTTTGCTCTCACTTACTGTTACTACTTTATAATACTGTCTTGCAAATATATTGTTAACTGCCTTCACTCCGCTAAATTTTTAATTGGGTAGATTATTCTGCTGCACTATATTCACTCTCTCCTCTAGAGTTGTCCTACGGTCCTTCACTTTATCGAGCTCAAACAAGCAGAATTAGCTACGTGATTGGTTTCACGGTAAACATTCTGCCTATTATTTACCTGGGATGCCCCTTGGTATACGGGAGACGCAACGCATGCATATACGAACCCCTCTTCTCAAAAATTCAAACGAAAATAAATGGTTCGCACAATAACTTGCTATCTCATGGAGGGAGCTCACTTTGCTCAGGTATGTACTGTGCTTGAATCCCATCTACACCCTGTCAGTTTTAGTCCTCCGAAGAAAATTCTCAAACATGGAGAAACTTTTCAATTGCTTCTACTGGGGCCACAAATAAGAAGAATATCATAGGAGATGGGCGAGCTGGAACACCATCGCGAGGCCTATGGAGGAAGATGAGTTGGGAATCGGCAAACTATCGGAGGTGGTAGACGCATTCTCATTCAAAATATGGTGGAAAATAAGGTGGCAAAACTCTCTGTGGAGTCATTTCTTAATGGCTAGGTACTTTCCTCACTCGCACCATTTAGTTTCATTTGTTAACTGTAAAGCATCATACGTGTGGCATTGTCTATTAAAGGGGAGGTCCCTGGGGGAACAACACATCAGATTATCAGTTGGTAATGGCCTGTCGGACGTCCTCAAGGAAGACTGGACGGGTTGGGGCCTTCTGACACCGATCAACCGCTGTATAGTTTCTTCCATTGAGCAACTGTGGATGAAAGAAGGGGATGGAGGGGACTGAAATTTCTCCCTGATTGGAAAATTCTTTGGCGAACTGGATTGTGTGGCAGTGTGGAACGCTGGGATTATCTCCTCGAACACCCTAAAGGAGCTACGATGGAAGCCGACGGCATCAGGCAGTTTCTCAGTCGCCTCCGCTTGTAAAGTTTCTCGACAATCTGGTCCAACAGATAGTAGGGATAAGTTTATTTGGGATGCTTGCATTCCAAAGAAATAGACGGTCCTTCTTTGGAGGGTTAGCAGGGGAAAATTTCCCGTGGACGCGGTGCTCAAATCTCATGGTTTTTCAATTGCTTCTTAATGCAAGTGTTGCAATGAACCGGAGAAGGAAACAATGGATTATTTAATGTCGGAGGAAGATTTAGCATTGGAAGTTTGGGGTCACCTTTGGGCCTTGTGTGGGGTCATCTTCCAGGTGGGGATGATCGCATCCAGATTTGATCGGTAGTAGAAGAATCCCAAACGTATATTCTGCATCATTCCCTCGGCGGTGGTTTGGAACATATGGAAAAACCATAATAAGACTAGATACGAAAATCATGATTTCACATCCAGTCAACTCAAAGTAGAGGTTGAGAGGCAGACTAGTAAGGCAGTGGCTAAATACAATTTATTAGGGAAGGAGGCAGCAAGCTTGTTTAGCCGCAGTTTCTAGGATTAGTTTTTTGTTTGTTTTTTTAGAAACATGGAAAAATCCAAAGCCATGAGCCAAAGAGATCTCGACCTATGCGCCAACCACAGTATTAGTGTTCCCTGGTGCCAAACAGCGCCATGTGCCAATATTATCCTAGTGTTCCTATGTGACAAGTAGTGCCATACGCTACTAGTGTCTTGGTGTTCTCATGTTCCAAGAAGCGCCATGTGCCACTGTTGCTCCATTGATTTCCATGCGTCAGGCGGACGTACTCTCCAAGTGCAATCAAAGTCATCATATGACACATGTCATGAGTATAATAGGCACCAGTAACCCCAGATCTCAAACGAACATATGGCAGCCTATGGCTCTATGCACCGCTAAGTACAATATGTGCTACTATATGGCAGCATGAGATTCACGCATATGTACCTTTTTGCAGCTCTAAATAGTAAACATTTTCCACGTAAAAGAAGGGGGACTCCATTGTGAAAAAGAAGGCAAAAGAGCACGCACCTTGGCTGCTCGGATTTGAAAATGAGAAGAAGACAGAAGATCCAGCATCGTCAACCACTTTGGTCTTGGATCATCAACGGAGTAAAGGAGCTGTTGTAGTGCTCGATCTCCACTTTCATACTTGCCCAAATTATTTGTACTTAGATCCTTCTCTATTAGGGATTCTCTTGTACTGTTTGTCAATTCTCAATTAATAAAAAATTCACTCAACTTTACACAGTATTATTTTTTTGGCGAAGTCGACAAAAATGATCACTCTGCTGGGGAAGAGCTTCTCCTCCAACGAGAAGTTAGTGACGCAATCCAAGGTGACCAAGTTAGGTTTGACTCAAAGGATGTTGGTCATTCTCTTCGACTAAAAGGCATTCGAAGACATGCTGGACAAGTCGAGCTCTCCAATGAGGCCCATACGACCTCACAAAAATTACAAAACTCGCGAAGTCAAAGCCTCTGTGCCAAGCCCAAAGTTGGTACCTGATACATTGTCAACTCACGCTGTAGTTGCATACGCGATTGACCTGTATTACATTAACAATTCGAGTTCTTTGTCGAGGCCCGCACGACATCAAAAAGCTCTTAGGATTTGGGTTGCCAAATTCGGTGCGCTAAACCCAAAATCTACTCCAAAAGTGCCACCAACATTTGCCGCAGATGCACACAAGGTGAGCGTGCATCCTATATCTTTTCTAGAAGTCATGCTTGAGAGAAATCATGCTAAGTCTCACGATACGCACACGCAGCATCGTCTAGGCCGGAATAGATGTGTTGGTCATAGGTGCATTAAATATCCTCCAAATAGGGCTACTGTCAATAAGGACTCATATATTCCTAACTTAGATTCCTTGTACAATACGCCTTAGGACGCTGGTTCGAGGAAGCCCAAAATACCCTAAGCCATTTGCCCTCGAGGGTATGCGCCGTCAGCTCTCCAAAGCATGCATCGTTAGTCGTTACACGCGCTTCTAATGGAAGACTCTATAGGTAAGACCTAGGCGCTCATGCACTGGAGGTGGGTCAAATTTTAGAGCCTTTCCAAACCCACTTGGATGTCGCAGTCCCACTCAAACCAAGTCAGAGAACAAACATTATGAAGATAGACCCATATGCCTAGTTTTGCTGTGTACACGTAGTAGGTCCGTCTCCCATCAAGTCTTCTACTAATTATCTTACTGCAATTTATGTAGACGAACTGGATCAGGAAGCAAACATTCTACTTTAACCTCCATACGCAAGGCCTGGCTGAGCACGAGAGAGGGGCACAAAAGTGAAGCTTCCATCGTCTGATTTACCCAACGTGATTAGCCACAAGCGTAAGACAAGAGAAGCAACCCTTGCATATGATGTGTCCTCTCGAAGACATATGTGTGCCAACATCATCATCAACTGTAACCCTCACTTTTTTAAATTGGAGTAATTTAGTAATTTGGCATAGTTATTTTTTTCAGAGATTATATTTAATTACAGTGCTATATATATTTATTTATGTTTAGTATTAATTATTATAGTTAGTGGACTAAACTATTATTTAGACTTGACACTAGTGAACCCAATAAGACTTGTCATGACAACTAGTGATCCCAACATGGACTAGGCCCATTAGATCCATTCTCTCAAATTAATTAGGAGGATTAGACTAATTTGTATTAGTGTAAAAACTTTCCAAAATAGACATCCTTAATTATTCTTCATAATTCATCATGTAGGGGCATTATGGACAATTATTGGTGACTTGGAGAGGAGGAAAGGGGGGCCGACCACATAAGAGGGGTATTCTCTCTCTCTCTCTCTCTCTCTCTCTCTCTCTCTCTTTCTCTCTCTCTCCCTCCTCTATCCTGTCTATTTGTTTATTCAATTTAGATCCCCAAATTTTTAGATCTCCAATTCTCTTCATCCCTCTATCAATCCCTATCAATTCATTCACATTCCCTCTCATTCTCATCACTCAAGGAGTATTGGAGCTTGGAATTGCAAGGAGCACTAGAAAAAAGAGCTTTGGCAAGAAGATTGTGTCTGGATCGTGTCTATGGGAACAATTTATTAAGAATCTATCTTCCAATAGATACAATTCTGAATTTATCTTCATTGTAGGTTCTCAATCATGCATTTGACCATTAGAAACTCTCTCATAGTATAGTACTACCTATAGGAACAAGTTATAGGCTAATTGGATGTGTATTATAATTTTTACATGGTAAATTGTATCCAAATAGGGAGAATTATGAGTTTGACACATGAAGTGTGTGTTATGAGTCTAAATTAGTCTAAATAAACTTAGATCGGGGTTGGAAGACTATCTATGTGTCCACAATTGGATACGAGTAAGCCGTATCGTGATATGGTGTAATATGAAACTCATTTTGGGTGATCTTTGTACAATTCTCTTTAATACCTATTATAATTAGTTATAATAGATGTTATTATATATAATTAATATGTTGGAAGAATTATAGTAGAGAATTAAAGATTTTGTCTCGATGTCTGGATGCGTATCATAAGTATCCTAAGTTATGCACTCAAAGTATTTGTTAGAATGTCTAGTTGATTATTTAGTTTAGTATTCAGCTATATATATGTCACTACCCAATTCTAGAAAATAGGATTTTTTTTTATTTGGTAAATTATGTATTAATTATAAATAATTATATTTATATTTAATTGATGGTTGTATTATTTTTCTATTGGTTATTTTAGGGTTTTGGCTAGTCTGGACCCATGTCAGACCCTAGTGGACCCATGTTCGACCCAACCAATACCCTTGTGAGGCTTATTTTTGGGTTTAGAATTGTTATTATATTTTATTTTAGTTAGTTGGAGTGATTAGGAGTTAATTTGAGTGCATTTGGAACCCCAAACCCAAATCCCAATTAGCATGACTAATTAGGAGGGCTTTTTAGTCATTTTCCACTTATGTAACCTACTTCTTTGCATATGGCCGGGCCCCCTATTCCCAGACATGAATCGAACCCTCCCCCCCATTCTTCATTTCTTCTTCTTCCCCTCCATTCTCTACTTCTTCTTCTTCCTTCTTCTTTCCACTTCCTATTCCAAGTAAGTACTCCTCCTTTTCTTCTCTTCCTTCTTCTATTTCTTTCATTTGTGTTAACCCTAACCCTATTTTTCCCTAACCTAGGTGTTTAGAGCCTAGACTTAGTGTGGAGGCTTAATTTGGAGGCTTGGAAGCTTGAGGGTGGTGATTTTAAGGGTTTTGGAGACTTTGGCCTTGGGATTCCAACTCCCAAGAGGTAAACCCTATCTTTCCTCTTAGTGGTTGCTATTATATAGTGTAATTAGTGGTTTAGAACATTCCTAAACCTTAAGGCTATCCATGGGAGGAAGTTAGAACAAGTTTGGTTCTGTTTGGAGACTTTGACATTAGGTTTTGTGTCAATTTTGGTTAAATCCGAGATTGGCCCAATTTTGGATGATACCCTAGGTTAGAAGGACCTAGGTAGACGTGCTTGGGTGTCTTGGGATTAGTACGTATCTCCGTTCGGATACGTGAAGTGGTGTCACGGAGAAATGGGCGTTTCGGACAATTTGGGGATTTTCGTCGTCGTAGGTTCTATGTGCGTGCGCATTTTTGCCACGCACCTAGAATCGACGAGTTAGCATTTTTCTAGGAACTAGACATCGATTAGAATCCGTGGGTAAATTTTGGGCCAATTCCGAGTAGGTTTGGTGTGCGTTTTACGAGGTTTTGCGAACCGTACACCATGTGTTCGTCGAAATGATCGAACGGCCATTTCGACTTAGTTTCTTGGTTTTGGGCTTATGCGCATGTTGGGTTAGCTTCGAGGAGTGTGTGCTAGAGTTATCGAGTTATATTTTATATATTTATAGTTATTTATTGATGTTGGGTGTGTTGTATTGTGTGTTGGTTGTGTGTTGTGTGTGTTGTGTTTATATATATGTATATATGATTATATATATATGTATGTGTGTCTCTATATATATATGTGTGTTTGTATATATATATGAGTGTGTATATATGTTTGTATAAGTGTATCTATATATATATGTATATGTGTATATGTGTATGTGTGTCTATATATATAAGTAAGTGTGTATATATATGTATGAGTGTGTGTGTGCGTATATATGTATATATATATAGGTGTGTGTGTATATGTATATATATATATATATGGGTATGTGTATATAAATATGTAGTGTTTATATATATCTACGTGTGCGTGATTATAGATATGTGTGTGTGTATAAGTGTAAAAGTGTATATATGTATATGTATATATGTTAGTGTATGTATATATATATGTGAATGTGTCTCTGTATGCGTGTTTGTGTGTGTGTGTGGTATGTCGAGGGGGAGTTAGATGGGAGGCTGCAATAGTAGCTAGGAGGCAACAGTGGCTAGGCATAGGGGGGAGCAGTGGTAGCTAGTTGTGCAGCGATGGTTAGCAGTGGCAGTGAGCAGCGAGGGGGGGGAGCAGCCTGCTCTAGCTGCAGCAGCAGCAGCAATTGCTGCAGTGGCAGCAGCAGCCCACTACAGCAGCAGCAGAAGCAGCGGCAGCGCAGCGTGTAGCAGCGGCAGTAGCAGCGTGTAGTAGCAGCAGCGAGGCTAGTAGCAGCAGGTATAGCAAAGAGATTAGAGAGAGAGATATATATATGTGTGTATATATATATATATATATATATATATATATATATATATATATATATATATAGTTAGTTAGATAAGAGATATATATATATACGAGGGGATATGAGGTATGGTTATATATATATATGTGTATATGTGGATATATATATATATCTAGTTATGTAGATATAAGCATATATGTGTTTATATATATAGTAGTAGCCTAGATATATAGCTAGGTGTATATGTATAAGCATAGTTAGATAGCTAGTTAGTAGTGTTAGTGAGAGATGGATGGATATGTCAATATCTTGAGATATCAAGGTATCTCAATACCTTGAGATACCCAAGGTATTGAGTATCGGGTAAGGTTTTTGAGCAATTGCCTAGGAATAGGTTTAGAATTGCTTTTATATGTATTGGTATATATAATCACGCGTGTTAGCATAGGTTTTAGTGAGTATAGGCGGGGTGCGTAGCCTAGGTTGAGATATTGGATACCGAGGGTATCCCGGTATCTCGAGGAGGCGAGTTTGAAGGTTTACTAGCTTAATGAGCTAGTTTTGACCTAGAATTTTAGGGGCACCCTAATTTGACCTAGTGTTGACCATAATTGCCCTCGTTGACCGTAAAAGTCAACATTTGACCTGGAGTTGACTTTTTAGACCATGGGTTGACTTTTGACCCAAATTTTACCGGTTTGACCCGTTCGACCTAGAATAACCCTAGAACCTTATTTTTAGTTATTTTATATCAGTTTAACTTATTATAACCCTGTTTAACGTTGCTTTTTGCAATAGGTTCTTGCGGCGCCAGTCCGGATCTCGATCCTCATCAGTTGCTCAGGACGTCAGGCGAGTACCTCCCTCTGATCGTTTTTATTTCATGATAGCGTATATATCACCTGTTCTAGAACTCTAATACATAATTCTGACACATTGTTTTATGAGCTGGTACTAGTGGATCCCGTCATGAGATATTATCCCCCTAACTGTGTTCAGCGGGTACTCTATCACGTGTATTTTATCAATTGCTTCGGGTATTGATTCTCATGTGCTATCATGTGCTTCATATGCTCTTGCCTTCATGTGCGCGAGTTATTTATCATGTACGTAGCGTATCGTGGTTGGATCCAAGAGTATTAGTGGGGAAGGGGAGTAGGAGTTGGTTATGTGATCAAAGCCAAACAGTATTCATGTGTATGTCGGTTATGCAACTCACGCATAATGGAGTTATCATAGATTATTCATATGCAACCTAAATCGATCACATAACGAACTTGTGCTCAAGGTACTTAGCTAGTATTCCTATTTTCTCACATGCAATTACTTCTCTACTACTTGTATTGTTCTCCAATTTACATTATAGCTACTTTATCTGCTCCACCATGTATTTATTTTCTTGTGCATCTTGTATACTTTTCTATTGCTAGTCATATACACCTTACCATATATTTGGAGTTGCTTTCAAAGTTATGTACTTCGCTCCAGTCCTGACTGGGCATATTTTTTCCTGAGGATCCAGAGGATTTTGCTCGACATTCTACAGGCCGGGTGTCGAGGAGTATTGTGACCCGAAGATTGGGGAGGAATCAGTCGAGGAGACGCCGTTAGCACCCTAGTTAGCTAGGTAGGTATTCCTGGGTTGTTCCTAGTTGTTATTCTGGATGACTGTATTTATTTATTTTATTGCTTATGTGAGATTTTGTAGACTATAGACTTGGACTGTATATTTGGATATTGTACTTGCTCCTTGTTTCTTTGTTTATTTGTGATATCTTATCATGCTTTTACTCTTCCCCTAGTTATTGTGATTGAGGCATATATATATATATACTGCGTGGTTGCCCTCCTTTTGGAGAGGTTATATTGATAGGTTTTGTGAGATATATAGATTGTGACCTAGAACGGACCTTTATAGTGTTCTACCATCGATTCTGCGGCGTAGGCTGGACGTACCCACGACTCATGCCCAATTTTTTGGGTGCAGTCGTGACACATTTTTGGTGCCACCCCATAAAAGGTCTAGTATGCAGGTCTAGTCTCTAGGTCTACCAGCGATAGGATATAGGATATAGGCTGAGAGAGTGTGTGCTCAATCATAACTAGGACCCTTCCTGATTTATTTTGCTATCTTTAATTTTTCTGAAATTATTTTCTTTTACAATATTACTGTCCTTCCTTGACGATATCGTATCTTGCACCGTTGGTGATGTGATCTCAGGTTCTGTTCTTCTTGATTCCATTCCAGCACTTATTTTATTTGATTCTGGTGCTTTCCATAGTTTTGTGTCTCTATCTTTTGCTGTTAGACACCATCTTGTTGCTGAAACTTTAGCTAGACTCTGCAAGATCACGACCGGGGGTGGCATCATCCTAGTCAGTGATGTTCGCAAAGACCGGAGAGTTACCTTGGGAGGCCGGGAGTTGAGTGTGTGCCTACTTGTAACGCCACTTCCGAGCTACGACATTGTTCTCGGGAGTTGAGTATGCATTATGCTAGTATAGATTGTCGTGGAGGCAGAGTGTTGTTTAGTCTGCCGGGTAAGCCAGAGTTTGAGTTTGCCAGAGGTATAGTGAAGCAGAACGAGGGAGTCTTCTACGGAGCCCTGGTGGTAGAGTCGAGGTTTCCACATCCACTGATAGCGGAGTTCATGGATGTCTTCCAGAGGAGTTGCCAGGGTTACCTCTGGACAGAGATGTGGAGTTCTCTATAGTCTTGCTGCCAGGCGCGGAGATGATATCCCAGCTCGTCTATAGAGTCAGCAACAGTGAGCTGATAGAGTTGAAGAAGCAGGTAGATGAGCTTGAGGATAAGGGATTTATCAGATCTAGTTCTTCTTCGTGGGGTGCTCTGGTACTTTTTGTGCTGAAGAAGGATGGATTGATACGGATGTGTATCGACTACAGGGCTCTGAACAACCTCACAATCAAGAACAAGTATCCGCTGCCGCGTATTGATGATCTCTTTGACCAGTTGAGCAGAGCGAGGGTGTTTTCCAGGATTGATCTGAGGACAAGCTACCATCAGGTGAAGGTCAGGAGGGAGGATATTCCGAAGATAGCTTTTTGGACAGGTATGGACAGTATGAGTTAATGGTGATGCCATTTAGGTTGACTAATGCCCCGGCAGTGTTCATAAATCTGATAAAAAAGGTGTTCCATCAGCATCTGGACAGGTTTGTATTGGTGTTTATAGATGACATCTTGGTGTATTCGAAGGCCCCAGAGGAGCACGAGGAGCATCTGAGGA
This sequence comes from Iris macrosiphon, assembly GCA_036927795.1. NCBI lineage: Eukaryota > Viridiplantae > Streptophyta > Magnoliopsida > Asparagales > Iridaceae > Iris > Iris macrosiphon. Next base: position 51,770,199 of record JAYESA010000003.1, read on the forward strand.
TAGTGCTGGAGACTCTCAGAATGGAGAAGCTTTATGGAAAGTTTTTGAAGTATGAGTTCTTCCTTGACAAGGTTGAATTCCTTGGTCATGTGGTAACTGGAGAGGGGATCTCGGTGGATCCAAGAAAGATTATGGCAGTTGAGGCATGGAGTGCTCCGAGTTCTGTAGCAGAGGTCCGGAGTTTCCTGGGGCTGGCAGGCTACTACAAGAGATTTGTTCAGAATTTTTTCTGGATTGCAGAGTCGTTGTCTAGGCTGACCCGGAAGGACATGGAGTTTGTTTTGTCAGAGGAGTACCAGATCGCCTTTGATGAGCTAAAGAGGAGGTTGACGACAGCTCCAGTATTGACATTGCCATCAGGATCTGGAGGACTCACTATCTATAGTGATACATCGGGGAAGGGACTGGGTTGTGTGTTGCAGCATAATAGGAGGGTGATTGCCTATCCTTCTAGGCAATTACGTTCTAATGAGAAACTACCCTACCCATGATTTGGAGTTGGCAGCGGTCATCTTTGCTTTGAAGTTGTAGAAATACTATTTATACGGAGAGCGTATGAAGATCTTCACAGACCACAAGAGCTTGAAGTATGTATTTACCCAAAAAGAGCTGAACATGAGACAGAGGAGATGGTTGGAGTTGATAAAAGACTTTGACATATTATTGTAGTACCAACCAGGGAAGGCGAACGTAGTTGCGGATGCGCTGAGCAGGTATCCAGTAGCTATGTGCCTGACTACAGATCGTTATCTTCTGGCAGATCTAGAGAGCTTGGGCATTGAGGTGATAGTGCCTGGAGTTGAGATACAGATGTGGGGACTACAGATTCAGTCAAAGTTGGTAGACCGGATCAGAGCTACACAGTTTGAGGGTGAGTCCCTGAGGAGCATCAGGGCGCAGGTTCAGATTGGACTATCAGATGACTTAACCATTGCTGATGATGGTTCATTGCGGCACGGTACTAGGTTCTGTGTGCCGAGTGGGTCGTTGCGCGAGGAGGTTCTTCAGGAGGCGCATCGATCCCAGTACTCTATGCATCCAGGTGCCAACAAAAAATATAGAGATCTGAGAGAGCATGTATGGTGGTACGGGATAAAGTGGAAGGTAGCACGCTTAGTATCCCGATGCTTAGTGTGCCAGCAGGTGAAGGCGGAGAGACAGAGGCCAGGAGGTTTGCTCCAACCGTTACCTATTCCGGAGTGGAAATGGGAGCATGTGACCATGGGTTTTGTTTCTGGACTTTCTCGTTCTCCAGGAGGAAAGGATGCGATTTGGGTCATCGTAGACAGGTTGACCAAATCGGCCCACTTTCTACCATTCAAAGTGGGTACGTCTACAGAGAGACTAGCAGAGATGTATGTCTGCCAGATAGTCAGACTGCATGGAGTCCCTGTGAGCATAGTATCAGACCGGGACAGTCGCTTTACTTCGCATTTTTGGAGGAGTCTGCATGCTAGCTTCGGCACCCAGCTCAAGTTTAATAGTGCATATCACCCACAGACAGATGGTCAGTCAGAGAGGACCATCCAAACACTTGAGGACATTCTTTACACTTGTGTTTTGGATTTCAGAGGCTCTTGGGAGGATTACTTACACTTGGTAGAGTTTGCCTACAACAACAGCTACTAAGCCAGTATCGAGATGTCACCATTCGAGGTGTTGTATGGACGGAGGTGTCGCACTCTGTTATCATGGGATGATGTAGGCGAGAGAGGTTTGCTTGGCCCGGAGATTGTGGTTGATGCGGTGGAGAAGGTCATGCTCATTAGAGATAGACTTCGGGTGGCGCAGGACAGGCAGCGGCATTAGGCCGATAGCCACCGGAGACCTTTGGAGTTTGAGGTATTGCTTAGAATTTATATTTTGTTCTTGTATTTGCTAGGTTGAAGATCTGGTGTTTCTGAGGATTTCTTCGACGAGGGGCACTATTCGCTTCGGTGGAGGCGGAAAGCTTAGCCCACGTTTTGTCAGACCCTTCCGCATCCTTGAGAGAGTCAGCGCTGTGGCGTATAGGCTAGATTTGCCGCCTACGCTAGAGGGAGTTCATGATGTGTTCCACGTGTCGCAGTTGAGAAGGTACGTGGTGGACCCCAGTCACGTATTGGATCACTCAGAGATCATGGTGGGCCCTACTCTTAGCTATCCAGAGCAGCCGGTGGAGATTCTGGATCGGCGGGAGAAGGTGTTGAGAAACCAGACTATTTCCTTGGTTCGCGTCGCGTGGAGGTATCACTCTCCAGGTGAGTCAACCTGGGAGAGGGAGGATGAAATGCGCGAGCGATACCCTTATCTTTTTGAGCCTTGAGGTATGGTTTTTTTTCTTTTTCTTGCATTCCTGTCATAGTTTCGTCTTTAAATTTCGAGGACAAAATTATTTTAAGGAGGGTAGGCTTGTCACTACCCAATTCTAGAAAATAGGATTATTTTTTTATTTTTATTTGGTAAATTTTGTATTAATTATAAATAATTAGATTTATATTTAATTGATGGTTGTATTATTTTTCTATTGGTTGTTTTAGGGTTTTGGCTAGTCTGGACCCATATCAGACCCAACCAATACCCTTATGAGGCTTATTTTTGGGTTTAGAATTATTATTATATTTTATTTTAGTTAGTTGGAGTGATTAGGAGTTAATTCGAGTGCATTTGGAACCCCAAACCCAAATTCCAAATAGCATGACTAATTAGGAGGGCTTCTTAGTCATTTTTCACTTATGTAACCTACTTCTTTGCATATGTCTGGCCCCCCTATTCCCAGTCCAGAACCGAACCCCCCCCCCCCATTCTTCATTTCTTCTTCTTCCTTTCCATTCTCCACTTCTTCTTCTTCTTCCTTCTTCTTCCCACTTCCTATTCCAAGTAAGTATTCCTCCTTTTCTTCTCGTCCTTCTTCTATTTCTTTCATTTGTGTTAACCCTAACCCTATAATTTTCCCTAACCTACGTGTTTAGAGCCTAGACTTAGTGTGGAGGCTTGATTTGGAGGATTGGAAGCTTGAGGGTGGTGATTTCAAGGGTTTTGGAGACTTTGGCCTTGGAATTCCAACTCCCAAAAGGTAAACCCTAACTTTCCTCTTAGTGGTTGCTATTATATAGTGTAATTAGTAGTTTAGAACCTTTCTAGACCTTAAGGCTACCCGTAGGAGGAAGTTAGAACAAGTTTGGTTGTGTTTGGAGACTTTAACATTAGGCTTTGTGTCAATTTTACGTAAAATTCAAGATTGGCCCAATTTTGGGTGATGCCCTAGGTTAGACGGACCTAGGTAGACGTGCTTGGGTGTCTTGGGGCTTAGTACGTGTCTCCGTTCAGACACGTGAAGTCGTGTCGCAGAGAAATGGGCGTTTCAGGCAATTTAGGGATTTTCGTCGTCGTAGGTTCTATGTGCGTGTGCGTTTTTACCACGGACCTAGAATCGATGAGATAGTATTTTTTCTAGGATCTAGACAACGATTAGAACCTGTGGGTAAATTTTAGGCCGATTTTGAGTAGGTTTGGTGTGCGTTTCACGAGGTTTTGCGAACCGCACACCACGTGTTCGTCGAAATGACCAAACGGCCATTTTGACTTAGTTTCTTGGTTTTGGGCTTGTGTGCGCATTGGGTTAGCTTCAGGGAGTGTGTGCTAGAGTTCTCTGGTTATATTTTATATATTTGTAGTTATTTATTGGTGTTGGGTGTGTTGTGCTGGGTGTGTTGTGTTGTGTGTTGGTTGTGTGTTGTGTGTGTTGTGTTTATATATATGTATATATGATTATATATATATGTATGTGTGTCTCTATATATTCATATGTGTCTTTGTATATATATATGAGTGTGTATATGTGTTTGTGTAAGTGTATATATATATATATGTATATGTGTATATGTATATGTGTGTCTATATATATAAGTGAGTGTGTATATATATATATGTATGAGTGTGTGTGTGTGTGTATGTATATATATATATATGTGTGTGTGTG